>CM060105.1:61922840-61930340 GCA_030522415.1 Channallabes apus | reverse complement strand
TTATTTTCACCACATTTCACACACACACACACACACACACACACACACACACACACACACACACTCACACACACACAAAATACGCTTTGAGAGAGAATTTTTATATAAATCTTTAATAATTAACATAATTAAACAGTTATTGATCAGAAATAAAGATGATTATTGTGTTTGATGTTATATGCAGTGACTCCTCACCTCTCTATCATGGTGCCGTTGTGGATCATCCAGACGTCACAGTAGGTTCGAGCCAGAAGCATAGCAGCGATGAGCACCAGATACCCCATCTACACACACACACACACACACACACACACACACACACACACACACACACACACACAGAATTTCATTAATAAACTGCTGAAGTGTTAATAAAGCATGTAATCGTCACCTGGTGTCGGATCAGTTGTTACCTCTTTACACAGCGTCTGTGGGATCAGGAGCCTCAGAATCCTGTAGATCCGAGAGATGAAGACCTGACCCACGCCGGCGTTCTCCATCCGGACCTTCTGGGGGAAATAATCCCAATCAGACTGCATCCCCGTGTGTGTGTGTGTGTGTGTGTGTGTGTGTGTACAGACAGCAGGATGGTGTGTGTGTGTGTGTGTGTGTGTGTACAGACAGCAGGATGATGTGTGTGTGTGTGTGTGTGTGAGAGAGACATGTGACACTCACAGCTGAGTCTGACTGGAGATCTGAGTTCCTTTTAGAGCTGCAGGTGAAAGAAAAAGATCTAATTAAGGATGTAATTAAGCATTAATTAACCCGGTGTGAGGATCAGTCAATGATCAGTGCAATGACACACACACACACACACACACACAGTCCTCACCCCTGAGTGGACACAGCAGCCCCCCTCCTCCTCCTGCCCCCCCTCCTCCTCCTGCTCCTCAGCACACACAGGGTGATTAAGGCTAAAGCCCCAGTGATGGAGGAGCTCCTGGTGCTCAGGTACTTACTCACAGCCGCCATGTCTCCTCTACTACCAGGAAGAGACACACACACACACACACACACACACAGAGAGAGAGAGAGAGAGCTCCTCCTCTACCACACACACACTTCAGATCCACACACACACACTTTCACACACACACAGTCTAATTCAGATAGACTAGACTAGACTAGATTAGATTAGACAGTGGACATGTCTCCGGGGGTGGGGGGGAGGGGGGGGGGACGACAGTGTGGAGTTAAACGCACTTTGTGTTCATGTTTATTCGCTTCCGCGATGCTTTTATTCTGACACGGAGTGGAACTCACTTGCAGTAACCCGATTCCACCACACGATGCCGCCAGAGACACATTAATAAGAAGTGAGGCAGTTTTACACTCAATTACATTAAACTGATAAAACCCTGATTAAATATAAACCATAACTTTACCAGATTACCGATGGTGTTTTAAATCTGTTGTATTTTGTAAAGTTTATGTGTCATTATGCTAGAATTAATTTTAATGTTTAGGGCTGTCCTGTGGTTTTGCAGCTCCACGGTCAAGGGTTCGATTTCCACTTCAGGGTCTGTGTGCATGGAGTTTGTATGTTCTCCTCGTGCTTGGTGGGTTTCCTCTGAGTACTCCAGTTACTTCCAACAATCCAAAGATAGATTAGACTCATAGACCAGGCTAACTGGTGTTACCAAATTGCCTGTAGTCTGTGAATGTTGACTGGCGATCGCACCACAGACGTAAACATGAGTACAGTGGTCACTTCTGGCCTCCACGGATGAACGGATGGATGAACGGATATATTTGTTTTTTTTAATATGTTATATGTAATATAATATACTTTATATTACTTTATATGTTATATATATATATATATATATATTATAATATAATCTAAATGATGGCGGCACGGTGATGTAGTGGTTAGCACTGTCGCCTTGCACCTCCAGGGTCCGGGTTCGATTCCCGGCCAGGCTCGATTCCCGTCTCTGTGTGCATGGAGTTTGCATGTTCTCCCCGTGCTTGGTGGGTTTCCTCCGGGTACTCCGGTTTCCTCCCACAGTCCAAAGATATGCAGGTTAGGCTAATTGGTGTTCATAAATTGACCATAGTGTGTGAATGAGTGTGTGTGTGTGTGTGTGTGTGTGTGTGTGTGCTCTGCGATGGATTGGCACCCTGTCCAGGTGCCCAGAGTCTCCTGGGATAGGCTCCAGGCCCCCGCGACCCTAAATACAGGATAAAGCGGTATAGAAGATGAATGAATGAAGGATAATCTAAATGGATGGATGACTAATCTGGGACTATCTGAACATTTTGATTCATACACATTCACATTCCATACAAACGTAAATAATTCTTTTGATTGTGTAACGCTGTTTTGAGACAATGTCAATTGTTAAAAGCGCTATACAAATAAAATGTAATTGAATAGAGGTAATACAGCTGAACAAAGCAACAGCTCTACAAATCTGCCGTGACTGTAGTTTAGAAAGAAAGGTATGGATTATTATTATTATTATTATTATTATTATTATTGTTATCATTTATTTATTTATTTATTTATTTACATATTTTATATTTCATTCTAATATCTTAAAAATATTTTAAGGCTTGCTTTGATTTATTTTAATTTAATTTATTTATTCAGGTAGTGCTATGATATGTGTATAATTTACTACTGCAGAATTGCTGTTTTTCTTGCCTGTATTTTGTTATAAAAAAATTTTTTTTACCCATAATTAGAGGAAATTTAATTGAGGTTATTTGATGTCATGTATAAACCACTGTGTGCTGTACTGTAGTAAAATTGTAATAACTAATTATAATTATAAATAATTATAATAAATAGACAATCTTTATATTGTGGATTTGTGCTGTTCATGGGAATCAAAATGTGTATGTACAGAAAGGAGAGTATTAAATATTAATTACAAATATAGAAATTTTCGTATTTGAAAGTTTTGTTCTGGTTTATTTTATGCTCAATTAATAAACTTTATTTATAAACTCAACAATGAATAAACTCACTTTTATAAATAAAATATATACAATATACACTATAGTGTTTATTATAAATATTAAGTTTTAAATGAAAAAGTTTTTTTATACTGCAAGTTTTTGATTAAAGTGCTGATTATAAGGTGTCCTGTACATCTGTCCAAATGAATGGATTATATTTCATAAGAGAAAACACTGTAACACGATGCTCCACAAGTATAAACAATAACACTTTAATTACTATAGAATAACATAATACATTTTAAGTAAATAAAACATAACACAGATAAATGCAGTTATTTATGAATAACCCCCTTCCTCTATTTAAAAGAGAAGGTTAAACTTTCAGCCAATCAGGAAGGGCCTCGCATATCACGTGACTTTATTCCTCGGCTTCTGTGTTAAAACTTTTCTTCGCCTCAGCGTTATCATTAGCATTAGCATTAGCCCGGTCAGGGCAGAGCCTCAGGCTCCTCTGCAGCGGCTTTAATGTGTCTCTCTCACATTCCCTCTACATTTGTGGATGTAATGCGGTTCGGTGAGTGACGGAACGTTTTAATCAAAAATATTTCATCCGGTAAAGTGACTTTAGGGGCGGGAGTGAGGGATTTGACGTTAGCTTAGCATAGTCGCCCCTCAGCGCGCGCAGTTTAAGTGAATAACGCGGAAAAGTGTGTGAAGGTTTAAACATTAAATAAACATTTAACTAATAATACATCAGAATGTGAAAGTTTGAGATGTTTATCACCGGGTGACAAAATCACTTTAAACTTTAAACAAAATAAAAAAATATATAAATCACACAGTTTACAGATTTAATTTCATTTTGTAAAGTTTGTGTTTATTATATTTGCTAGATGGAGAAAGTAATAAATCTCGTATATGTACAGTTTATTAGTTAACATTATTGTTTATATATACAGTATATATGTTTAGGCTCTTTAATATGTTATTCGGTAAGTTTGTAAATCATATCATAATTTAATTATAATATTATTTTCACTCATTATAAAAACACCAGACTGTAAATGAGACGAGACAAAATGTTGTTGTTGTTGTTGTTGTTGTTGTTGTTGTTTAGTGTACCCCGGGTGTTAAACTCTGTTGTGTTGTGTGTAGAATGTAATGATGTACACGATGCAGAACTCAGATGTGCTATAATTATGTTCATGTTTATAGTTAATAGTTAATAAAATATATATTTTTATTATTTTTAAACCTTTCCGAGCTGCAGAGATGTAACCTCTGTAACGAGTGTTATAAGTGTTAATAATTAGGTTATAGCCCGTTAATATGTTTAACTCCAAACCTCAGTATAAATGTGTTTAGTGATTTGTGTTGTGTGTGAGGAATGTGAAGGTTTCTCTCAGCGTACACAGACGTCTCGGCCCAGATGAGTCTGACGGACCCACAGACGACTTTTTTTTAGCCCAGACGCGTCTCTTCTCCACACAGACGTCTCTCTCTCTCTCTCTCTCGGCCCAGATGAGTCTGACGGACACACAGATGAGCTATTTAGAGACAGAGTAAAGATAAACATCTATTTGTGATGTAACAGCGGTATCTCTGCGTTCCTCTGTGCATTCCCGGGGTCGATACTCTGCATACTCACACACACACACACACACACACACACACACACACACACACACACACACACATACACACACTCACACACACACATCAACACTGCACGTCTCCACAATAAGTAATCTAAAGTCCTTCACACCCCTTTACCCTGACCGCACCTCACACAGATCAGGTCTCACACAGTTACACACACAGGTTGCGGGTCGACTCGCACATCTCTGGTAGTCGGCCTCTTGACACACTGTGCTCTCCAACCCGCCATTTGTCACACCTTGTTCTGTTTGTGTGTGTGTGTGTGTGTATATGTACAGTATATGTGTGTTATGTATGTTATACATGTAGGTTTTTTTTTTCCTTATTTCTCTACAGCTCAGGACAGGGAGTGTAAGGCTGTGTGACCCCTCGGCATGCAGGGATGTCTCATCAGACGGACGCGCTCATGGGTCTCAGCTCGCTGGGGATTGTGGGTAATGACGCTGATTACATCACTCAGCTGGTTAGTGATGTGCGCAGGTTTGCAGAGGTTCTGCTCAGCCTGAAGGAAGCTTTCAGTGCTACAGGTGAGGCTTTAATGTGGTGTGTGTTTGTGTGTGTGATTTATTTCCTTTTCTTTCTCTGATCTGGATTTCTTTCCATAGAGTCAGAAAGAACTGATCACATGGTCACATGATCTACGACGTCTTCGCTCTGTTTACTCTGTGTTCTCAGAGTGTTTATCCGAGTGTTTATGACACAAACACCCCGCTGTTTAGTTTTATCCATTTCCCATCTTTCAAGGCGGCCCAGCTTGCGTCTTTTACTTCCTGTTTACTTCCAGTTTACTTCCTGTTTCAGTGTGTTGGCTCAGCGTCCCAGTCAGTGGAGAAAGCGCTCGTTTTAAGCACAAGACAGGAACTGCTCTCACTTATCTGTTTAACAGCCTGGATTCCCACATAACACCGACCTATCGCATCACTTCCTGTCCTGCCTGTAGCGTTTTAGCTGCTCAGCTACTTCCTGGTCCTGTTTTTAGCAGCGCAGCAGATGCAGAATCATTAAAAGTGAAATCTGACATCTTTTTCATCTTCCTCCTACCTGAACTCGAAGACAGTCTGGATTGGTTAGTGTCTCTGTGATTGACAGGGGAGAGGGTGCAAGCCCCTCCCACTCAGACCGCACCCCCAGTCCTGCTGTCCTGACTCCCGGGACTCGCACGGCTGCGGTGGCATCAGGACCCGACGTGTGAGCCACTGCGTGTGATTTGGGACACGGTGTGTGTGTGCGTGTGTGTGTACACATGTTAGCTCATATCATATTGTTCTAAGAAATCTCAGTCATGTTGTAACAGAGTGCAGCTCCGGATAATTAACGGTGAGTTTCACTTCAGTCGCCGCCAAAGCAGGAATCTTACGACGTGTTCTGACTCGCCTCGCCTCGCCTCCCGCTACTGCCGCGCAAGTGTGAGAAAGCGCACCTCAATCCGCCCCCCCTCCCCCCACCGCACATGGACAGGGTCTCAACACTGAGCTTTATTCTACAGTTAGTCTAAAACATACACAATACACTCTGTCTCTCTATATCTGTGTGTGTGTGTATGAACATTTACAACTTTTATTTACATCCTTAGTTGTATTTTCTGATTCATTTAGACCGTGTCATTAAAATTAATTAATACAGCACACACACACACACACACACACACCTGATGTGTAGCCTTGATGATATTCCTGGTGATCATGCGTTAATGTACAAGTGTGTGTGTGTGAGTGTGTGTCAGACAGATAATAACGACACTCACTTCCTCATCAGGTCTCTGTGGAAAACCCCAGATCAGATCAGCCTTCTAACTAAACTTTAATAACGATCACAAAACATTAATGGCCTGTCTGTCTGTCTGTCTGTCTGTCTGTCTGTCTGTAGACCTGTGTGTCTTTTTGTAGACCTGTCTGCCTGCCTGTCTGTCTGCCTGTTTCATTCCATGTTGCCTGCTTATTAAAAGTTAATAAAAATCTGTCTCTCTCTCTCTCTCTCTCTCTCTCTCTCTCTTTGTCTCTCCCCCCATCTGTCTGTCTGTCTGTCAGTGGACGGAGAGGATGAGTGTGTGTCGGAGGAGGTGACAGAGAGACTGGGCGAGCTGCTGCGCGTGCTGAAGAGTGTGATCAATAAACACCAGGCGCTGAACTCGGAGGAGATCCTCAGTGCTGCAGGAGCGCTCATCGCCAAGGTCAAAGGTCAGCGTACAGCCTTGTCTCGTGCTCTGTGTGAAGTTTTAGTGGTGCTGAGTCGAGCCGGATCGGCCCCTGATGTTACACGGTTACTGTAATGCTGTTAGACTGAACACTGAGTCCTCGTTAAAACAGATTTCTGTCTGATGTCTTGCGTTAAGTACACCAGATTGTGTGTGTTTGTGTGTGTATGTGTGTGTGTGTGTCTGCAGCCTGGTCCCATATCAGTGTGCGGCTGGTGTGATGCGGACGGTCGTTACTGGACTTTATAGAACATAAAGTTAGAAATGGTAACTTTGTGACACACAGGGACATAAAGGTGAAAGGGATGTGCTGATAGTGATCAGTGCTGGCGGTCAGAGGTCAGTCACCTGCACCAGGTACTGAGGAGAACAAAGATGTGATCTATTCATATCGACCTGTCTGTAAGGACACGCCGAGCAGGAAGTGATGTCATCACAAAGAGG
This sequence comes from Channallabes apus, assembly GCA_030522415.1. Classification (NCBI taxonomy): domain Eukaryota; kingdom Metazoa; phylum Chordata; class Actinopteri; order Siluriformes; family Clariidae; genus Channallabes; species Channallabes apus. The sequence continues at coordinate 61,923,133 of CM060105.1, read as the reverse complement.
CGTTTAATGCAGAACCAAAACTTAATAACATTTGTGGCTGGTAGAAATGTTTCTAAACTGTTCTTACAGCCTGCATTATACACAGTTAATGTTGTCAGACATCTGTGTGTGTGTGTGTGTGTGTGTGAGAGTGAGAGAAAGTAAAGGCAGTGTTCTGATAATAAGTCTGTTTTCACACTAGACATGATTGTTCCTTTAAACACCCCAAGTACAGCGTACACACCCGAATGATCCGGTTGCACATTAGTGATGTAGTTCTGGACCCGAGTACTCTGTCATGTGTACACTCTCCC
>CM060105.1:61905340-61910340 GCA_030522415.1 Channallabes apus | reverse complement strand
TATATGATTATGTATTTTTGAGTGTATTACATATAAATTATAAACTTTAATATTATTATCTGTGTGTGTGTGTGTGTGTGTGTGTGTGTGTGCAGCTGACAGTCCAGACGGTGTTAATGGTGTCGGCTCGCCGTTAACTGTCACTCGCCCCAGTAGCACTTCAAATGCGCCGCAGGTGAAGCTCCGCCCCCCACGGACCCACTTCCTGTCCCGCCCCGTGAGTTTACCCATAGACCGCCTGCTGAGCGAACGCACCGCGGCCGAGCGCGAGAACATGGGCGGGGCCATCGCGGAGAGTCCGGAGGCGGAGAAAGCCGAGAGCCGTCCCTACCGCAGCCCCTTCATCCACACGCACACGCTGAGACGCACCTGGGACAAACAGTACCGCCATTACGACGTCACGCCTCGCACTGCCATGATCGTCGCCAACCTCCCTTCCTCGGGTGCGGTGGGTGGAGCCAAACCGGAACCCGCCAAAACGGACACAGCCAAACCCGACGGGTCCAAAACGTCCCCCACCGAAACCCCCCCGAGCGGCGTTTTCTCTCAGCACGTTTCCTACGCCGCCGCCGCCGCGCGTCCCTTTCGGACTTTGAGACGAGACAGCGGCACGGCCGATAAGGACGTCCCGATCGCGTTCAGGGCGCCACGGATGCTCCAGCCGCCGGCCGGAACGTTCTACAGGCCTCCGCACGTACACGTGAAAACGCCAGACACGGAGAAGAACGTTAACGTTTCCCCGACCACCACCGTGACGACGCTGTCCGTCACCATAGCAGCACCGCTAGCCACGTTAAACGTGTGTCCAACCTCTGCTGCGCTGTCGGTCACGCCCACATCCTCATCAACAGGAAGCGACGCGCCTGGTAAACAGGAAGTGACGTCGGACGACGTGAATGAGAATAAAACGGCGTATGAGAGACTGAAGGAGAGCCAGCGCTCACACAGGGAGGCACGCTTCGTATAAACACACACTCCTCACTGTTCACCTGGACACACTCACACACACACACACACACACACAGTGCTGTTGTTTAAATACAAGTGTCCTGGTTTTACTGACGTGTGTATCTCTGGGATCAGATCCGTCCAGGTGACGTTTGTCCCGGCTGTGGGGGAGGGGCGCAAAATACACAAGTCTAGACCAGGGGGAAACGGGTGGGGGGTGGAGACGCAGCACCCCGGGGGGTTTCAGGGCAATTCCCGAACTTCCAGCATAGGTACAGACAACACACAGGCAGTGGTCATGTGACTAATGATCGACCCTGGACACGCCCCCTACAACAAGCACTTTGAATAAAAATCAGAACAACCAGTGTGTGTGTGTGTGTGTGTGTGTGTGTTAAAATGAGGTGTGTGTAGTGCACATGGAGTGTGTGTGTGTGTGTGTGTGTAAGTTTACAGCGTGCACTGGTTCACCAGACTTGGTTTAAACTGGTTTAAACTGGACTGCTGATGTGGCCATGTGTAAAGCCCTTTCCTTTTTAGGCCACGCCCACTTTAGGTTTAATCCAGTACAGATTGTGTTATACAGAGTGTATACCGTCTCACACACACACTCGACCCTTTGATCAGAACATTCTCTCTCTTTCTCACCCACGCACACACTTTCAGCCTGTGTCTGAGCCACACCCCCTGAACTCCAGTGTGTGTGTGTGTGTGTGTGTGTGTGTGTGTGTGTGTACACTCCGGTTGTGTCCCAAATGCCTTTACCTGAATGAGCCTTTACAGGGAGACACCTCCCCCCACCCCCTCTCTCTCTCACACACACACACACACACACTTGAGTGAACAATAAGTGTGTGAGTGATGCTGGTGAGTTGCTCCCTGATCAGCACCCTGAGATTTATTATTATTATTATTATTATTGTTGTATTTTTTATATATAAAATGATGAATATGATATAAAATATTTTAACTGGAAAAGTTTGTTACACGCAGATGTTTGTCTGAGGTGTGTATTTGTGTGTGTGTGTGTGTGTGTGTGTGTGTACAGTGAACGCCTGTGTACAGTTGGAGGAAATGTGTAGTTTTAATGTTATGCAGATTTATTCCTGATGATGCACTTATTATGCCTGAATGTGTGCAAATGTAAAATATATAATGAATGTATTTGCATGAAGTCACGTGTGAGTTTATTGTTGTGATCGTTTGTGTTGTTACACTCCACTGACCACAATACACCTGTCTACCTCCTACTGCTCTGTGCTTTATTATAAGCTTCACCATGATAATGCCAGTGTGAGTTTTAATGCACTACAGAATGCACATGAGGCTCAGGAGGATTTGGAACGCAGCCCTAGGCAGATAAGACGAGCGCCTGAGTCTGATGTGTCTCTTTGAAACTGGATTCAGTCTGAACTTAAAGACGTTTCAGTAAAGTGTGTGTCAGTGTTGTTAACTCTAAACTCTAAACCATTTACCCGACTCGAGCCGCTGCTGGTGCTGAGGACGTGTGTTTCAGAGTCTGTGCTGCAGATTAGATGAGATTAGGCAGTAAATCGGATTAGAGCTCACTTGGTCACGCTGAGAGCCGCTCCACTTCACACACAGCGCTCTGAACACTGGTTATTATTTACACACTGATACACAGGAGCTGGACTCGTCTGCACTGAAGGTAAGGAATAAATTATTAAACAACAGAACTCTACATGAGGACACAGTGTTACAGAATATTAAAGAGTTTTACAGAGACACAGAGAATCTTACAAACATTTACAGAGTATTAGAGCGATGTGTGTGTGTGTGTGTGTGTGAGGGTTACAGAGGGTCAGAGTGTTACAGTTAGAGCGTCACTGTTACAGTGTTTCATACAAACTTACATTAATAATTCTTTTGATTGTGTAAAGCTGCTTCGTGAAAATGTCAATTGTTAAAAACGCTATACAAATTAATTTGAACTGAAATACGCAGAGACACACAGATGGTGTTGGTTACAGAGAGATAAAAAGTGTTAGAGTTACAGAGTGTTTAGGAGATTCTACACTGTAGAACGTTACACTAACCTGAGAGAGTTACTGAGGGTCACATTAAACCCTACTGTGTTTATTAGTGTATTATTAATGCAGAACAAAAATCATCTGATACATGAAACACCGACTGTGTACAGATCATCATCATACTCAACAATAACAACAACAATAATAATAATAATAAATTATACATACGTTGTGTGTGTGTGTGTGTGTGTGTGTGTGTGTGTGTGTGTTATCCCCTGACAGTGACCCCCTCCTGGGGTTAATCGGGGCAGGAATGGACACCAGCAGTCAGATTCGGCTTCTGCTGTGGAAAAACTGGACGCAGCGCAAAAGACAGAAAGTACGACAACAAACAGAGGAAACACTCACGACTCGTTATAATAATTAATATGATATGATTTATTATTAACTTTTAAGAGCACTTTTCTTTTTTTCTTGTCCAGCTATACTGTATATTGTGTAGCATGAACTCTGAGCTAGCATTAGCCAGTTAGCTAATTGATCTAAAGTTACGCTCCTGTTGAAGTTTAGCTAACGTGATGCTAAGCATCGACTGAGGATCAGGACCAGTGATGTCATAGTGTCAGGTTTTCATTCAAGCTCCGCCCACATGAACCCTAATGAATAAGAATAATGTGTGTGTGTGTGTGTGTAGATTCGGTTGTTGGTGGAGATGGTGTGTCCCGCCCTCCTGATCGCTGGACTCGTGTGTCTCCGCAGAGCGAATCCTCTTTACCAACAACACGAGTGTGAGATTACACACACCAGTAACACACACACACACACACACACACACACACACACACACCAGTAACACACACACACACACACCAGTAACACACACACACACACGCACACACACACACACACCAGTAACACACACACACACACACACACACACACACCCCAGTAACACACACACACACACACACACCAGTAACACACACACACACACACACACACACACACACACCAGTAACACACACACACACACACCAGTAACACACACACACACACACACACCAGTAACACACACACACACACACACACACACACACACACCAGTAACACACACACACACACACACACACACACACACCAGTAACACACACACACACACACACACACCAGTAACACACACACACACACACACACACCAGTAACACACACACACACACACACACCAGTAACACACACACACACACACACACACCAGTAACACACACACACACATACACACACACACACACACCAGTAACACACACACACACACACACACACACACACACACACACACACCAGTAACACACACACCCCAGTAACACACACACACACACACACCAGTAACACACACACACACACACACCAGTAACACACACACACCAGTAACACACACACACACACACCAGTAACACACACACACACACACACACACACACACACACACACACACACACGAGTAACACACACACACACACACACACACACACCCCAGTAACACACACACACACACACACACACACACCCCAGTAACACACACACACACACCAGTAACACACACACACACACACACACACACCAGTAACACAATCAACACAGTTTTTTCTGTCTCCTGTTCGGACTGCTCGCTGAGATCAGAATAACGTTAGCATCCGCGTAACAAATCACGTGACTTTACACACACGTCTGTATTTTCAGGTCATTTTCCCCACAAGGCTCTGCCTTCAGCAGGAATTCTGCCGTGGATTCAGGGAATTTTCTGCAACGCTAACAATCCCTGCTTCCGACACGCTACTCCGGGAGAATCTCCAGGAATCGTGTCCAACTACAACAAGTCCATGTACGTCTGATCAGCGTCTGTCTGATCTCTTCCTCATGGCAGAAATGTCTCTTTAAATCTGACACGAAACAACAACAACAACAAAAAAACATCACACATGCATTTATACATTTAGATTAGGAAGTCCGACCTCCAGGAATCAGACAGAACATCTGGATATCAGACGCTGTCCTCAGGAACAG
>CM060105.1:61875340-61897840 GCA_030522415.1 Channallabes apus | reverse complement strand
GTGGAGGACCTGCGTTACATATGGGGAGGATTTGCGTATCTGCAGGACATGATCGAGCACGGCGTCCTGAAGCTCCTGAGCGCTCCTCATGTGCCGCTCGGGGTTTACGTCCAGCAGATGCCCTACCCCTGCTACGTAGACGACATGTACGACCTCGCCACTTTTAGTACATTATTTTATTACAGACATTAAATAAAGTTTAAATAAAACAACGTAGCATTTGAAAAGGGAAAAAAAAAATTATATATTTATATATATATTTGTGTGTGTGTGTGTGTGTGTGTTCAGGTTCATGCTGACGCTGAACCGCTGCTTCCCGATCTTCATGGTCCTGGCGTGGGTCTACAGCGTATCCATGATAGTGAAGAGCATCGTGCTGGAGAAGGAGCTCAGGCTGAAGGAGACGCTGAAGGTCATGGGCGTGACCAACGCCGTCATCTGGTGCACATGGTTCCTCGACAGTTTCCTGATGATGACCTTCAGCACGGCTCTTCTCACCTTCATCATCATGGTGAGAGAATAAACCGTACCGCGGCTCAGACCAGCGCAGGTCGTATCGGTGCACTGGACAGAAGCTGGATTAGGAGCATTAATCTGTCCTGTGGTTTCTCTCCAGACTGGAAAGGTGCTGAACTACAGCAATCCCATCATCCTCTTCTTCTTCCTGTTGACCTTCACCTTGGCCACTATCATGCAGTGTTTCCTGATGAGTGTGTTCTTTAACAAGGCTAATTTAGCAGCAGCCTGCAGCTGCATCGTCTACTTCACCCTCTACCTGCCCCACATCCTGTGTTTCGCTTGGCAGGACCGGATCAGCGCCAGCACCAAACTCGCCATCGTCAGTCCTGCTGTATACACCACGATTAGACCTTAGTCTGATTGGTCAGAAGATGTTGATTAATTCTCAATAACAGCAGCTTTATATTAATGTGCTCACTCTGATACATTATCGTTTCCATGGCAACAGTTCATAATGTTCTTTAATTAAAAAACAAAACAAAAAAAACTGATTGTTATTAAATGGCAGAGGAGTAAACACCTGGGGGGTGCTGTTATAGGAAAATAATCAACAATAACTTCATATCAATGTAACACACACACACACACACACACACACACACACACTCCAGTATACTATTCAATTTTTATCTACTTTCTATTGGTTTATTAGTGTGTTAATGTGTTTATCAGTGTGTTATTGTGTAACTGTGTGACAGAGTTTGTTGTCGCCGGTGGCATTCGGGTTTGGTACGGAGTATTTATCCCGCTATGAGGAGCAGGGCCTGGGGCTTCAGTGGGACAACATCAGCACCAGTCCACTAGAGGGCGATGAGTTCTCTTTCCTCAACTCCATCCTCATGATGTTGTTTGATTCGGTTCTTTACGGTGTGTTGGCCTGGTACCTCGATAATGTCTTCCCAGGTCAGGACACATCAGACTCTGATCTACAATGGTTTAAATATGGTGTGTGTGTGTGTGTGCGTGTGTGTGCGTTTGTGTGTGTGTGTGTGTGTGGGGGTGTGTATTGGGGTGTACAGGTGTGTATAGGGCTGTATTGCGGTGTATTGGGGTGTACTGGGGTGTGCAGGTGTGTATTGGGGCGTATTGGGGTGTGCAGGAGTGTATTGGGGTGTATTGGGGTGTGCAGGAGTGTATTGGGGTGTGCAGGTGTGTATTGGGGTGTATTGGGGTGTATTGGGGTGTGCAGGTGTGTATTGGGGTGTATTGGGGTGTGCAGGTGTGTATTGGGGTGTATTGGGATGTGCAGGTGTGTATTGGGGTGTATTGGGGTGTGCAGGTGTGTATTGGGGTGTATTGGGGTGTGCAGGTGTGTATTGGGGTGTATTGGGGTGTGCAGGTGTGTATTGGGGTGTGCAGGTGTGTATTGGGGTGTGCAGGTGTGTATTGGGGTGTGCAGGTGTGTATTGGGGTGTATTGGGGTGTATTGGGGTGTGCAGGTGTGTATTGGGGTGTATTGGGGTGTGCAGGTGTGTATTGGGGTGTGCAGGTGTGTATTGGGGTGTGCAGGTGTGTATTGGGGTGTGCAGGTGTGTATTGGGGTGTGCAGGTGTGTATTGGGGTGTATTGGGGTGTATTGGGGTGTGCAGGTGTGTATTGGGGTGTATTGGGGTGTGCAGGTGTGTATTGGGGTGTGCAGGTGTGTATTGGGGTGTGCAGGTGTGTATTGGGGTGTGCAGGTGTGTATTGGGGTGTATTGGGGTGTATTGGGGTGTGCAGGTGTGTATTGGGGTGTATTGGGGTGTACAGGCGTTAATGTTACAGGTGTTTGTGATTTCGCTGCCCTGCAGGTCACTACGGAATCGGGAAACCGTTTTATTTTCCCCTGCAGACATCCTTCTGGCAGACTGAACAGCGCCCCCAGGCTGACGTGGCTTATCCAGGTACTGCAACACCTTAGTTCCCTCAAGCCAGGTGTGTAAGGATGAGTGTCAAAGCAAATCAGAGCTTGAGAATGATTAAGTGGGCGGGGCCAACCATATCATGGAGGAGCTTTCAACACTTTGCTAAAGGATTGTTAGAAAGTTCGGTTTTATTTGAGCCGAACTAAAAGTTGTGTGTGAAACTGTTCGATCAGCCAGGAGGCGCTAAAGTCCTCTAGACGAGTGTGTCCTCAGACAGGTCTGTGTTTCCTCCTGCAGCTCCTGAAACACCTCTGACAGAACATCCGGAGATGAAGGAGGAGGAGGTAGAGACTCCTGACATTAACACAGAGCCCTCAGTGCTGAGCAGCAGCGCCTCCCGCAGGCCATGTAAACACCAGGACAAGAGGGAGAGGATGGAGAGAGAGAGAATGGAGAGGAGGAAGAGGGAGGAGGAAGGTCTGAATCCTCAGGAGGAGAGACAGGTGGAGCACACGGGTGAGGGAACATGTGATGGAGGAAGGTGGTGGTGATGAAGATGATGATGTGTTCTGTACAAGGAAATTCCTGATATCCAGCAGCCATAGAGACACACAGGCAACACAAACTTTAACACAAAGGCAGGACTTGGACACACTGTATATCTCACACACAGGGTAATGCGTGAACTGACCAGAAGTTACTAGTGCAATGAAAACACTGCAAGATATAGAAGGAGTAGATAAGGATAGTTAAGTGTCACTTAACATTAAATGTTTAGTGTTTAAATTAAACTCATGGATGGTGTCGTGTCTCAGGGCTCTTTGGGTCACTGAAATGAATCTCAGACACGTGTGATAATTAGTTTGCCAGATGAGGATAATTAAAGGAGAAGTACTGAAGAAGGTTGTTCCACATTATTAAGCAGGTCGCAGGTTTCAAGCAATATGGGAAAGAAAAAGGATCTCTGCTGCCGAAAAGCATTAAATAGTGCAATGCCTTGGACACGGTATAAAAACATTAGATATTTCATGAAAACTTAAGCGTGATCATCGTACTGTGAAGACATTTGTGTCTGATTCAGAGCACAGACAGGTTCGTGCAGATAAAGGCAGAATGAAGAAGGTTTCTGCAGGACAAATTCATCAGATTAAGAGAGCAGCTGCTGAAATGCCATTACAAAGCAGCAAACAGGTATTTGAAGCTGCTGGTGCCTCTGGAGTCCCGCGAACCTCAAGGTGTTGGATCCTTTAAAGGCTTGCAGTTGTGCATAAACCTACTATTCGACCCCTAATCAATGCTCACAAGCAGAAACGGTTGCAGTGGGTCCAGGCATACATGAAGACAAGTTTTTAAACAGTCTTGTTTACTGATGAGTGTCGTGCAGCCCTGGATGGTCCAGATGGATGGAGTAGTGGATGGTTGGTGGATGGCCATCATGTCCCAACAAGGCTGCGACGTCAACAAGGAGGTGCCGGAGTCATGTTTTGGGCCAGAATCATGGGGAGAGAGCTGGTCGGCCCCTGTAGGGTCCCTGAAGGTGTGAAAATGACCTCGGCAAAGTATATTGACTGACCACTTTCTTCCATGGTACAAAAAGAAGAACCGTGGCTTCCGTAACAAAATCATCTTCATGCAGGACAATGTACCATCTCATGCTGCAAAGAATACCTCTGTGTCATTGGCTGCTATGGGGATAAAAGATGAGAAACTCATGGTGTGGCCACCATCCTCCCCTGACCTCAACCCCATTGAGAACCTTTGGAGAATCCTCAAAAGATCTATGAGGGTGGGAGGCGGTTTGATTCAAAACAGCAGCTCTGGGAGGCTTTTCTGACATCCTGCAAAGAAACTCAAGCAGAAACTGTCCAAAAACTCACAAGTTCAATGGATGTAAGAATAGTGAAGGTGATATGAAAGAAGGGGTCGTATGTTAAGATGTAACATGTAGCCCTGTTAGGACGTTTCTGATTCTAATAGTTTTTGATTTCAGTAAATATGACCTCATAATGCTGCAAATTCAACAAAAGCCCATTTTCAGTTCTTTACAACCTATAAAATGTTTTAACTCTGTTGTGCAGAATAATTTGGAACAGTGTGTTTTCAGTTCTTTATTTTTAAAATAAATATTGTTATCATTAGGAGGTTTGTTTAATAAAATTCTAATTATACCCTAATAGTTGATGACTAGAAAATTATACTGATTGTCATTTGCTTTTACTAATTATGAAAATCAGAGAAAGATATCATTTGCATAATCATTTGGAACACAGTGTATATCAGGTGTTCTGTCTCAGAAACACCAGGTATGTGTGTGTGTGTGTGTGTGTGTGTGTGTGTGTATGTGTGTGTGTGTGTGTGTGTCCACAGTAAACCCGTTGTTCGAGGCTGAGCCTGAGGGCTTGGAGGTGGGCGTGCGTGTGAAGGAGCTTGTGAAGTTTTATCCTGGAAGTTCTCGTCCAGCTGTTAACGGTCTCAGTTTGAACTTCTATGAAGGACAGATCACCTCGTTCCTGGGACACAACGGAGCGGGAAAGACCACCACACTGTACGCAGCTGCGTTTCTCCTCAGTGTGTAATTCACCCTCGTCCACTTCCCAACACTGTCTCAGCTGGAGGTCCTGAGATGAGTTACAGCGTGACATCAGTGTAGATGTTCGAGGAGCTCCAGTGTGACACAGTGGATGAGAGATGAGGAGGAGGAAACTCAGGACACACTACTCACACACAGAGTGTTTCCTCTCTTCTCCTCCTTCAGGTCCATCCTGACTGGTCTGTTTCCTCCCACGTCTGGAACGGCGATCATCAGCGGGAAGGACATTCGCTCGGACATGGACGTGATTAGACGCTGTCTGGGGGTGTGTCCTCAGCACAACATCCTGTTTAACCAGTGAGCATCAACACACACGCAGAAACTAATACAGCCTCCTAAAGCAGCGATTAGAGACAGATTAGATTATAATAACAAAAATCTACATCAACAGATTCATTCAGAGGTAAAATAATAATAATAATAATAATAATAATAATAATAATAACCTTTTAGAAATAAAAAGGTTCTGGAAAGAAATGGAACAAAAGTTCCAGCGATAACAATAGAAATATATCAGTTATAAATAGAAGCCAAAAATATTAGAGAAATAAAGCAAAAGAAGAGAGGAGCATTATGGGTAAGAGAAATTATAAAAAAGAGAGAAAAAATGAATGAATGGTTAAAATAAATAAATTAATGAATGAATAAATGCGAGTCATTATTATTCACACCTGCAGCAACTTTTATTAGCTTTTAGATTAGATTTAGTTTGTGTGTGTGTGTGTGTGTGTGTGTGTGTGTGTGTGTGTGTGTGTGTGTGTGTCCGGGTTCCTCTCTGATTGAGTGCTCCATCTGTTCCAGTCTGACGGTAGAGGAACACGTCCTCTTCTACTCGCTGCTGAAAGGCCGAGAGCGTGAAGAAGCTGAACAGGAAGTGGAGGCCATGCTGCAGGATCTGGGGTTGAAGCACAAACACCACGAGGAAGCGCAGAACCTCTCTGGTCTGATCTCATCCCTCAGTCTGACTCGTTACAGATCAGTGAAGAGAACCATGTGCAGGGCTCCTCCTGAGTTCTTCCTCATTGCTCTCTGTGTGTGTGTGTGTGTGTGTGTGTGTGTGTGTGTGTAGGTGGTATGCAGAGGAAGTTGTCGGTTGCCATGGCGTTTGTTGGAGGCTCCAAGGTTGTGATTTTGGACGAGCCCACTTCAGGAGTCGACCCGTACTCCAGACGCTCCATCTGGGATTTACTCCTGAAGTACCGTACAGGTGAAACAGCGCCACCTACCAAACACTATACACTCGCTTTCAGACTGATAGATCATTCATGATAGATCTTTAGACCTTTATGTCTGTCTCTCTCTCAGGCCGCACAGTGATTCTCTCCACCCACCACATGGATGAAGCTGATCTTCTCAGTGATCGAGTGGCGATCCTTTCTAAAGGCCAGCTGCACTGCTGCGGTTCTCCTCTCTTCCTGAAGAACTGCTTCGGTGTTGGGTTTTATCTCACACTCGTCCGCCGTATTAAAGACGTGCGAAAGAAAGAGGTGAGGCGTCCCGTTACACACGATTTAAATCTTTTCTTTTACTGTAAAGTCATCTCAAGGGGGGGGGCTAGTCATGATCTCTGACTCAATACTAATTACACTGGAGGACAACATAGCAGCGTAATGGTTTATCGTGTGCTAATGCTAGCTCTGAGACGATGGTTGTCATGGTAACAGTATGTTCTGACAGGTTTGTGCTGCTCTTCAGTAAATCTACAGCTAAGATCATGAGAGTTAGAATGTGTTATTTTTATTTTTCCTAGATTTTCTCCCTAATTTAGTCGTGTCCAATTCCTCCCCATCACTAGGGGGCTCCACATGAAGGCTATTACTACCATAAAGTCGGGAGGGCCGAAGATAATCACGTTTTTCTCTTCCAAACCATGTGACGCCAGCAAACGCAACTTTTCGAACTGCTCGCTCACGCACCATTAGGGGCGGCGTAACACACTCGGAGGACAGCGCTATCCGCTCCTTCCGCTTCGTGAGCTCACAGACGCCCCTGATTGGCTGTAGAGCCGTGATTAATGTGGGAGCACAAAGTAACTCTCATCCCTCCCCTCTGAGAGAGATCGGCCAATCAGCTCTCTCTAGACCTCCGGCTGCGAGAGGTTACAGCATCACCCGGGAACCGAACCAGCGATCTCCGGATAATAGGGCGAGAACTTTACCACTGCGCCACTCGGACGCCCCAGTTAGAACGTGTTAGACATTTGCAGACTGAGATATCATCAATCCAGGTAGTTCCATGTTGTTGCTTGCGCACTAATGAGTTTATTTTGTGAACATTTGTTCTGTTTTGCAGAACGAGTGTGACTGCGCGTCCGAGTGTTCCTGTACCTGCTCCACCTGCGGCAGGTTTAAAGAGGAGACTCAGAGTCAGCACATGGACAGGAGCCTGGATGGTTAGCACGCTAATCATCTCTTAGCTTTCTACTTTAATGTTTCGCTTCCTGTTAGGAATGTTAATATTGTTCTATTAATGAAGACTTGGATTTTCTTGGTCAGGTGACGTGGAGAACATCACCGCTCTCATCCACCACCACGTTCCTGAGGCCAGGCTGATCCAGGTGATCGGTCAGGAGCTCACCTACCTTCTGCCGAATAAAGGCTTTAAACACCGCTCGTACGCCAGCTTGTTCCGGGAGCTGGAGGAGACGCTCGGAGACGTCGGCCTGAGCAGCTTTGGCATTTCAGACACCTCGCTGGAGGAGGTCCACTTCACCTCCTCTCACCTCGACACCAATTCAGTTCTGTTAGAGACGTTTAGTCAGTGTTGTTAGATTGTGAGAGATGAACAGGAAGTGAGACGTTTTCTCCCCTCTCAGATCTTCCTGAAGGTTACTGCAGACGGAGAGGCGTGTAACGGCAACGTGCAGCCAGGTAAGCACACCCCACATCACTCCCCACCCCACATCACCCACCCCTCATCACCCACCCCACATCACCCCCATCAACCCCTCCCTCCATCACCCCCCCATCACCCCACATCACTCCCCACCCCACATCACCCACCCCACATCACCCACCCCACATCACCCCCATCAACCCCTCCCTCCATCACCCCCCCATCACCCCACATCACCCACCCCCCACTCCTCCCACTCCCACCAGCAGCGCCCTCGTCTTGTTTCCTTCTGTGTAATTTGTGTTAGTTTTTAACGTTTACATACGATTTGTGTGTCGTGTGTGTTGATGTTTGTGTCGTTATTGTTCATCTTCTTGTGTCTTTTCTGTTTATTGTATTTTTTCTTTTTGTATGAATTTATGATTATCGCTGGTGCCTCTGTGTGTGTGTGTGTGTGTGTGTGTGTGTGTGTGTCATTAACGGTATGTATCGTATCTAATGATGTCCCCCAGAGCAGTGGATGTTGCAGAGGAAGAAAAGCAGCAGTTTGTTGAGAGACACTAATAAATCTGTGGCTCCTGAAGGTGATAAAGTGCTCGGGCGAGCTAGCGCTGATTAGCATTGCTGCACCGCGCACTGAGGCACTTTAGCACTTTAGCTTAGCATAAATTAATGCCATGTAGCCCATAGCTTTGTTAGAAATTTCATTACAGTTTTTACAGTGAGTTTCTTGAGATGTTCTCTGTGTGGTCTCCTGCAGGAGGGAACGAGGCTCAGGAGGACGGCGTGGGGACGGGTGGCGTCTCAGGCAGTGGCACTGGGAAAGTCTCGAGACAGGTCAAAGGTCTCAGTCTGGTGATGAAACAGTTTCACGCTTTAATGGTGAAGAGATTTCATCATGCAACACGCAGCTCCGAGGACTTTCTCGCTCAGGTGACATCAAAGAGTCCCGATCATTCAATTCAGACACGCCCACCTGTCTCAGTCAAACACACCCGTACCTGTCTCACACAGACACGCCCACCTGTCTCACACAGTCACACCCACCTGTCTCACACCCACCTGTCTTACTCAGATATGCCCACCTGTCGCACTCACACACACACCTGTCTCACACAGTCACACTCACCTGTCTCACACAGACACGCCCACCTGTCTCACACAGACACGCCCACCTGTCTCACACAGTCACTTAATTATTAGAAGCAGATATTTCTATTTTCATCCTGTGTGTGTGTGTGTGTGTGTGTGTGTGTGTGTGTGTGTGTGTGTGTGTGTGTGTGTGTAGATTGTTCTGCCAGCGAGCTTCGTGTTAGTTGCCCTGTTCTTCACTCTGATCGTCCCCCCGTTTGGCGAGTACCCGAGTCTCACCCTCACACCCTGGATGTACGGACAGCAGCTCAGCTTCTTAAGGTCAGCGCCGCTTCACTTTATACCTGACGTCTTAATTAGTGCTGCGCTGAGATTTAATTAGTCGTAATTTGCTCGTTTCAGTAATGAGCGTCCGTCCCATCCCACCATGAGACACTTTATCTACACGCTGCTGAGAGACCCGGGGATGGGGACGCGCTGTATGAAGGACCAGCCGCTAGAGTAAGACACCTCACACACACACACACACATCTCTGGTCTATCGCTGAAATAAAACTAATAAATACAAGATTCTGGTTGTTAGCATTGTTAGCATTGTTAGCATTGTTAGCATGGTCTGGCTGTGGATGAGAGACTAGAATAAATATCAGGAGTTTAGAGTTTTACTCTAAAGGATAAAGAATTTGACAGATTCTTCTTTCAAACAGTGTTAGCTCAGCTTGGTGTTATCCATGTGAATGTTTTCCTGTGTGTGTGTGTGTGTGTGTGTGTGCAGGAACTTGCCATGTGGGAATGCTACGACAGATTGGGAAGTTCCACCCGTGTCTCCGGTGATTAGTAACATCTTGCTGAGTCCTGAGTGGACGGATCGTAACCCCTCCCCTTCCTGTCAGTGCAGCACCAATCAGAAGCTCACGATGCTCCCAGTCTGTCCAGTCGGAGCAGGAGGACGGCCTCCACGCCAGGTACGCTAACGGCTGCAGGGCAGAATCCATTCACTTCAAACAAAATCATCACAAGTTAAAATGATATAAGATTGCGCTGGCCACGCCCCTCCGATGTTAACTCTACTAGCATTGTTAGCATTGTTATCAGTGTTCTCCCTGTTAATGTCCAGAGGAAAGAAGCGACAGGAGACACTCTGCTCGACCTGACAGACAGAAACATGTCGGACTACCTGGTGAAGACGTATCCCAGTCTCATCAAGACCAGGTGAGCGTCACCACACCTACCTGAACCTGCATTTTTATGACATCACAGCTCTGACACTAACCTGAGGGTGTGTCCATCTCACACACAGCTTAAAGAGTAAATACTGGGTGAATGAGCAGAGGTAACGTGTCTCTTTCACTTCCATCTCCTCCTCAGTCCAGTACACTCGGAAGGCTTTTCCCAGTAATCACACTGGTTTGTGTTCTCAGGTACGGCGGTCTGTCTGTCGGAGGCCAACTTCCTGTTGTGGATGTGGATCCTGTAACCATACAGAACTTCCTGTACCAGCTCGGAAACATGATGAACATCACTGGGGTAGGCACCCTACAGAGGCACCCTACAGAGGCACCCTACAGAGGCACCTTACAGAGGCACACTATATATATATATATATATATCACCTAGATATAACAATAGTTTATGTTAATGCTATGTATGTAAAAGCGTGTCATTTTGCACTGACCCCTCTGTAGGGTCCCTACTGCAGACTCGCTGTTGAAGAAATCGGACCGTTCCTGCACCACATGGAAAGCGAATATAACGTGAAGGTAAACGTTTGTCAGAAATATGATTTGAAACTTGCAGTAATGTACTTTTACACTCCCCCCTTGTTCCCTTGGTTAAGTCCCCTTGCTGTGTGTTTTGTGTGATGTCACAGGTGTGGTTTAATAATAAAGGGTGGCACGCCATGGTGGCCTTCGTGAACATAGCGAACAACGCCATTCTGCGCGCTAACCTGCCCTTTCACGCTGATCCGTCTGAGTTCGGCATCACCGCCATCAACCACCCCCTCAACCTGACCAAGGAGCAGCTCTCTGACGTCACAATGTGGGTGTCTTAGGTCACGCCCACAACATACCCAGGCCACACCCAGACCTTGTACAGATTACACACAGGCCACGCCCAGACCACACCTACTTCATCTACATCTCAATTAAACACGGACACAGTCAGTTAAAGTCAATTAAAGTCAATCTAAGTCACAAATCACATTTCTGCAGAAATTAAACACACTATATACTTAAATGTTTGTTTCTCCCCTTAAACACTGACTTTATTCTTGAAATGTTTATAGTTTTCTGGATCTTTTATTTTTATTTTTATTTTTTTATTAATCTGAGGTCTCTTTTGATAAACCATGATTTCATTTGTTTCGGTTAGTTCTCAGTGATGTGATCTCTGCTGTGTGTGTGTGTGTGTGTGTGTGTGTGTGTGTGTGTGTTGAACAGCTTGACCACGTCTGTGGACGCCATGGTGGCCATTTGCGTGATCTTCGCCATGTCCTTTGTCCCAGCGAGTTTCGTCCTCTACCTCATCCAGGAGCGAGCAACGAAGGCCAAACACCTGCAGTTCGTTAGTGGGGTCAGTCCTCTCGTCTACTGGCTCACCAACTTCTTCTGGGACATGGTGAGGGCTTCAAACTCTTCTGCATCATCATCTTCATCCTCACGTCTATATTATTGAGGTTCCAGACCCTCCTGAGGAAGTGCAGGAGCTGAATCTTTTCTCTGTCTGTGACTCTGTAGGTGAATTACTCCATCAGCACGGTCATGGTCGTCTCCATCTTCATCGCTTTCGATAAAAAATGCTACACGTCCCCCAGCAACCTGCCGGCGCTCATCACCCTGCTGAGCTTATACGGGTCAGCTTCATCTTCTCTTTCTCCTCTTACTTCTCCTGCTTCCTCTAACCTTTCTCCTTCTTCACCTTCTTCATTTTTCATTATGTCCTCCTTTCCCCTTTCCCTGTTATCATCATCACCACCTTCATCTTCCTTCTTTCTTATCTTCTCTCCTTTTTCTCCCTCTTCATGTTCTCCTTCTTGTCTGCAATGTTTTCCTTTTTCTTCTCCTTCCTCTTCTTCTTCTTCTCTCACCATCTACATTAACTCGTTTCTCTTTGGTCTTATGGTTCTCTGTTTCCTTGATTTTAGTTCATTCTTAATTTCCTTTTCTTTTTACCTTGCTGTATTTTTCTTTAACTACATGACTTACTCTTATTTACGGGCCTGAGCTTTGGGGGTGGGGGGTGGGGGGTTGTTGTGGGGTGTTGGTGGTTGCAGGTGGTCCGTGACGCCAATGATGTACCCCATGTCGTTCGTGTTCAGCGTCCCCAGCACCGCCTACGTCTCTCTGTCCTGCATTAACCTGTTCATCGGCATTAACAGCAGCACCATCACCTTCATCCTTGAGCTCTTTGAGAACAACAGGGTAATCCCCTTACACTTATCTGTGTGTGTGTGTGTTTCAGTAATACTCCCTCATTCATGATCGGTTACTCTAACACACACCGTCCCGTTTTAGTCCCTGCTCCTGTTTAATGAGGGATTAAAGAAGGTGCTGCTGATTTTCCCTCATTTCTGTTTGGGGCGGGGCCTGATTGACCTGGCCATGAACCAGGCGGTGACCGACGTCTACGCCCGATTTGGTGATGTAACTTCATGTTATTTAGAATGGAGTAAATACACTTCATTAACAGATCGGGAGAGTGTAATGTATAATGTTTGTGTGTAAAGGGGAGGAGTTTGTTCGGGACCCGTTCAAGTGGGACTTTGTGGGGACGTACGTGGTGTGTATGGCACTGGAGGGCTTCATCTACTTCAGCTTTACTCTCCTCATCCAGTACAGGTTCTTCCTGGATCACTGGTGAGTGAGAGTTCCACATGATTTACTTTATATACTGTACATACAGTGAGTATAGAACCCCCCCCCCCCCACACACACACACACACAAAAAAGAAATCACATTTTGTTGCTTTGCAGCCTGAAATGAAGACAGACATAACTTTTGTTTTATCCAACTGTATTTACTTATTAAACCTTTTAACATCCAAGTGAAAGATATAACACCAATAAACAGGGGAAAACAGAATCACTGATATGGAAAAGGATCAAACCTCCTCCTGGAAATGACTTAAACTCAGTCTGGTGAAACTAATCACCTTCTTAAAGGCACACACTGCTTTGCACATCTTGGCTTTGCAAAATTTGTGAAAATAAGTTTTTTGTAGAACTTATTTTCACTTACTCACTCATCGTCTACACCAGGGCTCGCTTGTGGCTCTTTCACTGCTCATCTGTGGCTCTTCAGTCTATCCACATGTTCTGTCTTGCAAATTATTTTTAAAATGGCAAAACATGATTTTTCAATAAAGGGGTGTGTATTTAAATGCTTTTTTTTTACACAACCTCTCGCGGAATTTAACACAGACTAACACGATTGACGTGAAGCTATGCTGAGCTACATGAACCCCAGTGGATTTCAGATTTGGCTTTTTTGGTCAACATTCTGCATCTGAATGGATTGAATGTGGATCTGCAAGGGAAGTTAAAGATGCTGGTGCAGAGTGTTTTCACATTTGTCAACAAACTCAAGCTGTTCAGGACACATCTCCAAAAGAGAGACTTCACACATTTTCCAACCTTGTTGAAGGCAAGTGAACAAGCAGCAGAGGTTGTAAAAGGGAGAACTGCACAATATGCAACACTGCTTGAAAATCTTGAGAAAAGTTGTGAGCAGAGATTCTCCAACCTACAGCAAAAAACTCATTCACTGCTGAATCAGACTGTTTAAAAGCCCCTTTAGTAGATGATGAAGCAACATCTCAGCTTGAAATGATCGAACTTTCTGAGGATGACAGACTTAAAAGCGTTCTGAAGGAAGGAACCGTGGAGTTTTGGAAGATTGCGCCGGTTGAGAGAGATCCCAATGTCAAACAGGCTCCACTCAAACTACTGTCAATGTTTGGGTCAACTTACATCTGTGAATCACTGAAACAAGTGAAATCAAAGCATCGCTCTGTTCTTACTGACACACATGTGAAAGAGTTACTGTGAGTAGCCACAACTGAATACAAGATTGTGTTCAGTTGTGCAAACCAACGACTGTCAGGTGTCCCACTGAGTCAAATAAAAGGAGGTATGCTGATTAAAATCCATGACAACATTGGCTCATTATGGCAAACAGGTTCGCCACCCCAGGTCTATGCCGTGTTATCCTGTATACAGGGTCGCGGAGCCTATGCCAGTAGACTTAGGGTATGAGGCAGAGTACATGGGGTGCCAATCCATCAAAGGGCAAACACACGTACACACTCATTCACACACTACGGGAATTTGGGAACATCATTCACATAATCTGCATGTCTTCGGACTGTGGAGGAAACCCACACGAGGAAAAGCACGAGGAAAGAACATGCACTCCTAACCCTAACCCCAGACCCAAGGTGGGAATTGAAGTCCAGCGCGCAACCATTTCCTGAGAATGGAGTATTTGGTCAACTCGCTGCTGCTCCTCACGCTGCTCTGATGTTTCGGCAGCCCTTACTTCTGCCTGTCGTAAACACTCAGCAGTCTGATCTGCAGAGTTAAATTTGATGGTGACCGTTTGTGGACTGCAGTCGTCAAGTCGTTCCACAGACTTTCAATGGAGTTTATCCACCTTTGTTTTTGCAAAGCTCAGTTGTGACTGCATGTAGCCTTTTTTGAGGAGTGGCTTTTTTCTTGCTAAACCCTCCAATACAAGCCACATTTGTGGAGAATTTGAATGATATTGAATGATACGGTTGTCATGTACACAATGACGCTCTTTTGTTATAAATTCCTGCAACTGCTTCAGAGTTGCTGTGGGCCTCTTGGTAGCCTCTCTTTCATACAGTTTGTGGCAACATGCTGATCCAGGGAGGATCTGACGTAAATACCTTCTGCTTTTTAATAATAGATTTGATTTGATATTTGATTGTTTGCTTCAGTTGCACTACTGGGACTGAAATGCTCCAGCTGTTCATGCTGAGATAATCAAAATGACCACAGCTGATCACAGTTGAAAGTCAAATGGCTTCTCATGAGTGCCAGTGAGAAGATGATTAGTTTCACCTGGTTTCTTTCTTTTTCTGACATGTTGGTCTTATCATTTTCACTTGGATGTTAAAGGATAGATACAGATGGATAAAACAAAAACTGTGTCTTCATTTCAGGCTGCAAAGCAACAAAATGTGCATCCTGGAAAGGTGGTGGTTGTGGACAGTGTAATGGAGGTGATGGGTGTGGTCAATGTAATGAGATTGGTCTGCGTGATGAAGGTGATGGGTGTGGTCAGTGTGATGAAAGTGATGGGTTTGGTCAGTGTGATGGAGTTGGTGGGTGTGGCCTGCGTGATGTAGGTGGTGGGTGTGGTCAGTGGAATGGGTGTGGCCTGCGTGATGGAGGTGGTGGGTGTGGTCAGTGGAATGGGTGTGGTCTGCGTGATGGAGGTGGTGGGTGTGGTCAGTGTTATGGGTGTGGTCAGTGTGATGGAGGTGGTGGGTGTGGTCCTGTCCAGGTTATGTGACTACAGTCAGATCCCAGCTCCTGATGAAGATGATGATGTTGCTCAGGAGAGACAGAGGATTTACAGCAGGACACAAAACAACGACATCCTGCACGTCCGAGATCTCACCAAGGTCAGCATCGACTACACCTTACTCACACATCTGTAAACCATCATCACTTAAACACCAGTGTGTGTGTGTTCAGGTGTACATGGGGAGGAAGAGGCCGGCGGTGGATCGGATCTGTGTGGGTGTTCCACCCGGGGAGGTAAAACATCTAGTTTATGTCTCTGTGCTGAAACACTAACAGTGCTGAGGTTAACGTTAGCCTGCGTTCACAGTGTTTTGGGCTGCTCGGTGTAAACGGTGCTGGAAAAACTACCACTTTTAAAATGCTGACTGGAGACACAGACGTGACCTCTGGTGAGGCCTCGGTAGCCGGATACAGGTACCACCTCAATGTGTGAAAACTGTTCATAAGAAACCATACTGAGACGTGACACTTAAATATGGCTGAATCATGAATTGTGGTACTTTGATGTTTCTTAGTATTCTGTCCAACATCCTGGATGTGCATCAGAACATGGGCTACTGTCCGCAGTTTGACGCGATCGATGAGCTGCTGACGGGCCGAGAGCACCTGTACCTGTACGCGCGGCTCCGGGGAGTTCCCGAGTCCGAGATCGGCCGAGTGAGTCAGGGATCGTTAGTCAGAAACATACAGAGCAATCGACGTTCGTGAAGTTAAAGGGTGAATATCTCACATCAAGTGACCGCACACTGCTCCATGTGTCCTGCAGGTGGCGCAGTGGTGCGTAGATAAAATTGGCCTGTCGGAGTATGAAGGTCTCTGTGCTGGAACGTACAGTGGAGGAAACAAGAGGAAGCTGTCCACTGCCATCGCCATGATCGGCTGCCCACCTCTACTGCTGCTGGTCATCATCTTCATCATCTTCATCATCATCATAATAATAATAATAATAATAATAATAATAATAATATGTCTGTATGCAATATTGTATTATAAATTAATGATATAATTTACTTTGAAGGGAAGCAGCTGATTGGTCAGAAGGTGTTGATTAATTCTCTCTGACAGCAGCACAGGTTTATATTAATGACGATACATTATGGTTTCCATAGAAACAGTTAACTAATTATAATTAATTATAAACAAATGAAACATGATTCGATTGGATAAAGTTTTCTTGAAGGTGACGTTTCTGTATCATGTATGGAAGGATTCTCCAGCGTCAGAGGTCAAGCCGTATCTTTATTTCATAAACAACTATTTTCGTTTTTGGTACACACACACACACACACGCACACACACACAGTGTTTATTAGTTAATCAGTGTCATTCTCCTTACACTTGAATCTAAATCAGTATAAACTCTGTAATAATTTCTCCTGTAGGTCGTCAGTGCTGCGTTCGAACCCTCGCCGTGTTTAACCCTGACTGTGGTGTTTACAGGATGAACCCACCAGTGGGATGGATCCTCACTCACGCCGCTTCATGTGGAACGCAATCATGAGTGTCATACGAGACGGCAGAGCTGTAGTTCTAACATCACACAGGCAAGCTGGGTCAAACTGCTACACACACACACACACACACACACAGACGCACACACACAGACGCACACATTTACATCAGGGGTGTCAAATATACAGCGTGGTGGAACAGGGACACAAGTTTTTTTGCGAGCCAGAGACCTCACACACTAGAGACTGGGACATTAACTCCTACACCAGTGGGCGTAACCTAACTCCAGCAAAAGTATTCACCCCCATTCCCTGTAAATCCCTCGAATTATATCTATTAAAAAGAGACTTGATTATTAGCAAGATATGTGTGTGTGTGTGTGTGTGTGTGTGGTCATTTCATTTCTTCATCACTAAACTGATGAGACCCGTGAGTTTGTGAGTTTAATGCTCCTGATGGACGTGAGCTCAGAACAAACCAACAAGCCATTGTTTCAATGATACTTCCCCTGTCTGTGTGTGTGTGTGTGTGTGTGTCTGTGTGTGTGTGTGTGTGTGTCTGTGTGTGTGTGTGTGTGTGCGCAGTATGGAGGAGTGTGAGGCGTTGTGCACTCGTTTGGCCATCATGGTGAACGGCACGTTCAAATGTCTTGGCACAATCCAACACCTCAAGTACAAGTAAGATTTTTACATTTTCACTTTTTTTTAATAAAGAAAGAGGGCTATTACTTTTGCCTTCTGAAGTATAAACGCCATCCCAAGAACTGATGATGAGGAAATGTAGAAACAGATCGTGAATATTACTGATATTACTGATATTACTGATGATGATGATGATGATGATGATGATGGAAAGATGAAGAATTTTAGCCAAATAGATTGGAATTAATTTGTTCCTGTCAGACACTGGGACATCAAACACATCAGACACTGGGACATCAGACTTTGGGACATCAGACACTGGGACATCAGACACATCAGACAGTGGGACATCAGACACATCAGACACTGGGACATCAAACACATCAGACACTGGGACATCAGACACTGGGACATCAGACACATCAGACACTGGGACATCAGACACATCAGACACTGGGACATCAGACACATCAGACACTGGGACATCAGACTCTGGGACATCAGACATCAGACACATCAGACACTGGGACATCAGACACATTAGACACTGGGACATCAGACACATCAGACACTGGGACATCAGACACATCAGACACTGGGACATCAGACACATCAGACACTGGGACATCAGACACTGGGACATCAGACACATTAGACACTGGGACATCAGACACTGGGACGTCTCCAGTTTAGTGAAGAACCTGATACTCTGGGTTTCACAGATCGCCGGCAAAACACCAGACATCAGCTACAGTCTCTCAGAATAGGAGATAATAATATAATAAATATATATATATATAATAAATATATAAATAAATAATAAACATATAATAAATATAATCATATTTGAGACGGGTGTTGAACTAAAAGTCCACAGCGCTGGATTCGGGACGGTACCGGCCGTGGTGATGATGTTCTCCTCCTACACTTACCCCCTGTGTTTGACTCCAGACGCGCGTGTGTGTGTTCGGTTCTCAGGTTCGGAGATGGTTACGTGGTGACGATGAAGATCCGAGCGGCTCGAGCCGGTTCCTCTCCGGACCTCGGTCCCGCTGAAGCGTTCATGGAGAGCAACTTTCCGAAATGTGTGCAGCGCGAGAAGCACTACAACACCCTGCAGTACGAGATCGTCTCGTCGTCGCTCGCTCGAGTCTTCCAGCTGGTGGCAGAAAACAAACACAAACTCAACATCGAGGACTACTCCGTGTCTCAGACCACGCTAGACCAGGTGAATAAAAACCACTATTTGTGTGTGTGTGTGTGTGTGTGTGTCATTGGACTTGCTAGTTAAGCGTAACTAACTTTCCAAACAGCTGTTCCAGGGACTTAGTCAAGCAAATGTGTTTCATGAATGTAAAAAAACTATCATGACGACGTAACGAAGAGCTTTAAAACCACATGGAGGTGAAGGTGAGATACTGGGGCTACTGGTGCCCAATGTTAGCCAGCTACGTTAGCTAGAAATAGCTAATCACTTCATAATAAAATAATAATCTTTGTTTCAGTATCATAAACATCCTCCTCACTATGTGTGCAGTTTAACACAAACTTGTTATTTTTAACAAGCAGAAAAGAAAAAAAGAGATTTTATTATTTCTTCTTATTATTGTTTCTGCAGGAAGTTACTACAGCTTAACCTGCTATATTATGAGCAACCACTAGAGGGCACACTACACAAGCCAATTTATAACAACTACCTACTGTGTTTCTAAAACTACAAAAGAGAAAAGAGTTACAAATAATTGTGAAGTGAAAAGTGAGCAGGTCCAAAGTGTGTTTAATTTCAGGGGCGACGCCCTCTAGTGGCGAGACATCAACAAGACACAGCAGCCATTAAATCCTTAAATCATTTTATCTCAAGCAGGAGGAAGTGCTCGAGTTAAAACGCTCAAATAAATCACAAACTCTATTGTTAGACACTGACCACGCCCCTGACCACGCCCCTGACCACACCCTGATCATGCCCGTGACCACGCCCCATGCATACTGTCCTTCTGTTTTTTTATAATCACTCAGAGCAGAGGGGAAAAACCCTCTTCCCAGGTGTGTGTGACTGATGTAACCCAGTAACCCAGTGTACTGTAAGTATCTGTATCTGTCCAGTGACGTGAACTTTAATGAACTTTTTGTAATTTGCTCTGGATACGAACGTCTGCCTAAATGTAATTTCCATGTGATTTAGATTTAAATTAGATTAAATTAGATTAGATTAGATTAGAGTTTATTATAATGTGATGTGTTTTGTTCTTCCTGCAGGTGTTTGTGAATTTTGCGAAGCAGCAGTCGGGTGAGGATGATGATGTCGTTCTTCATCCCAAAGCAACCGGAGCCAGACGAGAGGCAAAAATCTCACCTGTTAGGGCTTCTTCCAAAAAATAACCATGTCATGTAAAAACATCATGACACACCGTATACACACACACACACACACACACACACTCCTATCTACTAATTCAATTCAATTCAATTTTCAATTCAATTTTATTTATATAGCGCTTTTAACAATGGTCATTGTCTCAAAGCAGCTTCACAAAAATTAAAGAAATTTAACAAAAAAAAAAATCTATCTACTAATGATTTAATGAATCAAAAGAGGAAGTTTAATCTGATTTCAGACACAGTAATAAATAAGTAATAAAGATGGAGCGAGTGTGTGATGATGATCATCAGCAGTGTGTGTGTGTGTGTGTGTGTGTGTGTACCACTGTCTATCTGTGTGTCATGTGAAGTGTAACATCAATAACACATGATACTGGGGATGTAAAGAAGTGTGTGTGTGTGTGTGTGTGTGTGTGTGTGTGTGACATGTCACCATGTGTAAATATGCTGTCTTATTGTTTTTGCGCTTTTCTGCTGAAGCCGTGCCTGTTTTATGTAGCTGACACACACACACACACACACACACACACACACACACACACACACAATTGCTGCAGCTTTTAAGCCAGAATAAAGCTCTTATTAATATATATATTTTTTCCAATGTTTTAATATATATAAAATATTTATTTTCCCATTTTTACTGATTAATTATAATTAATGAAATGTGAAATGTC
This sequence comes from Channallabes apus, assembly GCA_030522415.1. NCBI lineage: Eukaryota > Metazoa > Chordata > Actinopteri > Siluriformes > Clariidae > Channallabes > Channallabes apus. The sequence goes on along the minus strand of CM060105.1, from coordinate 61,877,257 downwards.
CTGAACACAACACAAACCTGTAATGAAAAAAAAACCTCTCAGAAACATTTAATCTTTTTATTTTCCAGCTGTTTCACATCGAGCAGCTGTTTACAGGATTCAGAAAAAAACATTTAACTTTGTAGAAAATATTGAATTTTATTACAATAAATAAAGAAATTCTAGTAAATGTTCATCTTTTGGTGGTTTAAAGTTTTTCGATCACAGTGACGTCAGGTCGCGTCCCAAACGCTCTCGTCTCGTCTCGTCTCATCTCTCGTCTCATCTCTCGTCTCGTCTTGTCTCATCTCTCGTCTCGTCTTGTCCCTCATCTCGTCTTGTCTCTCGTCTCTCGTCTCGTCTCTCCCCGAAAAACTCATCAGGAAATTCAGGACGGAGCTTTTTACAGAATTTCATGCTTTTAGCACAGCATCAGATTTCACTGCTAAATGTTTCTCTCTGTCCTGCGTGTGTGTGTGTGTGTGTGTGTGTGTGTGTGTGTAAATTAAACAAGATTATAAAAGGGTTGTTTGTGCGCTGTGTCCCAAATCACTAGATGAAGAGTGGAATGATGGCGCTCCTGAGCTCGGGGTACTCGGGGAACTCCTGCCTGTAGGTTCTGTGTTTGTCTCGAGCCCAGATGGTCATCTGTACAAACCCGATCAGCGCGAACACAGCCACTGCAGGAGAGACGCGGGGAGGTTATTACTGTCACACAGATCTCATGTGTGTTAGAAGATGTATATGTGTGTGTGTGTGTGTGTGTGTGTGTGTGTTAGAAGGTGTGAGGTTTGAACCTGGAACACACTGCGTCATTACTGAGAGGCTGATCCAGGAACACACCTGCAACACACAGAATCAATAACATTAACATCAACTACAAGCAAACTGTGTGTGTGTGTGTGTGTGTGTGTGTGTGTGTGTGTGTGTGTGTGTGTGTGTGTGTAACACACCTCATATGTGTAGTTTGGGCAGGAGACAAAAAAAAACAACCAGGTGAAGGGGTTCTTACTCGGGTATGGAATCTGCATTGGCCTCGATCCTGAAACACACACACACACACACACAGTGTTTAGTGATGATGGTGATGATGATGACGGTGATGATGGTTGTGATGATGATGATGATGACGATGGTTGTGATGATGACGATGGTTGTGATGATGATGATGGTGGTGATGATGATGATGGTTGTGATGATGATGATGGTGGTGATGATGATGATGGTTGTGATGATGATGATGGTGATGATGATGATGGTGATGATGATGATGATGATGATGGTGATGATTAAAGATTATCCTCTGACCGTTACAGCTGAGGTGATTGAGAACGAGGTGAATGGAGATGTTTCCAGACTCACAGATCTGAGAGAGGAGCAAACACACACACACACACACACACACACACACACACACACAGCTGGAATGTCATGCTGTCATTCACAACAGAATTCAAATCGATCTATTTTTATTTATTGATTGATTGATTTATTTACTGAAACCGGACTTTAGGACACACACCAGGAACGTCAGGAACGCCGTGTAGATCTGAATTTTTCCGTACACTAAAATGGAAAAACACACACGTTAATGTGCGAGTGTTAACACACTGCTCTCGCTCACACCCCTGCACTTACACCTTCTCACTAAAACTGGACCTCATAAAGAAGAATAAAGAGACACTCGGACGATGTTCAGGTCAGAAAGAGTCGAGAAAAACACTGGAATAAAAATATAGATTTAAAAGAGAACAAACTGGAATTTATAAACGTTGATGTTTGTGATATTATTGTACATCATGAACACCATGCAGTGAGCAGTGAACACTAGGTAGTGAAGGAGTGAACACTAGGTAGTGAAGGAGTGAACACTAGGTAGTGAACACTTACTGGGCGTGGTGTAGAGAGGATGGTTGATGTAGTACGCTAACCACGCTG
>CM060105.1:61852840-61867840 GCA_030522415.1 Channallabes apus | reverse complement strand
TTTGGTCATGTGACCTATTCAAACACCAATCAGCATGTTGGGTTCTGCAGCACGCGCGCACACACACGCACACACACACTTCAGTGGCTTTAACTCTGTTTTAGAGTGAACTGAAGATGTGTTTTAAACTCCAGCTCAACACAGTGTGTGTGTGTGTGTGTGTGTGTGAGAGAGAGAGTGTGTAATGAAGCAGATTTATATTTGTTAGCTGGTTTTCACTGTCAGCAGACGCTAACACTCTCAGGTCGTCTGTAAATCACACGCAGATGGAAATAAAACCTGGAGACGAACTGGAGCTGAAATGTGAGCGTCACTGTCGAGCTAAATCTGTCTGTGTGTGTGTGTGTGTGTGTGTGTGTGTGTGTGTGTGTGTGTGTGTCCTGTCAAAACTGCATGACGAAACCCAACACGAAACCCAATCCAGCATTCCAATTCCAAACTTTATTTCAGAGTGTGTGTGTGTGTGTGTGTGTGTTGTTGACCTCTTCTGTACAGTTTTGAGCGAACGCAAATAGTACAAATATAAGTAACAATACAATTCACCAATTCACCGACACACATTATTACCACACTCACATCAGGACGCGTCTCACTCTCATGTCTCACTCTCGCGTCTCACTCTCGCGTCTCAGTGAAACATCTCCAGAAACGATCTGGGATCAGAAGTGAAGGTGAAACTTTCCCGCGCTCCTACCTCGAAGTACGCCACCCTGTTCAGGCCTCTCGCGCGTCTCCAGTCGTCAGAGTAATAATTTTTCCAAACAGTGAATTCCCGGCCGCGGTTCTCCTCTGAGGTCTCATTCGGCTCCATAACACCTCGTATCTTCAGAGAGAGTTTTCTGTTTTCTACAGAGTGTTTAATGTCACCTGGAGGAGGAAGTGGAGCTGTGACGAGCGGCGTGCTGATTCGAGCGTCCGCCGCTAACGATCGATGAAGTTAATTAGCTGTGGAACTGCAGATACATCACAATGTGATCCTGCAGTGTTCAATCATCTCTCTCTCTCTCTCTCACACACACACACACACACACACTTCAGGAAATAGAGCTGTTGTATGGATCCAGACGCCAGGTTATGATTAGCGAGCTAACGTTTAGCCGTACACACACCGGATTGGTTACACAATCTGAAATCTTAACTTAAAACTAAACATTTAACTTTTTATTTGATGATTTTAATTGAACAACTACATTAAACATTTAAAAATGTACTTTTAATGAGCTCAGTGTGATACATATGAGGCGCAGTAGAACGTTCTCTTAACTTTTAATCAACTTATTTCTGAAAATCTTATAAACTGAGGACTTCAGTCTTGGAGCCTCCTGCTGTTTGTAGTGATGATGATGATGATGATGATGGTCTTTGTGGCGTTTCGCAGATGCTCTTCTTTCTATAGTAGAATTATCCAGGGAGTGTTTTGTCCCCACTCTGGTGGACTGAGTTCTTCACACATCGTGTGTTTGTTGTCCTTCTTACGATCACGCTGACGTCCTCCTCAGGGGAGTGGAAGCTCCTCTCACACACTCCCTCTACACACCATCTGCTTTTCCCAATCCTCCTGCGGTGTTCTTATTTATTTATTTATTTATTTATCAGATGCCTTTCAGCTAATTAATGCCGTGTGTTATACTGTAGGCGGCCCATGCGAGTGTGTTTTGGGAAGACGTGGGGACGTAGAGTTCCCATTCATGACAACTGTACAGGAGCCGCTCTTAATGTTTTTTGTATCTCCTCAGTTAAAGTTATATTAATCCATAAAATTTAACAGAATTAGAGGTGTGGCCGATTTGAGTGACAGCTGCAGGGCAGTTATCAAACCGCTAGCTGTCTGCTGTGCAGAACTTTAGCTAACCAGCTAACTGGAATCGTTGTAGTTTAACTCAGCACAAGGAGTTTAGGATCTGACGCGGGACAGAGTGCATTAGCATGTTAATTAATCTTACCTGACATAGCATTTAAGCTAAGCTAAAGCTAAGTTAGCTAACTGGTGGGTGGTAACTGAGTTAGGTAGCTGAGATCCAGGCTCCGTTTGTTCTGCCAAGGGATTAGGTGGAGTCAGCTACCCGTACCCTCACACCCCTCACCCGTACCCTCACACTCCTCACCCTCACACCCCTCACCCGTACCCTCACCCTCACACTCCTCACCCTCACACCCCTCACCCGTACCCCAACCCGTACCCTCACACCCCTCACCCGTACCCTCACCCTCACTCGTACCCTCACCCTCACACCCCTCACCCGTACCCTCACCCGTACCCTAACCCATACCCTCACACCCCTCACCCTCACTCGTACCCTAACCCGTACCCTCACACCCCTCACCCTCACTCGTACCCTAACCCGTACTCTCACACCCCTCACCCGTACCCTCACACCCCTCACCCGTACCCTCACACTCTTCACCCGTACCCTCACACCCCTCCCCCGTACCCTCACACCCCTCACCCGTACCCTCACCCGTACCCTCACACCCCTCACCCGTACCCTCACCCTCTTCACCCGTACCCTCACACCCCTCACCCGTACCCTCACCCCCCTCACCCGTACCCTCATCCATACCCTCACCCTCACACCCCTCACCCGTACCCTCACCCTCACCCCCCTCACCCTCCTGCTTACTTTAGTTTAACATTTTACCACTTTAGGAGAAAATCTCTTCTACTCACTAATCTTACTTTGCTGAACTTAACCTTACCTGATAACCTTTGCCTTACTGCTGTAACCTAACCTACCCCACCTTAACCCCACCTTAACCCCACCTCAAACCCTAACCCCACCGTAGCCCCGCCCCACTAACCCTGTACATACTGTCCTGGTTTAAAATTAAAACCTCATCACGGTCCCCACATGTATTTAATTACTACACACTCCTGTTCTCCGTATAAATTACACTTCCACAAAAATCACACACACGAACTCGAGCAGCGTGATTGAATAGAAACTAACTTCTACATCGTACCAATCATTTATTCCAAGTTTTACATAAATTATAGAAGAAAAAAAACTACACAAATGTGTCAATTTTAAATGCCTATAGTCATGTATTTGGGGGGAACCGAGGACATGAACAGATCTGCAAACAATATTCAGACAAAGACAGAAAAGCAAATCAGACGAAACCACGTCGTACCACAGAAGCTGAAATACCGAGTAAAGAAGTACAGAGAAGTGTAACTGAAGAGCTGTTTAACATGTTTCCCTTCCACTTAGAGTTGAGGTATAAAATAAAAAAGGTGTGTGCGTCCGATATAAACTCTCTGGCTACATCGGACGTCTGATTAGCACAGCGCTAACGCTAGCACTCACAAAATCACCACATTAGTGGGTTCGAATCTGCCGTTACACAGACATGAAACCCTCAAATAACTCCTTCACAATCCGCGTTAGACGGAGAAATCTCCTGCTCGTCTGAAAGTGGTCTATATTTACAGTAGGGCTGATTTTAATCACCAGGACAACGGCTTTAAAGTCCAATAAAAAAACAGAAATCTCTGTAGAAATATCAAATTAAAGACATGCACGATTCTGCAGGAAAGCGGATTCAAAAAGACATTATTGTACAAAATTATAATTACACAAATATTATTATTTTTAAATGCACTTTCTATAGCACCATAATATTTAATTTTCTTCCCTTTATATATGAAGAGTGGATTAAAAAACCTGGAGGAAAGAAAAAGCAATAAAGGTCAGTGGTGTTGGGAATAAAATAATGGGATTAAAATTAAGCAGTAGACTTTTGGGAAATCAATAAAAAATTATGCCGATTAGAAGCTAATTTCCTACTGGGATTAAAATGGGGGGAAAAGAAGTGGATTTGGTGGAACACAGGAAAACCTTTTTCTTTTTTTTTGTTTAGTCTGAAAGTGCACCGTTATTCACCAGTTCATGTCTTTTCTTCATGTTGGTCCTCAGGTCGCTGGTCTCAGTCTCTTCATCTCGGCCCCACAAGGGCGATCAACATGTGTGTGTGTGTGTGTGTGTGTGTTTGTGGAAGCTGTCCACACGTCTCGAAGTGTCCCAGCACGACCCGTCTGGAGGACGGCTGTTACCCGAGGAAGCAGACAGGGCCGACCTCGAAGCCGAACCTCTGGTTGGAGTCGCCGAAGTCGTTCAGCATCACGTCGATGACGGGCAGCTGGTCGATGCGCGGGGTGTTGATCTCCAACACGGTCCTGGCGTAGCCCTGCTTTTGCTGAAAAACATCAAGAGAGGAGATTTCATCAGAACCAGTGTTCATGTCACACGATGTCCCGTGATGTCCGCGTCTCGTAACGCAGACGGAACGGCGAGCGCTGTGATCACGAGGTTGTAATTTCTGAAATCTTCTTACCGCGCAGGCGTCGTACACGGCCTTGATGAAGGGGTTGTTATCGTGAGACATTTCTTCGTCGTTGGAGCCGAGGAAGCGCAGCGCTTTGTCGTAGTTGTCGGCTTTAGTGTCGAACCAGGCGACGGATTGGTGGCAGATGTAGGTGAAGTTCTGTCTTGCCGCCGAACTCAGCAACTTGAGGAACGTCATCTGGACGCCGCTGATGGAGCTCTCCTCCACATCCACGTACGACAGCTGGCGAAGAGACCAGGGTTAGAGAGACTAGTGAGGAGGAGCGCAGGCCCGTCATAGGGAGGCTGTGAGCCACGCCCTCGTCCTGAACCCAAATATTTTAAACTGAGACTTACGATCTTCCCGCGCTTGAATTCGCTAAACCAGGTTCCCGGAGACTCTTTCGGCCAGTTGGATATCCGGACCTGTCGAGAGGAGAACAGAGAGAGTGTGTGGCACGATGAGCGCAAGCTGAGACAAACCGCTAAGTTTGAAGGAGTAATGTCTCACCCCTGAGGACTTCTTATCAGGATAGATACACGTCTCTCCTGACGCGGTGAAGTTACAATAAACCTTAAAGGCGTCTCCTTTACAGCCCATGTTAGGGTCGATCCAGTAATCACCTAAAACACACATAATCATTCCGTTACTAACACACACACACACACACACACCACCTCTCCAACATGCTGTGAAGTCAGAGCAGCAGATGGTCGCCCGAGACTGAGGTTATTTCAGAGTTCTGGTGTCTCACCGTCGGTGAAGTCGGGCTGGCTGATCTGCAGGTCTTTACAGGTCCGGGCCGGATTGTCCTGCGTGCCCAGAGGGAACTTCATGCGCTCGATGTCCAGCTTCAGGTTATTGAGCGAGCCGTAGACTTCATCCATCCCCTCAGTTCCCTCGAAACCGTAATCCATCATGGTGTCGTCGGCCTGGACGTCTGAAGAACGCTTCGCCTTCTTGGACATCTGCATGGGCAGCGGCTGGACCATGTCACCTGGAGGACCCTAAAACCACCAGCAGGTAAAGTTACTGATGTTCAACCAAGTACACACACCATCATCCACAACAGCATTTATTTATTTATTCCCCTCATCTTCTCATGTCCAATTCCTCCCCGTCACTAGGGGGCTCCACATTAAAGCTACTCCTGACTCAGTCAGGAGGACCGAAGGCTCTATCACGTGTTTCCTCCGAACCACATGATGCCAGCCAATTAAACTGTTCACTCATGCACCACTGGGAGCAGCGTAACACACTCGGAGGACAGCGCTATCCGCTCGTACCGGCTGTGATAGTTTACAGCATCACCCGGGAATCGAACCCACGATCTCCGGGTGATAGGGTGAGGACTTTACCACTGCGCCACTCAGGGGCCACTCAATACTGCAGGGATTAAAGTGAAAAAAAATCTGACTGAACTTTTTTCAGGCCGAGCCATATTCCTTTAACAAACACTTTATTTAAATAGTCGAGACCAATAGCGTTAGGGGAGATTAAACCGCTTTAATATTGCCAGTTTGCATATTTTAAAAGCTATTTGTAATCTTTGAAAAAAATATATACCTTGACAAATAATCAACCATCTACCACATATCTTCAGTGCATGTTTTTATTTATCTTATAACACCAAACAATGTTTTGTGAAACTCTTAATAATTAACAGAAAAAAGTAATAGCACCACCATTAAATTCCAAAAAGTGCTTTTTCAGTGCATATTTTATGTATCTTAAAGAAAACATCTTCGTTTTCAGCTTAGATGACAAATCGGATTTCCAGTAAGCAGCAATGCCATGTGTGCAAGTACGTTTACACTGCAGGTCTCAATGCTTAATTCCTATTTGTTGCCTATATCTGATTTTTCTGACCGTCTGTTTACACGTTCTTTTAACTATGACTCATATCCGATTCACGTGTTTACACTCGCCATACCATCTGAAACATCGCGCATACTTAAAGGGAGGTTCTTGCGCTACACACTGGCCAAGAAAGATGAAGGTGAAATATGCTTAACGCTCTGCTATATAGGCAAAGTTCGCGCACCATGGTTTTAAAACGGAGGAGGAGAGAAAAAACGCCATAATTGCCGCCTGCACATATGTTTATTCATCAAATACTGATTTAATGTTATTTATCCCAAATAAGCATTAACACAATGCGTGTGTTGGGGGGGGGGCGTTGTTCTTTACCTCTTCCACGTCACCTGCGATGTTGTAATTCCACACGCGCTTCCACCGGATAATAACATTACGTCATTAAACCGTGAAGAAGTCGCAGTTTTAATGACGTACAGAACACAATGACTCAGGAAATCCGATCTGTCTGTTTACACGACAATCACATCAGCACATATCTGATTTTTTTCCACATATGAAGGAGGCCTGAAACCGATCTCGAAATATCGGAACGCATGTGTTTTTTTTTCCTGTTTACACGGACATAGAACATATCCGATATGTGTCACATATGAGCAAAAAATCGGAATTGGGTCACATTTACCTGGCAGTGTAAACGTAGCCATAGACAATCTTGAAAGTGCAGTCTTGTCTTGACAACTGATTGCATTAAATTAACTAGTGGTTGTGAGACTGTGAGCGACAGGTCATGCTCCGCTATGAAAGAACATAGACGCACTTTTACATCGCGCACACGGTCGGCCACAGATGTGTGAATCTCCGTTGTGGTTCTTGTCGCAGCAGACAGGGAGCATGTGTACTGTTAGAGCACGAACCGCAGCATTGTGACGAGCTGCTGACTGATGGCGAACTCGCACTTTGTTTTGCCATTATTGCCATATTGAAGTTTCCTGTGGCATACTGTGCAGAGACACCTACCTGGATGTTTGATTTTTTTAGTCCACGAACTAAAAGGCTTGCCATTCTCCACAATTTCGCTAAGCCAAGCCCATCTCCATTTATTTATTTACACTTTTATCAATCTCCGAAACATCGGAGCCTTCCTGCATTAAGTGTGTCCATGCTATCTTAAATATAGTTATACCTCAGCCTGACACGTAGTTCTTCAAAACTAAACCAAAACCCGGAGTGGATCCATACCGGAGTGATAACAAAACGCTTAGAGTGGAGAGAGGAACGTGCAGTCGCTCCACTCCAGGCTTTGATCACATCCTCCTCAGCAGGCTGAATACACTGTCTTTCCTTAATTTAACACCCATGTAAGCCTATATATACACAGCATTAACATTATGAAAAGTGAATTTTAAACATTAAGGACAGGCGGAACAGTGTGATTGACGGAAATCCGTCGTAACGACGGAGAACTTTAATCCCTGATACTGAAATTCAAAATATATTAGACTTACAGGCACACCAGGAGGACCGATCAACCCGGGTTCTCCTTTCTGACCCGCTGGACCCTAAAAAACACATAATTATTTCATTTTACATAAAAACATGACAAAACCTACTCTATAAAACCTGAATTCCACACAAAAATAAGAACAGTTATGGCACAGTAATAAACACACACACACACACACACACACACACACACACGTGATGAAGATACTTAAAGCCTTATCTCAATAATGATTACAACATGTTCATGACTGCAGCTAGGTGGCGCTACAGCTCCAGTTTAATATTAAATAATATCTGAAGCTGCTGAGTGTTAAAGGTAAACACACTGCACTTACACGGTGATGCTGAAATGTGGAAGTATAATTATAGATTATCATACACAGGTTTAATCAAAAGTGATGTGAAAGACGTCAACAGAACTCACAGACGCTCCCTTGGATCCTTTTTGTCCTTGTGTTCCCTTTATAGAGAGACGGGGAGAGACAGAGACAGAGAGAGTCAGTCACACAGATAAGAATGATATAAATAAGATCATGAGTAGAATATTTGGAGAACGGTGCAGAAATGGAGACGAGGAGACTTACAGGAATACCAGGAGAACCAGGAGGACCAACAGGACCTGAAGTACCTACAGCACCCTGAGATCAGACACAGGACCGATCAAAACCAGCCAGAGACAAGTCTGGGATTAACTGAAGTGTGTGTGTGTGTGTGTGTGTGAGTTCACTTACAGAATCACCTTTCCCTCCAGTTGTTCCCTGAGCTCCAGGTAAACCTCGGTCTCCTTTCTCACCTGGTTCACCCGAAGGCCCAATCAGACCAATCAGACCAGGATGTCCCTGAAAAGCACAAACACACACCATGACATCACACCACACACTCCACAACGTTAATATTTAGTTATAAAAAAAATATTAAGATATTAAACCAACTTCCTCTATTTTATCAAACATGCTGTTATATTTTATATATTATTTATACACTGGTTAATTGAATGGACCACTTTCCAATCTAGCGCCCCCTAGCTGACTGTTATATAAATATCGATGAAACACACTAACTGTAGAATCAGCAGTGATCAAATCAGATACCCCCCCCCCAAAAAAAAAATATATATATATAGATGTATATTTATACTGATATATTATTATTATTATTATAACTTCCACTAGGGGCACTAGACTGAAGAGTTGTTGTTTAAACACAAAACAGTACACAGGATCTCTATAGAACTTCACACATCATTTTATAAACCTACTCTTAATATATAATATTTACAGATGATGCATTGTTTTTGAACTGAGCCAAAATATTTATACATGTTCTTTATATTATTATTATTATTTCAATACATTTATGTACATTTGATATAACTGTTTAAAACCCACTTTACCTTTTCACCTTTATACCCAAAGTCACCTTTCAGTCCAGGAAGTCCCGGAGGACCCTAAACACAGAACAGTCACATGATCACAGGAACAATTAGGGAGAAATTTTTTTAAATTAGATTATTTATAATAAAGTCTTTGATTAACTGTTAAAGTGTTTAGTTAACGTACTTATAATAATTAAGTATATTATAATAAGAATATTTATAACAAATCTAATTATTCTGGAGTTTATATTTTTATTGTCACTAATCCCCATGTGGACGTGTATAAACCCGGCTCTTACCAGTGGACCCGGCAGCCCGTCTTTACCCCCGACACCAGGAGATCCCTGTTCGCCCTGTAATGATGTCATAAAAGTCCATTAGAAATAGATACAAAAAGAGTTTTTAAAGCATTTTTAGAAATATTTGTATTAATGCTGACAGGAACTTTACCACGGGTCCAGGAATTCCTCTCAAACCATCAGCACCGGCCTTTCCAGGGGACCCTTGAGGTCCAACAGGCCCGGTTTTGCCGGCTGGTCCTTCAGCTCCAGTTTCACCCTGCAGACAGAACACACAGGAAATACATCACTATGGCTCGAAATTATCACACACACACACACACACACACACTATAACTACATAACATGAAATACACACAGCACTATAATAACAAATATAATCTGGTCACATGGGGTTAAGGTTAGGGTTCAGGTTCAGGTTCAGGTTTTACCTTAGAGCCCTTTTCTCCCTGCTTGCCTTCGGTTCCTGTCCGTCCGATCGAACCCTGAATCACACAGCACGCAAAATTATTAAATAAACATAGAAAACACATTACAGATATAAACATTAATTACAAATCAGATCAGTATTTTTATTTCAGCCTTTAATTGTGCTTTTATTTCTGTATAATTGTGTCTGTATAAGTCTACTAGTTTTAATAATTACCTTTTCATTTAATTTTAGTGTATTCAAATATTTGATCTTCATGTGTGCATTCTTAGAGCATCTTATCTTTATTTCATAAAGTTCTCTGTTTGTTTAATTTTTAAAACTATTTTTGTCCGTTTACGAGAATAAAAAACAACTAATCGCTTTTCTGGAAGGAAGTGTGTATCAGTAGCTCACTCTCTTTCCTGGAGGTCCAGGAGGTCCGGCTTCACCTGATGGTCCCGCGGGTCCCTGCAGACACACACACACACACACACACACACACACACACACAAAGGCCAATCACATCAGTGCATTGTGTACGTGTTTAGAGTAATAAATAGACACGGAGAACCTGGCCGTATGACTGAGACGAGACGTACAGGCTGACCAGCTTCTCCGTTATCTCCTTTGTCTCCAGGAAGTCCATCGAGTCCCTGTGAAACACACCATACTCCTGTTACCCATAATTCACTGCAACACACTCCTCTGTGTGTGTGTGCGTCTCACTCCACTACTTACACCGATGCCGGGCTCACCGGGAGGACCAGGGTCTCCAGGAAATCCAGCAGGTCCCTAGGTCACAGAGAGGTCAGGGTTACTGAGGGGTCACACAGTGTGGGGTCACATGATGTGTACTCAGTGTTACAGCGTTGTCTATCCTCACTCACTGGGTTTCCCTTAGGACCGTCATCTCCAGGGGGTCCTCGTGCTCCTGCGGGTCCTGCAGCTCCAGGTGGTCCCGTCTCTCCTTTCTCACCAACTTCACCTTTAGGACCCTAAAAACGTCACAGCAGCACATTACACCACCTTCACGTTCCTGAATAAAGTCTTTACATTATTAATAAATAAATCTGTATAATGAAACAATTATCTGTATACAAATAACTAATAAACACAGATATCATGTAAAATATTACAATGCAAAATAAATACTAATAATAATACTAATAATAACTCTAAATAGTGTTATTGTTGTTCGTTATTATTATTATTCTTTATACATTATTATTAGTATTATAATTTAATTCTTTTTTATTATTTATATTTTCACAACTTCATCGACTCATTATATTTACTTTTCATGATTTATAATTATTTAAATTTTTGTATTCTATACACGTGTGCCATCTTATTCTTATTCTTATTACTTTTATTGTTATTTCATTTGTTTCTTTACTGAGACATTATTTTATATTATATTTAATAATTTTATTAATGCTGTGAATTATTACTATTAGTTTTAAACATGTTAGATGTTCTTCAAATATTTAAAATTATACAAATGTATGGAATATATAATGACATGAATAAATAATAATAATAATAATAATAATGAAAATGATGAAGAATCTAATTACAGATTATTATATCCTGTCATGTTTCCTTAGTGTCACTTATTTTCACATATGATTTATTTTCTAAACACACACACACACAGACACACACACACACACACACACACACACACACACACACACACACACTTACCATTGAACCAACTTCTCCAGGAGCTCCCGGGTTTCCTGCATCCCCCGGCTCACCCTAAAAGTAATCAGATGATCAGAGAGGTTTCACAGGAGCGTCTCCATCACTCAGAGAGGAACTGGTGTATGATGTGTGTGTGTGTGTGTGTGTGTGTGTGAGTGCTGTAGTCTGTTCTCAGTCGTCTAACATTAAAGAGAATAATTCTGACCTTTTCTCCGTTTCCTCCCATAGAGCCGATACCACCAGGAGGCCCCTGAGCACCCTGTTACAGAAATCAAACATTGGATCATTAGTTCTGAAAGCTGATCACTGAGATGTTCCACAGTCGGTACTGAGGGTTTAATCAGGAACATGTGCAGGTGGACGTGTGGAACTGAAACACTCACATCGGCTCCGCTGGAACCCTGAGGACCGCGGGGCCCCGGAGGACCAGGAGGGCCCTGCGGCACATCAAGCACAAGGAAACACAACCATTAACACACAGTTTACAAGCAATAAGTCGCTCAGTTCAGTGAAGAGCGACTGAAACTCACCATCGACCCGACGTCACCGGTCTCTCCCTTCTCACCCGGGGGTCCTGGTAATCCCTGTAGAGTAACACAGTGTAACACAAAAACAACATGTAAGACATCGTTAAGTATGTTGGATGGTGTATGGTGTGTGTGTGTGTGTGTGTGTGTATAGAGGAGTGTGTACCTGCAGGCCAACGGGTCCTGGCAGTCCGGGGAATCCTCGAGGTCCTTCATCTCCTTTTTGGCCGAACATTCCCTGCTGACCTCTTGGACCAGCTTCACCATCAGTGCCCTGAAACACACACACACACACACACACACACACACACACACACACACACACACAATTTTTACATAGCCTTTTCTTCATCACTTTTTATGTCAAAAGGTATCTTACAAAGTTTCTGGTGTTCGGACGTCACATGAGTCTTCTGATATATGTTTAGCTTCTAACTTTTGTTTATTAGAGCACAAAAATTATTATGAGTGTATTACAGGTGTGTGTGTGTGTGTGTGTATATGTGTGTGTGTGAGTGTGTGTGTGTGTGTGTGTGTGAGAGAGAGAGATACTCACGGCAGGACCTGGATTGCCAACTGGACCTTGAAGACCAACGGGACCAGAAGGACCCTAATAATAATAATAATAATAATAATAATAATAATAACAATAAATAATAATAATAAATAATATACAGAACTATACACAGTGTTAATCGACACCACACAAGTTGTGTGTAATTGGAGGATGTGTGTATAAACCAGCAGAACACTCACTGTTTCACCCTTGTCGCCTTTCCCTCCCTTCTGCCCCGGTTCTCCCACTTCACCCTTTCAATCAGAACACACACTCATGTCTTAATCAGAACACACACTCATGTCTTAATCAGAACACACACTCATGTCTTAATCAGAACACACACTCATCTCTCTGTAACTGAGGAGCCGCGACACACAGCCGTTACCTTATCGCCATCCTCTCCAGGTGGCCCCTGAGGTCCTGCAGCTCCCGGGAGCCCGACCGGACCCTGGATCCCATCACGACCGGCGGGACCCGTGGGACCTTTCTCACCCTAAACATTCACAACACAAACGGGTTTCTCAGAACACAGCTCTTCACTCCTCTGCTCCATCAGTCTGATGATGTTCAGAGGCGGAGTTTAAACTGTGATGTCACTGATGATGGACATGGAGTTTACAGCGTGCGCCAGAATCTCACAGGGTTTATAAAGTTCTATCACACGTCTAAAGTCTTGTGCTGAAACACTGGATGGATCACTCACCGGACCACCTTTCTCTCCAGCAGGTCCCGGGAGTCCCTGAGGACCGTTTCGACCTGGTACTCCGATCGGACCTCCTGGTCCAGCACCTCCTCTCTCACCTGGAGATCCCTAAAACATCAAACCACACCATGTTCTTCATCATCATCATCATCATCATCATTATCATCACCATGATGGGGGGGTGTAGTGCAGTGGGGGGGGTGTAGTGCAGTGGGGGGGGGAGGTGTAGTGCAGTGGGGGGGGGGAGGTGTAGTGCAGTGGGGGGGGGGAGGTGTAGTGCAGTGGGGGGGTGTAGTGCAGTGGGGGGGGTGTAGTGCAGTGGGGGGGTGTAGTGCAGTGGGGGGGGGGTGTAGTGCAGTGGGGGGGGGTGTAGTGCAGTGGGGGGGTGTAGTGCAGTGGGGGGGGGTGTAGTGCAGTGGGGGGGGGTGTGGTGCAGTGGGGGGGGGGAGGTGTAGTGCAGTGGGGGGGTGTAGTGCAGTGGGGGGGGGGTGTAGTGCAGTGGGGGGGGGGAGGTGTAGTGCAGTGGGGGGGGGGTGTAGTGCAGTGGGGGGGGGGTGTAGTGCAGTGGGGGGGGGTGTGGTGCAGTGGGGGGGGGGTGTAGTGCAGTGGGGGGGGGTGTAGTGCAGTGGGGGGGGGGGTGTAGTGCAGTGGGGGGGGGGTGTAGTGCAGTGGGGGGGGTGTAGTGCAGTGGGGGGGGGGGTGTAGTGCAGTGGGGGGGGGGTGTAGTGCAGTGGGGGGGGGTGTAGTGCAGTGGGGGGGGTGTAGTGTAGTGGGGGGG
Organism: Channallabes apus; assembly: GCA_030522415.1. Lineage (NCBI taxonomy): Eukaryota > Metazoa > Chordata > Actinopteri > Siluriformes > Clariidae > Channallabes > Channallabes apus. The sequence continues at coordinate 61,853,833 of CM060105.1, read as the reverse complement.
GGTGTAGTGCAGTGGGGGGGTGTAGTGTAGTGGGGGGGTGTAGTGTAGTGGGGGGGGTGTAGTGCAGTGGGGGGGTGTAGTGCAGTGGGGGGGGTGTAGTGTAGTGGGGGGGGGAGGTGTAGTGCAGTGGGGGGGGTGTAGTGCAGTGGGGGGGGGTGTGGTGCAGTGGGGGGGGGTGTAGTGCAGTGGGGGGGGGTGTAGTGCAGTGGGGGGGGGGTGTAGTGCAGTGGGGGGGGTGTAGTGTAGTGGGGGGGGGTGTAGTGCAGTGGGGGGGGGTGTAGGGGGGGGTGTAGTGTGTGGTGTTCTGTACGTACGTTGGGACCTGGTGGACCTGGAGGACCTTCTCCACCTTTCAGACCTCCTGGACCCTGAAACAGAGAAACAGGAAGTGTGTGTTTACGTCACTGAAGCGCGCACACACACACACACACACACACACACTCCTACATCTCACTGCACAGCACAATGACGACCCGTTCTTACACTTAATATTAAAATGTTGTAAGGATGTGATTGAAAATTGATTAAAGCTACTTCACGTCCTGATTAACACACACACACACACACACACACACACACTTCTGGTGGAAACTCTTGAGATTCTGTTAAAGAAATATCTTTGACCACAAACACATCGTTACATCCTGATTTCCATCGTGTTCAGATCTTACACATTTATATAAAATAATAATAAATGTCAGTCACGAAAGTCTAATATTTTCTTTATACTGCAGATTAAGACACGATTTTGAACATCTTTAACGCCACCATGTGGACAGACAGGAGAACATCACTCTCCTCCCACCTCCAACCATCACAGTACAGTGTGTGTTACGAGGTCTACAGGGTTTGCAGAGGATTAAACATCTCTCATGGATTTTAGTTTTTAAAGACTTGTTCTTACGGATGTTCCAGGGAGTCCTCTCTGTCCCGGGAAACCTCGGATACCGGGAGGACCGGGCTTTCCAAACAGACCCTGAGGGCCCGGGTCAC
>CM060105.1:61840340-61842840 GCA_030522415.1 Channallabes apus | reverse complement strand
ATTATTGTTGTTATTATTATTGTTGTTATTATTATTATTGTTGTTTGAGTTCTGGACTCACCCTGTGACCTTTCTCTCCGGGTAAACCTGGAAGTCCGTCGAAGCCTCGATCTCCCTGTAACACACACACACACACACACACACACACACACACACACCGCTATAAGTCAGAGAGAAACACACACTAATGATGTTAAGACGTGAATAAATAAATAAATAAATAAACACTCGTGCCTTTCCTCCCGTTTCTCCCGGCATTCCTCTCGCTCCGTCAGATCCCGAGCGACCCTGCAACAGACCCGCGCGTTAATCACCGCGTACACTCAGGACACCGCTAACGTCTACAGGAAGTGGAAGTGGTCATGTCATCAGCAGTAAACTGGGCTTTCTGTGTGGGCGGAGCCAACTCTCACCTGACACTGGCGGTAAGACTAAGTAAAAGTCACACACACTAGGGACGGCTTTATCCCCGTCTGTAATTCAGACAGACAGGAACGAGGTGAGACAGGAACGAGGTGAGACAGGAACGAGGTGAGACAGGAACGAGGTGAGACAGGAACGCAGAGACACGTACAGCACACGCGGTGTCGCGCGTCAGGAATCACACGTCCGAGAATTAAAAAAATAAAAGTGTAAATAAGGGTGTGTGTTAATCAGCATGTAGAGTTCCACCTGATCTCTTCACTTTAGAATATTTTAATAAACTGAATTGTTTTGTGGTTTATAATTCAGACCCGTAGTTTAGACACACAGCCTGATCAGTGAAGGGGTTTAAAAAGAGACCTCGGCTGGTGTTCCAGCGCGTCTCGTCTCTCTGTCCTGCTGCAGTCACACAGTTTATTGGGTTTTCCAGTGTCAGTGTGTGTACGGTGTGTGTACGGTGTGTGTGTGGTGTGTGTACGGTGTGTGTGTGGTGTGTACTGATGGAGTTATAAGAGGAAGCCCTTCCACACTGTCTGCTTTAGTGTTAATCACAGAGCTGTCAGGATGATGGAGTCGAGTCTAACACACTCTAATGACACGTTTCAGCTTCGTCTCGTCTTACCCTCTTCCCTGATTTCCCCGGAGACCCCGTGGGACCCTGCAGACCTCTCGGACCCTGAGGAACAACAGCACGAGCTCAGAAACAACGCAGACATCACACATGTACAACAACAGTAACACACTATTATCACTATTATTATTATTATTATTATTATTATTATTATCACTATTATTATTATCACTATTATTATTATTATCACTATTATTATTATTATTATTATTATTATTATTATTATTATCACTATTATTATTATCACTATTATTATTATTATCACTATTATTATCTTTTTTGTCTTTCTGCTAGAAAAAAAGCAAAAAGTGAATATAAATGTGTACAAATCTGCCAAATACAGGCGCAAATCACAAAATCACATACAGAGGAGTGTGTGAGGGAGGGGAGAGGGGGAGGGGGGAGAGGGGGAGGGGGGAGAGGGGGAGGGGGGAGGGGGGAGGGGGGGAGAGGGGGGGCATTTTGGATGGAAAGAATTCAATAAAAAACAGCCACAACTTAAAAAGCTGGCAAGAAAAAAAACACAGAAAGAAACTTCTAGCCTCAGAGACGTGAGAGGAGTCAAAGTGTTCAGGCAGTAAAAAAAACACACACACACACACACACACACAAATTGTATACACACACATACACACACACGCAAAACCACAGAGACTCTTCACACTGATATCACAGACAGGACAGTCAGCAATCAGAGACAGAGTCTGTGTCTGAGCAGTAAAGACCCGCCCCCTGATTTCACTGATGAAGACCCGCCCCCTGATTTCACTGATGATAAAGACCCGCCCCCTGATTTCACTCTTGATAAAGACCCGCCCCCTGATTTCACTGTTGATAAAGACCCGCCCCCTGACATTATTATAATTTAAAACCCGCCCCTTACTTTACTACAAGGACTCTCCCCTCTGATTTCACTAATTATAAAGATCTGCTCCATTTTTCTAATTTTATTATTGGTTAAAATAATATTTAGTCTTTTCTGTCTGTAAATTGACAAAGTGTTACTCACAGGTGGACCAGCGTCTCCACTGTCTCCTTTCAGACCAGTTGCTCCAGGACCACCCTAAAACACACACACACACACACACACACACACACATCAGATACGTACATGTGATAACTGTTTCTGATATGGGTGTGTGTGAGTGTGTGCGTGTATGTGTGTGTTCAGACACTCACCATAGCTCCACCTCTGCCAGCTAATCCCACAGGCCCAGGCGGACCCCTCATCGACAGCTGTGGACACACACCAGCCAATCAGAACACAGAAATCACCTGATCAAAAGTAAATACACTCTGTACGTTCAGTGTTTATCTGAACACACTGGTGTTTGAACTGGTGTTAAATGAGTTAAATGTACCCGAGCCTGAGCCATGATGGCCTGAGCCTGAGCTTCCTGCGCCGTCACTACAGGACCTTTAGACGCCTCACCTCCTGCACGGAAC
>CM060105.1:61827041-61830140 GCA_030522415.1 Channallabes apus | reverse complement strand
AGTTCCTTTGTTGCTTTTCTTTAAAAGTGTTTCATTGTGTCTCTAATCAGTCTGTAACGAGGTGTTTGTAGCTCGTTATGTGCTTACGAGACAAAATCCCTTCACACACACACACACACACACACAGGGTTCTGTGCGCAAGTCTTTTTACACACTCCAGTAGGCGCCAAGAAATCCTGCACTTTAGTACTGTGTGTGTGTGTGTGTGTGTGTGTGTGTGTGTGTGTGTGTATGTGTGTGTGTGTGTGTTTTGCCAGACCAAACAACGGCTAAACAGTAGATTGAGATTTATTTGAGTGAGACAGCTGTCTAACAGCGAGAGCCTCTTCTCCTCTTCTTTTTCTACTTCCTCACGTCTTATCCTCATTTCTTCTTTCCTTCTCTTTCTGTTCTCTTTATTTCTGTCAGCTACAATGGTTATAAATGTTTACGTCTAGTTAAAGAAAAGTGTAATTGAAGTGTGTGTGTGTGTGCGTGTGTGTGTGGGCGTGTGTGTGTGTGTGTGTGTGTGTGTGCGCGGTAAACACTCACGCTCTCTGATTGGCCGGTCTCTGCCGGCATCTCCACCTCGTGCTCCTCCTGGGTGTGGTCAGGCCCCGGGGTCATCGTCCCGTAGTCATAGAAACCGTCGTCATAGTGACTGGGGTCGAGTTCCTTCGTCTCGAACTCGCTCATGTCGTACTCCCTGGGCGGCTCCACGTCGCTCTCCACCGCCTCCACCGTCTTAGTTTCCACAGGTATGGAAGGCGAGTCCACGCCCACCTGCGAGTCCACGCCCACCTGCTCCTCCCCGAAGATGTAATCGTCTACAATCTCCTCCCCATACAGCACTTCCTGTTTATACAGGAAGTCATTTATTATTTTAGTTCTTTTATAATCATCATAGTCTATTTAATCAGAAATAAATACTGTAAAGAGTCGCGGGCTGCACGTGTGTGTGTGTGTGTGTGTGTGTGTGTGAGTGTGTGTGTGTGTGTGTGTGTGTGTGTGAGTGTGTGAGTGTGTGTGTGTGTGTGTGTGTGAGGTGAATATTGTATATTTTCTGACTGTTTTCTGTACGTTTACATTAGAGCACTCGGCAGACGTCCTCATCCAGACCCACTTACACTTTTATCTCATTTTAGATCTGAGCAGTTAAGGGCCTCGCTCAGGGGCCCAACGGGGACAACTCTGTTGGTGTTTGAACCTGGGACCTTCTGAACTGTAGTCCAACACAGCGTAGAGCTGCGAACGCCGCGTACGTTAGAGTTATGGCACGGAGCGAGACTCGGATTATTCCAGATGAATGTGTTCCTGCAGTGATGTGAGACCTCTGACCTGCAGGAATGCTGCTCTCTATCTCTCTCTCTCTCTCTCTCCTGAACGCAGAACGTGAGTGTATAAATACCACAGCAGATCTTTTCCCCTGATTTTGAGCATGTGTGTTTAAATTAAAGCCAATCTGGAGATGGAGTAGAGTCAGGAGTAAACCTCTGCCAGATCCAGATGTTGAGCAGCGAGCGATACACAGCTCCACTCCGGCTCCCAGACGGCTGCCTGCGTTTCAGCGTCAACAACCTGATATAATGAGGACGACGGATCATGAGGTGTGTGTGTGTGTGTGTGTGTGTGTGTGTGTGTGTGTACGCGCATGCGCTGGTCTCGACCTCGGCTTTGACAGGTGATGACGTGGTGCTTTGGGGTTCGGATCCGTCCACGGTGCCGTAATCCATCTCCGTCTCGGTGAAGTAAACCTCGTCCCCTGGTCTGGGCTGGGGTTGTGTCAATGGAACACACACACACACACACACACACACACACACACACACACACACACACACACATCCCATCAGCTCTGTGTGTGTTCACCGGTAAAGATCATGAATATTAATGAGTGTGTGTTACCTTGGTGTCGATTTCTGTCCCCGTTATAGTCTCCACTACAGGACCCTCTGTGGGCGTGGCCTCTCCCTCTGTGTAGTCGTAATATTCTGCGTACTCGGTGTGTACTGGGAGGAAAACACACACACACACACACACACACACACACAATTACACAATCTCACAATCACTCCACTGTGCTGTCCGCATGGTTCCGTACTGACCATATATGGTCACAGCTTCCTGTTCCTGCAGACTCACTCACTGGTGATTTAAAGAAAGAAAGAAAGAAAGAGGGCAGCCAGAGTGATAGAGAGAGAAACAGAGAGAAAAAGTGAGACAGACTGACAAAGAGAGGAATACAGAGAGACAGACGGAGTAGGAAGATGCGTTCTGACTGTGTGTGTGTGTGTGTGTGTGTGTGTGTGTGTGTTTTCTTTATATTATTCTGTAATAACGTATGTAACGCGCTCCCTGCGTCCCCTCAGATCTGTGTCTCCGTCACTTTTCCGCTGATGGAGATGATTTACGGCCGCGCTCGCGGCGTGTGCCGAATAGTTCCAGTTTTCCCAGGTATCCCGGCGCTCCGCGTCTGCGGGGGGAAACCGAGCGCCGCGCCGAGGGAGCCGCGGCCTGCACAAGTCATTAAGCCAAACACATCACGCGCTCCGGAAAATGTTTCCACCGTGAGCTCATGAGCTCGTCTTTTAAATCATCATCGGAAAATCTCAGCGCATGCTAACGCTCCGAGTCGCGTGTTTCAGCTACGAGCGCGAAGTTTGTGCATTTACCGCTGACTTTATACCTCAGACTTAAATATAGATGTTTTTTATGTCATAACACATGATGATGTCATTATTTTTTATTTTATGAGGATGTTTTTATTACTAAAAACTAAAGCAGGTTTACTTTATATTTCCACTTATTACACTTTAGAATATCAGCTCTGTTAATTTCAGGGTTCTCTGGGTCGAATCCCAAATAGTGTTAAATGGAAAGCTAGTGCACTATGTAGGGTGTACAATCCCTTGCCCTTGATCAGGGGTTAGAGAGACCCACAGTACTGGGACACGCCCACTCATACATATAGTTACACGGCACGGTGCTGTTACTGTCTGTTATCACGTCCAATAATATTACTAACTGTTGTATAATAAACGTTTACATGTAGCTAGCATAGCCAGCGGCGGCTCCACATCATCAGGCTAAGAAGTCGGTCTGGAGCTGCAGGAAATCAAG
>CM060105.1:61797041-61814541 GCA_030522415.1 Channallabes apus | reverse complement strand
GAACGTTCTTATTAAACACATTCCTCCAGATAACATCAAACAGACAGTGCAGCACACGTTAGCGTTAGCATGCAGGAGACGCAGGACCTCATCCCCACCCGGGACGCTCCTGACTAGCACACAGGATGTGATTTAACACAAAACACTTCATCTGTTTAGTCCTCCATAAACACTCCCTGAAGATCTCCGTGTTTATGACTCGCGGTGTACGACAAGCTAACCGCTACTTTATGTTTGTGTTTATTTTAGATTCCCGATAAAAAACGATTCCTCGCTGGAACCACACGGAGCCGCTCTGCGGTGACTTCCTGTTCCTTGTCTGCAACAGAACCCCACGTCTTCATTTGTGAAGCTAGCGCTCGGAAGCTAATGAAGCTAACCCTAAACGCTAAAGTCGCGTGGTTTGTTGACGTTGTTTGTTAAAAGACTTCAACTTCGGGCATCACACCGAGACAAAACACACGCAGAAGGTGAGAAGGTCAGAAGGTGAGAAGGTGAGAAGGTGAGAGTGTGAGGAACCCAGCAGAACCACGTCTGTTCTCTGTGTGTTCATCCAGCGGCTCCACTGTTGCTCACGGTTCTTGTTTTTGGCATTGAGAATCCACAGAGGGTTTAATAACGGATTTAATAAATAAATAAATAAATGTTCTCATTTAAAAACCACAACATGTGCATGTGAAGGTCAGATGAGGAGAAGCTGTACGGGTTCGTTTTTTAAATTATTATAATTATTAGTATTACATTAGAAGGCGTGTCTATGACAGCATGTCGGTTCTGCTTCACTCTCGGTGGATTTAAACTTTCCTGTATAATGTCACGTTAGTGAGACGCAGCCTGGACTAGAATAAAGAGTCCTGAAGGTGCTCAGGGTGACAAACCATCTACAGTAACGATCTGGGCTCCTCGTGCTCCACCGAGGCAACTTATACATCTGTTGTACAGGTGTGTGTGTGTGTGTGTGTGTGTGTGTGTGTGTGTGTGTGTGTGTGTGTGTGTGTCAATCCGCCATCACACAGGACGCTGCAGTTTTCCAGAACACTTCAGGTGACGGTACGAACCGACTTGAAAACGGCTGAAAGTGTTGATTAGTTCAGAACAGTTTATCCTCAACTGACGGCATAAAGAAATAAAATCAGTTTCCATGGCGTGAACGAGCTGCTTATATAACGTTCCCTAAAGCTCTAGTCCAGGTTCTCTTCCAGTTTCCAGGTGCTTTTCTTTTCTTTTTTTTCCATGACTGTAGAACTTGTCAATGTGCAGGTTTTCCAGGTCACGTTGGACGCCTGAACATTCCTATAAACACAGGATGATGGAAACACACACTGTGGAGTTTAGAGGAACATGGAGGACTCGGATTTACCCAGCATGCTGTTCTTACCTCATACACCTCCTCATCCAGGATCCTGGTGCCGAACACCGTGATGCCGTCCGTGCTGATGACGGGTCTCTTACTTCTGTCCAGAGGCTTGGAGATTTTCTTCTTACAGTCGACGATCATGGTGATGGACTTCTTCTCCACGCTGATGGCCACGCGGTGCCACCTGAGAACCAAATCAACAGTTTATGGAAAAATAAAAACAATATGGAAGTATGAAACTGCTGAATTTACAGTAATCCTGCTCTCCACTCCAGCAGACATCCACACACACACACACACACACACACACACACACACACACACACACACACACACATACGCAAAGCCCTTAAGAAATCGAGCATACACTAATTGTGACAAGCCTCACGTGTGTATAGTGTAGTGGAAATTAATCTCATCCCACAGATGAACAGGGTGGAAGGGTGTCAATATTTTTGCAGCAGATGAACTATACACTCGTGTAACTCCACATCTCCAGAGTTCTGCGCTTCGGGTGGAGCTGATACGTGCAGTAATGATGTAAATAAAACACTCAGTCGTCAGTCTGGTCCTGGGCGCGAGTGCTGACAGCCTGATCAATTCTCCAGCTGCGAGTGTTTATCCTCTCACGTGAACGTTTTCCGTCCCTTAACTGCAAATCACGACTCAACAAATCACAGCTCGCGGAATCTGTTCCAGACTGAGCCGTGGAAATTCGCTGTAATGATCTGCTCCAAAATCCACAACACCGTTCCAACATCGGCACTTAAACATCCCGAAAATCCACAGCAAGCTGCAGAGCTCGAAGCGGAACAAAACCCCGGGAGAGAACCGAGCGCGTTCCACAACAAACATCCCGAGGACGAGGAGGAGGAGGAGGAGGAGGACGAGGAGGAGGAGGAGGAGGACGAGGAGGAGGAGGAGGAGGACGAGGAGGAGGACGAGGAGGAACGATCATGGTGCTGCAGGGTCTGAACCACCGAGACAAACGGGTATGTCTGATCAAACTTAGACCTGTAATTATATAGGAGCCACGAGTTAACGCGGAGACACGCTGAGGACACACTGAGACATGTGCTCAGGACACACTGAGACATGGACAGGACATAGAGACACAGACAGGACACAACGACATGCTCAGGACAGAGAGACACGGACAGGACACAGAACACTTTCTTTCTAAGCATGTCTTTCTGTTCTGAGCATACTCCATGTGTCCTCAGTGTGTCTATGTGAGACACGGGACGGACAGGACAAAGACACGCTCAGGACATAGAAACATAATCAGGACACAGAGACATGGTCAGGATGAAAAGACACACTCATGACAAAGACAGTCAGTACAAAAAGACACAGAAAAGCACTCAGGACAAAGAGACACATTGGAGACAGAGTTGCAGTCAGGCCAAAGAGACACGCTCAGGATGCAAAAACACGAAAGACAAGAATGCAGAAATATATAAGGAATACAAAGGAATGTATAAAACAGAGAGACAATTTAGGGACACATAGACACACTGAGGACACATGGAGTATGCTCAGAACTCAAAGACATGCTTATAAAAACAACATACTCATGCTCACATACTGTACAGAGACACGGTCAGAAAGAAGAGCCACACCCTACACTGAGACGCGCAGGACACACAGTCATGCTTAGCATGCGAAGACACATTTATGTTGCAGAAAAATGCTAAGTGCACAGACATGCTGAGGACACAGAGACATGCTCAGAGCACAGAGAGTTCATTAGACTGGAAATACACACTCTGGACAAAGAGATTTCAGGACACAGAGACACAGTAAAGACACTCAGGATTCAGAGACACAGTGGGGATGCAGAGACACAATCAAGACGCAGAAGACACACAGGACACAGAGACAGGATATAGAAACAGAGACGCACTCAGCATGCAGAGACACTCTCAGGACGCAGAGACACACACACACACTCAGGACGCAGAGACACACACACACTCAGGACGCAGAGACACACACACACTCAGGACGCAGAGACACACACGCTCAGGACGCAGAGACACACACACACACTCAGGACGCAGAGACACACACACTCAGGACGCAGAGACACACACGCTCAGGACGCAGAGACACACACACACTCAGGACGCAGAGACACACACACACTCAGGACGCAGAGACACACACGCTCAGGACGCAGAGACACACACACGCTCAGGACGCAGAGACACACACACTCAGGACGCAGAGACACACACACACTCAGGACGCAGAGACACACACGCTCAGGACGCAGAGACACACACACTCAGGACGCAGAGACACACACACACTCAGGACGCAGAGACACACACACACTCAGGACGCAGAGACACACACGCTCAGGACGCAGAGACACACACACTCAGGACGCAGAGACACACACACACACACACTCAGGATGCAGAGACACACACACACACACTCAGGACGCAGAGACACACACACTCAGGACGCAGAGACACACACACACTCAGGACGCAGAGACACACACACACTCAGGACGCAGAGACACACACACTCAGGATGCAGAGACACACACAGGATGCAGAGACACACACTCAGGACGCAGAGACACACACGCTCAGGACGCAGAGACACACACACACACTCAGGACGCAGAGACACACACACACTCAGGACGCAGAGACACACACACAGACTCAGGACGCAGAGACACACACAGGACGCAGAGACACACACAGGACGCAGAGACACACACACTCAGGATGCAGAGACACACACACTCAGGACGCAGAGACACACACACACTCAGGACGCAGAGACACACACACACACACACACAGGACGCAGAGACACACACACACACACACACAGGACGCAGAGACACACACACACAGGACGCAGAGACACACACGCTCAGGACGCAGAGACACACACACTCAGGACGCAGAGACACACACGCTCAGGACGCAGAGACACACACGCTCAGGACGCAGAGACACACACACTCAGGACGCAGAGACACACACACTCAGGACGCAGAGACACACACACACACTCAGGACGCAGAGACACACACACTCAGGACGCAGAGACACACACACACACTCAGGACGCAGAGACACACACGCTCAGGACGCAGAGACACACACACACTCAGGACGCAGAGACACACACACACTCAGGACGCAGAGACACACACACTCAGGACGCAGAGACACACACACACACTCAGGACGCAGAGACACACACACTCAGGACGCAGAGACACACACACACGCTCAGGACGCAGAGACACACACACACACTCAGGACGCAGAGACACACACACACTCAGGACGCAGAGACACACACACTCAGGACGCAGAGACACACACACTCAGGACGCAGAGACACACACGCTCAGGATGCAGAGACACACACACTCAGGACGCAGAGACACACACACACTCAGGACGCAGAGACACACACACTCAGGACGCAGAGACACACACACTCAGGACGCAGAGACACACACACTCAGGACGCAGAGACACACACATTCAGGACGCAGAGACACACACGCTCAGGACGCAGAGACACACTCAGGACGCAGAGACACACACGTTCAGGACGCAGAGACACACACGCTCAGGACGCAGAGACACACTCAGGACGCAGAGACACACACACTCAGGACGCAGAGACACACACACTCAGGACGCAGAGACACACACACTCAGGACGCAGAGACACACACATTCAGGACGCAGAGACACACACACACACTCAGGACGCAGAGACACACACGCTCAGGACGCAGAGACACACACACTCAGGACGCAGAGACACACACACTCAGGACGCAGAGACACACACGCTCAGGACGCAGAGACACACACACTCAGGACGCAGAGACACACACATTCAGGACGCAGAGACACACACACTCAGGATGCAGAGACACACACACTCAGGACGCAGAGACACACACACACTCAGGACGCAGAGACACACACACACACACACAGGACGCAGAGACACACACACACACACACAGGACGCAGAGACACACACACACAGGACGCAGAGACACACACGCTCAGGACGCAGAGACACACACACTCAGGACGCAGAGACACACACGCTCAGGACGCAGAGACACACACGCTCAGGACGCAGAGACACACACACTCAGGACGCAGAGACACACACACTCAGGACGCAGAGACACACACACACACTCAGGACGCAGAGACACACACACTCAGGACGCAGAGACACACACACACACTCAGGACGCAGAGACACACACGCTCAGGACGCAGAGACACACACACACTCAGGACGCAGAGACACACACACACTCAGGACGCAGAGACACACACACTCAGGACGCAGAGACACACACACACACTCAGGACGCAGAGACACACACACTCAGGACGCAGAGACACACACACACGCTCAGGACGCAGAGACACACACACACACTCAGGACGCAGAGACACACACACACTCAGGACGCAGAGACACACACACTCAGGACGCAGAGACACACACACTCAGGACGCAGAGACACACACGCTCAGGATGCAGAGACACACACACTCAGGACGCAGAGACACACACACACTCAGGACGCAGAGACACACACACTCAGGACGCAGAGACACACACACTCAGGACGCAGAGACACACACACTCAGGACGCAGAGACACACACACTCAGGACGCAGAGACACACACATTCAGGACGCAGAGACACACACGCTCAGGACGCAGAGACACACTCAGGACGCAGAGACACACACGTTCAGGACGCAGAGACACACACGCTCAGGACGCAGAGACACACTCAGGACGCAGAGACACACACACTCAGGACGCAGAGACACACACACTACGGACGCAGAGACACACACACTCAGGACGCAGAGACACACACATTCAGGACGCAGAGACACACACACACACTCAGGACGCAGAGACACACACGCTCAGGACGCAGAGACACACACACTCAGGACGCAGAGACACACACGCTCAGGACGCAGAGACACACACACTCAGGACGCAGAGACACACACATTCAGGACGCAGAGACACACACACACTCAGGACGCAGAGACACACACGCTCAGGACGCAGAGACACACACACACTCAGGACGCAGAGACACACACGCTCAGGACGGTGTCAGTGTTATAAATGTCCAGGTGTAAAGGTCTGTTGGTGTTTAACGGTGTTCAGTGGAATTAACGTGTGAGGCTGTTACTTAACGTCTGACTTACTTTCCGTCGGAGAGGTTAATGTTCCGGAATAACGGATAGTTTTCCGGCGCGGGTTTTCCGTTCTGATCTTCGTACAGGAAGATTGGCGTGCGCCCGATCTCCACGCCCAGCTGCTGCAGTCCCTTATCGTCATAGATGGATAAGAGGAAGGCCTGAGTTCCAGCTTTGGGCCTGATGGTCATGAGGATGGAGAAATCTTCAGGAAATACTCCAGCTGCAAATAAATCATGTGATGTCATCATTACCAGTCAGGAAGTACGGCCTTAGAGCTAATGCTAATGCAGTTGTAGCGTAGCGGGTCAGTGGAGGACGGGACATCCGTGAGACGCGGTGACGCTGTATTTGAATTTAAGGAGAGAGTTGCGCAATGTTCTCTAAAACAATTAGTAAGAGGATGCAGAAGTCTCGTCACCTGACAGTAAACATGATTTAAGTGCAGATTAACGAGCCTCTATATCGCCTCCTGTGGAGACGGAACAGAGTCTGTACGAGACTTTAACAACGTAAATAGCCGTATTTCCTCCACATTAAGTTTATTAAGCTGTAAATGAAAAATAAAAACCACAAACAGACCTGAAAACAGACCTACGTTATCGCAGCGTTACTTCAGGCTGAGTCCAGGATAATTTGTACTTTTTCTAATCTGGCATCCTGAGAAAGCTTCGTTAACGAGACGCTTTAAATGTGTAAATAAAGTCTTTATAACAAATGAGGACAATAAACACGTTGACCAACACAGCTGTGTTTAACACAGACTTCGTGGCGCTAGTGCTAGCACTGGATATATAAATAAAGGAAGGACGGTGTAAAGAAAAGCGTTTCGTTTGTTTCAGGATTTTAAAAAGAAAAATCCAAGAAATTATTAGGAAGCACAAATGAAGGTCAGATATAGATATAAAGAATTTCTATACATTTTACAGTTTAAAGATCAAAATCTGCTCGGTATCAGTTTCCTGTTCAATACACAACATCAAGGAACCCGATACTAAACTAAAGTGTAAAAGAAAATATAATAAAATAAAATACTAGGTTTAAAAGTTTTAAACATTATCCGTGTCAAACCCTAAAGCAGCGGTATTTAACTGTGGTGAATGTGGCGACCTCTCTGGTCAAACTGTGTTACTGCAACTCTGAGATAATTGTTTTAATAATAATAATAATAATAATAATAATAAGTCCTTCTTTAATCTCCTAAGGTCATTTCTGCATATCCCACATGGGGTCAAAGCACAGAATCAGCCAGGACACAGCGCCCCCTGGAGCAGACAGGGTTAAGTGTCTTGCTCAAGGGCTCAACAGGTGCAACTTGGTGGTGCTGGGGCTCGAACCCTGACCTTCTGATCAGTAACCCAGTCTTAACCATGTGAGCCTCCACTGCCACTTTGTTTTAATTTTACAGCTCATATCATATGAGATTGTTCTTGTTTCTCATAATGTTCTAATCCCAATATTATTTAACATGGATACTAGTGTTACTGGGACGACAGCACTGTAGCGTCGCTGCCGTGTTCAGCTGTACGTCTCACTCACGCACTGGAGTCTTCTCTTCCTTCACTGCACAATATCACCTTTAAAGTGTTTAACTGAGTCCACATGTGTCTCCTGGAGCTCCTGCCTCGGGTTTGTTTAATACCTGGGAAGAGTTTTTTGGTCGTCGTGCTGATCTGTGCCGTCTTGTCCACTCTGTAGGCCACGTCAGGTTTGGACCCTCTCCTCACAGGACACAGTCCCTGCGTTTTCGATATTCCCGCTGGAGAACTGCGAAAGTCCAAGACCTTCAGCACGTCCACTGGCTCAGCTATGGACAGAGACAGAGAGACATTTCACTAAACCTTTACTAACAATAACATAAAGGAACACGAGACAAAATTCTTCTGCACTCGAGATGTTTCTGCTTTTTAACGTGAGAATATAAGAACACATTGTGCTTAAATAATTATTATACTTGAAGTGTAAATATACAGATGCCTACAGATGTTTCCCACAGCTGCTAGCCTATCACAGGGGGCGGGGCCTGCAGGCAACCTTTCCAAAAGGAAAATTTTACAAGAATAAATTAATAAATAAATTTTACAGCAAATAAATAATCAAACGGCAACGACTCTAACGTTCTGTAATCATGCGGTGAAAGTGTCCCGAGTCAGCACCGCCAGGCCGAGGACCACTGCTTCAAACCGATACTGGGAAAAAAGGGCACTTTCTCCTAATTTGGGAACCTCCTGCAGGGTGTTGGGAAACTCAATAATTCTCTGGAACGTCGGGAAAAAGTCCAAGTTGGAAAAAGTACAACGGAAAGTTACGAAATGACGCCGAGCCCAGGAGCGGGATGCGGATTCCTCATCTGCTGCTCATCTCACACGCTTCACCCCACCTGATACAGCAACACGGCCCTGACTGTAAACCAAGGGCAAGTGGATGAGGGGAAGTCGGGGGGGGGCGGAGAGGAGTCGAGACGGCGTGAAAGCGGCGAGTAGTGAAAGCTGTACGGCGTCACAAACAAACACTTAGTAGCTTATTATCGTTTTAGCTTGCTAATCGCTAACTCACAAACTGGATGATCTCACACACACACACACACACACATTCTCTCTCTCTCTCACACACACACACACACACACACATTCTCTCTCTCTCTCACACACACACACACACACACACACACATTCTCTCTCTCTCTCACACACACAAGCATTTGTTGGTTCCAGATGTGCAGCTCTGTAGCTTTAATGTTGATTGATTGTTCTCCCAGGGTTTCCTCTACAGGCACACACACACACACACACACTTACATACACAATCACACACACATACAGTACACACACACATACATACACAATCACACACACACTCACATACAGTACACACACACACACACACACAGTACACACACTTTCATACACACACACACACACCTGTGTAGAAGGACAATGGGGACGTACCTGTATGACATATTTACTACTTTTGGGGACGCTGCTTTCCAGAGAGAGTATTAATATAATAAACAGTGATTTGTGTTATTTGAGAGCCATAGATGAACAATATCACTCAGGATTTTTAATAAAACCCTTTTTTTAAACACCTGAAACTTTTACTTCACTTTGAGGACATGTATTATTTAAGTCACAAATGGGGACAAAGTGGAACACACACACACACACACACACACACATTTCAGGACTTATGGTCCACTTTGGGGACAATCTTAAAAACAACAATCTCCAGATTGTTGTAGAAAGTTTTACCCAATATAAAAAACAACAATGATGTAATTTTTTTATGATTTCTTGAGTTTAATGTTAAATAAATGCACCGAGTTATTCTAGAGAAAATTATTTGTTGAATAAATTTAAAGCATTAAAGTTCTACTAAACCAGGTTTGTACCACATTATGTGTACGAGTGTTAAAAGTCTTAACAACTTAAAATAAATGAACAAATGTAACCAAGTATTTAAAGTAATTTTAATATAACTGAGGGCAATAATGGTCGTAACAATGCTTCCTCAGAATTAGGGCTTCCAACTAAAAGCTTCTCATCTTCCTCTTCCTCTTCCTCCTCAGTACTGGATCCTGGATGATGAGATATCAGTCACTGTGTTAAAAAAAAAAAGACCACCATCAGTAACATTACACAACATATATATTTTTTTACATTTACATTCAGAAAGCATTAAAACGTCCCACAATAAAGCCTTTCTTCAAGATGTTTCAATTAAGCCATAATGAATTACTTTCGTTTAGTCACATCATTACTGTCATGTCCGTCCATTTCCTTACAAATGACTGAATCAGTAAATACTGGAAGGCACAATACATCAATCTGGGTTCTTCTCTGCATTTTGTAAACTCTTACGTTGGTGTGTATGTTTGTGTGTACAGTACACGTACAGTTACCACTAAAAGCACTGGAACTGTAAGGTTACACTACAGACCAGGGGCCTCATGTATCAACGCTGCGTACGCACAAACACTTTGCTTACGCCGGTTTTCACGCTCACGGCCGGATTTACTAACAGTGAAATTAACGTGAGAATGTGCGTCCTTCCACGCCAACTTCCTGTCTGGCGTACGTGTATTTCTTGTGTGTGTTTGTTTTATTTCCGTTGGCGACTCCTAGAGGTAATTATGTTAAATTGCACACTACAGAGTATCGCACCAACACATGTGAAAAACATTGCTATTCATTTATAATTGATAAAATGGGTTAATTGACACAATATTATTCTACCAATTATGTGATTTAGAACATATAAAAGCATTTGCAAATGTATACAACCCTCAGTCTATGGCAGTGGCAGTGTTGGCCTTATTAGACGACATTGTCGATGGCCGAATCTGAAGGGAACACGTTTTTAGGGATCACAGTGATTTTCTGGCCCACGATGATGACTGGCTTATTAGCCGTTTCAGATTTCCAAGAGCTATCCTCCTGGAGCTCTGTGCTGAATTGGGTCCAAACTTGGAAAGCGAGACAGCGAGGAGCCGCGCATTACCCGTTCCCTTACAGGTGCTGACAACGCTTGGTTTCCTGGCAACTGGTTCTTTCCAGAGGGAACCGGCAGACCGCTCGGGGTTAAGCCAGTCGTCTTTGAGCCGTGCAGTGCCAGCTGTATGGGACGGGATCATCCGCATGTCTAGCAGTTATATAAGGTTTCCATACCATGCAGTTGACCAGCCAAACATTAAAGCGCAATTTGCAGCGATCGCCGGTTTTCCTAATGTAATCGGAGCCATCGACTGCACACACATTGCTATAAAGGCGCCATCTGAAGACGAATTTGCATACGTGAATCAGAAACATTTCCATTCAATAAATGTGCAAATAATATGTGATGCTCAAACAGGTTGCATGATCTGGGGAAAAAACAATACTATTCCAGGATGCCCCCTTCAAATTTCTCACTGCCCCTCCATATGGTCTGGTCTAGACCCGGCTCTGCTCAAATGCGCCTAACAAATATTGTGGCGAGGTGTCCTGGGTCAACCCATCATTCATTCATCCTCACAAACAGCATGGCTGGGATGAGGCTCCAAGGTGGCAGGGTGCGCGACGGGTGGCTTCTTGGTGAGTGATGTATTTAAAGATATTATTCCAGCTAAGTTTTTTTTTTTGTTATTAATTCCCGGAGGACAAACTTGTAAATAACACAGTTTTTCTCCGGTCTACCTCCGATAGGAGCACCTCCAATTCACATTCTGTGCAGTTTCTCTTCTTGCTTGGTTTTGCCAAAGTGGAGTCATTACCATATTCATACGGGGGAGGAGGCAGGGAGGGGTTTTGCGCTCGTGCACGTTATGCGCTCAATTTCACGTTAATTCGGATGTACAAAGAGAATCTGTGTGGGATTCCGCATACGCAGTGTTTCATACATCAGATTTTTTTAGTGCGTACGAACATTTACAGCTTTGTCCGTACGCAATGTTTTAGTATGAATTCAACGCAAGTCTTTGTACATGAGGCCCCTGGACACTATAGTACACTATAAATCAGCCACTAAATGGCGGACTGCAGTCCAGGTCCGGACCGAGTGACCGCTCTATCCAGACCCTGATGTTTTTATGATAAATGAGAAATCCCCAACATATGAACATTCGAGTTAGGCAATGGCTACAACTTGCCCGTATCTACTGTACAGTCAGAGGAATCATGAAGAAAAGCAAACCAGGCTGGACGAGGACCCGAGTTTATCTTGACACCACGCCCAGTGAGGAGGATGGAGGAGAAGTAAACAAATCTCCAGAGCTCACTGTTAGAGAACTGCATCAAAAAGTGACATTGTGGGGTCACAAAGTCTCCATAACAACCATCAGACTCTATCTACATGCCAACAAGCTGTTTGAGAGGCTTGCAAGGGAAAAATTTTTTTCTTACACACAATCGCAAACATAAACGTCTGGAGTTTTCTGGAACTTTAACTGGGACCATGTGCTTGTGGTCAGATGAGACCAAGATAGAGCTTTTCGGTAACAAATACTGTCTGGGTCTGGCGTAAAACAAAAAATGAGTATGCAGAAAAGCACCCCGTGCCCACCGTGAAATATGGTGGAGGATCTGTGATGGGTCTCTTCCAAACGCCCTGGCAACCATGTTCGAGTGCAGGGCATCATGAACTTTGTGAAATCCAGGACATTTTAAATCAAAACCTGACGGCCCCTGTCAGAAAGCTGAACACTGGGTCTTTCAGCAGGATTATGACCCAAAACATGGTGAAATCTACACATAAATGGTTTAGTAGACAAAATCATGCTCCACCCCTGGCCATCTCAGTCCCCAGACCTCAACCCAACCGAAAACCTGTGGGGTGACGGTGGTGGCTTTCTACCCGGGCTGAGACACTAGGGCTGCACGATATATCGGAAAAATATCGTTATCGCGATAATGGTATGCGCGATAACCATATCGCAAGGAGTTGCGATAAATACTTTATTTGCCAAGCATTTGTGTGTCCAAATTTGACCAATCAGATGAGTCCTTACTATGTTTATACCCACATGCATTATATATATATTATATATTATATATTATTTATATCTTTATACTTCATGCTGTCGCGAACTAACCCTGGATGATCAGAAGATTTAGCGATTAGCCGTTAGCCGCGATTAGCCGTTAGCCGTTTATAGACGGTAAACCCAAACGCGGAAGCAAGCGAGTAGGCAGGATAACCACGCGAACTAGTTTAAGGACTCTCACAGAAGGGGAGCAACGGAAACACACACATTTAACCCGCGTCCTATAAACACACACTCGAATCTGAACCGACATGGCGAACTCAGTGACTAAGCTGTATGCACTAGTTTGTTTACTCCTCTTATACTTCCTGGTTCGCCACCGCATTACTTCCGGGTCCTAGTGCCGGTCGCGGAGCGCGCGTGTGTGTGTGTGTGTGTGACAAATAGTATTTTTTTATTTTTATTTAATAATATTTATTTTTATAAAATAAAAAAAAACAGGCAAGCCAAAGAGAATATTTAGTTTAAAAGCTGCTCTTGTTGTAAGACACTATTGATGAGTGTTACACGGTTACATGTAAATAAACCGTAATGTTTGAAAGTAATTCATATTGTGTTGGCAGGTTTATAGTAACAGCAAACCAGAAGTCAGAATATCTGCTGAGGGGTTTAAGTCATTCATAGTGTTTAAGTCTAAATATTTGCAACTTCCTTGACATATAGTTTCTTTTTAGCCTGAATTAGATTTAATTACATCAGACGAATATCTATTACCTGTTTATTTTAGTATGATCATTACATATAAATAAATAAATAATACAAATAGGCAATAATAATAATAAAATGCATTTCTCTAGGGAAACGTTATATCGCAAGAAATATCGTTATCGCAATATTCAACAACAATATCGCATATTTTCCTAATATCGTGCAGCCCTATGAGACACCATGCTACGCTGCAAACTTTTGTTTCTTGGGGTTGAAACATTTGGATGTTATGCTTTTGCCCAAAATCTGCACGTCAGGCTGGGACTCTGAGTGTGTGTCCCCGGTGTAAATAAAGACGCTCTCGGCAGCACTGATGGGAAGTTTGGATCATTTTAGTGACTCGGTTCTTTGAATCTCATTCATCAAATAGAACGAATCTTTTTTTTGAGTCATTTAGTTCATTTCGTTCTTTTGAGCAGAAATAAAAGAAATTTTGGCATTTTGAATAAAAAGACCCCACAATACATCTACAGTCACAAATTTCGTCTATAGTTCCAGTAATAAAAATATGACAATGCAGCTAAGGACATATTATAATAAAGAGAATGAGCAGCTCACCTCTCGTATCTTCCGGTCCGAGTCATCTTTCCACTCAATCTATTGCACCGCATAGCGTCTATAGGAGTCACGTGACAAAAGAACGAACGACTCGGAGTAGAAGTGTCATTGAGAACGAATCGCTCAATTCTGTTTCCTGTATATAACCTACGGAGGTTCTGCGTGTTTTGCGCATGTGCACCCAGTAGAACATGAACGAATCACTCTCCGAGATACTCGTTCTTCTGAGTCACATCAAAGATCCGTTCAAAATAGAACGAAACGTTCATGAACGACTCGTCACCGGTTACGTTCCGCTTTAATTCTAACGTAATACATCGGTAAATAACGAAGCGCTAACATGCTACATGTGTTGTTTTGGTCATGAAGAGATTCCACTTACCTGGGGCTGTTGTTTCCTCCAGGTGAACGTGTTCTGCGTATGCGCTCCGGGGACGCAGCGTATGTAAGGGGGACACACACGCGTCCCGACAAAAGGTTCCCGACGTCATCTCGCATTTTACCACGTTAAACATCGTCATTAAACATTAATCACAAAATCATAAATAAAACAATTGAACGTCCCATTTAGGAAAGAAAAATTAGTTGTTCGTGTAGCATCAGTGTGTAGCTTTAGCATGTATTAGCATCAGCCGGGTGAATAGGGTTGAAATCATTCTATGTTTAAACATAACCTTCATAATTGTTTATAATATTTACCTAATTTTGGTATAATTGTTATCCTCTGAAAATTATGAAGGCTTTTTATCAATCGATTTATCTTTATTTACCATAAACAAATTCACAGTTAACACTTCCTGGTCCTGGTCTGTGTGGTCAGTTTGAATCACATGACTGGATGTACAGTGGCTTGTAAAAGTATTCGGCTTTTCCACTTTTCCACATTTTGTCACATTACAGCCACAAACATCAATCAATCATACATTGGAATCCTGTATGATTTTCGTTCCACTTCTCACGTGTACACGACCTTGTGTTGGTCTTTCACGTGGAATTCCAATAAAATTGATTGATGTTTGTGGCTGTAATGTGACAAAATGTGGAAAAGTTGAAAAGCCGAATACTTTTGCACTGTAGATGCTTCATTTGCTGCCCCTAGTGGGAAGGATGTATCACAGATTATAACTTGTGTGTGTGTGTGTGTGTGTGTGTGTGTGTGTGTGTGTGTGTGTGTGTGTGTGTGTGTAATGTGCTAAAGGCCCATCCACAGGCGCCAGCGTTTACGAGATGTTCTGCATCTTGTTGTGATTAAAGCTCCGCTGCTGTTTTCATCCGACTTTAACCGATAATTTGTGCCGATCCATCAAACCGTCACAGCGATGTAGCGCGCGGATTTACGACGTGATTAAAGCGGCCGTGTGGACCGAGGTGCAGTAAAACACTGCGGCTCCCAGAGGAGCATCACACACACACACACACACACACACACACACACACAGAATCATGTACTGATCACTGTTATTATTATTATATTATTATTTTTATATTATTATTATTATTATGTGTATACAATTTCTTTTTTTGTTCACAAGAGTCACTTTATCTGACATTATCTAAATATCTGCACTCTTTTATTTTACATATAGACTGAGAGAGCGACAGAGACAGAAAGAGAGAGAGACAGACAGAGAGAGAGAGACAGAGAGAGAGACAGACAGAGAGAGAGAGAGACAGAGAGAGACAGAGAGCTTTGGTCCAGACTTTTATCAGCTACTGTTCTGCTGTAGATAATACGCCTGATGTAGCGTATAGAGAGTACAGAGATGACATCATCACATCAGCACCAGCCAATCACACACAATCATGGGCTGCGTCCCAAATCCACACTTTAAACAGGGTTTAAAATTAACAAGTAACACATTTTATTGGGTCTGGTGTACGGCTGAGGGTTTTTTTTTTTTTATTTATAAAAAATAATTTAAAAAACAGGTTCTCTCTCTGTCTGATGGATCACTCTGTTCTACCAGGAGACCAACGGAGAACCTTCAGGACGTCCAAACGTTGTATGATTGTAGACAATTTTGTGTGAACCATCCGACTCCAAACCACAAATCTGCTGTAATAAATGGCTGCGTACTGAAATACTGCGCTGCTGTGTAGTTTGGGACGGAGCCCATGCTGAGGAGGCTCTCTCTGTCTGTCTGTCTGTCTCTCTCCGTCTCTCTCTCTGTCTGTCTGTCTCTCTCTTTCTGTCTCTCCTCACACTGTAAAAATGTAAAAGTTTTTTTTTCAGGTTACTAAATAATGTGCAGGTTTCAGATCTGTGTAGCGCTGAGCATCTCATTATAAACCGCATGCTGATGAAATAAAGGAATAAAACGTTTTCACGTGTCTCCTGGTCAGCAAACAGACAGGAAGTCTTACGCTCCAGCTCTGGAGGACAGTAAACCACATCCACACAACCGTACGCTGGAGATAATTCATCTTTCGCTCTTGGATAAATGAGCAGCAGATCATTTCCAGACAAACTTCAACAGGGTTTTATTTTAACATGGCGAAAGAAGTTATTTTCCATAAAATCCCTCAGGATTCTGACTCGTGCAACTTTTAAAGTTGGAAACAGAAGCAGTCTGGACCGCGGCCCGCGCGATCCAACCTGAGGACGAAACTCCGCGCAGCTCTACGGCTTATTTACAGCGCGGACTTCGTCAGAACCTTCTGTTCTGGGAGAGAACGGAAACGCGGCGCTAATTCACTCTGACAGCGGCGCTGGGTTCTGTTAATGCGCTCGCTCAGATACGCGCCAAAGAAAGAGATGAACGATGATGAGGGTATTTGTAGAGATTTGTCGAGATAACGTAACTCTAACGAGAGTGTAAGGAGACTTATGTAAAGGTCAGAGTTAAAGTGTGTCGGGGTCTCGATGGCAGACGTCTGGGTGTGTTGGGGTCTCGATGGCAGACGTCTGGGTGTGTCAGGTCTGGATGATGAATCAAACCTGTCTGGAGTTACTGATCCAGTGTGTGACAGTAACACACCTCCAGGCTAATGCTAACAGGCTAGCACACAGTGTGAACATCTGCCTCTTTAACACGTACAAGCTGATTTTTTTTTTACTCTGAGGAGGGATCTGAACACACACACACACACACACACACACACACACAC
>CM060105.1:61787041-61789541 GCA_030522415.1 Channallabes apus | reverse complement strand
AAGTCTCCTGGGATAGGCTCCAGGTCCCCCGCGACCCTGAACACAGGATAAAGCGGTATAGAAGATGAATGAATGAATGAATGGTTCTCTGTGAGCAGTACTGGTTTATGTAGATTAATGAGTTGGAATAAGCACTGGTTTATGAGTGTATACACTGGTTTTCTGTGATCTGTATTGATTCATATGTACCGGTTATGAAGATACTTATTTCCTTTTCCAGCAGGACTTGGAGAGCCAAAACTACCCCTAACGGGTTTACTGAACGTGACACTACTGTTCTTGATCAGCCAGACAATTTAATTGGCCTGAATCCTATAGAGACTCTCAATGTTATTGTCAAGAGGAAGAGGAGAATACGGTGGCCCTGAAGTGCAAAACAAATGAACAAAACCCAAAACAAAATAACAAATTCAAAACCAAACTATCAAAACCCAAAACAAAATAACAAAACCCAAAACTAATTAGTTTTGGGTTTTGTTGTTGGATTTGTTCATTTGGTTTTGAACTTGTTAATTTGTTTTCCGTTTTGTTAATTTGTATTGCACTTATCTTGAGTGACAGATGTCTTGTCCAATCAGCGGTAACAATTCCATTCACAAGCTATACCTACCTTTTCCGCTTTGTATCTGACTGGCCGAGACGTGCGATACAAATTAACAAATCCAAAAACAAAACAACAAAACCCAAACAAAAGAACTAATTAGTTTTGGGTTTTGATATTTTGTTTTTAAATTTGTTATTTTGTTTTCCATTTTGTTGTTTTGTTTTTGGTTTTGTTATTTCGTATTTTAATTTATTTTGTTTTCAGTTTTGTTCATTTGTTTTGCACTTCACGGCCACCGCAGGAGAAACACCTGATCCAACAATACAGACCAACTGAAGGCTGCTATCAAAGCCACCTGGTCGTAACGCCTCAGCAGTGCCACAGGCTGATCCTGACACGACACACTGATGCAGTAACTTATGCTAAAGGAGCAGCAATTGAGTACAGAGTGCAGAAAGAATTCTTATGAATGCTTATTTCTACAGTGTAAATAATTCTTTGATTGTTCTCATGAAATATTATATGTTAATATACTGTAGTTTTGATTTTCATGAGCTGTATTCATTAAAATTGAAACAAAAAAGGCTTGAAATGTTTCACTTTACGAAGAATGAATCTATAATATACGAGTCTGACTGTGTAAATTACATTATGAAATCATTTTTCTA
This sequence comes from Channallabes apus, assembly GCA_030522415.1. Taxonomy (NCBI): domain Eukaryota; kingdom Metazoa; phylum Chordata; class Actinopteri; order Siluriformes; family Clariidae; genus Channallabes; species Channallabes apus. Next base: position 61,788,329 of record CM060105.1, on the reverse strand, counting down.
CATACTTAAAAACTTTTTTTTTAATACAGTTTTTCTACGCTTTCTAAGAAAGGGTCTAGAGAAGTAGGGGTCTAGAGAAGTAGGGGTCTAGAGAAGTAGGGGTCTAGAGAACCGCACTACACAGGGCTCAGTCCACACATTAGAGCGGGGAGCAGAACGCAGCATACACTAAAGGACACTGCTAAGCTCCTGGCATTGTGTGCTGTGCTGAGATCCTCCAAGATTTATAGGAGAGAATCTTTCAGATAGTGGAGAACAACAAGGCCTGTGGGATTTCCAGATCCAGATGTACAATCAGGTACTGGTTTATCAACTGGACACCGTGGAAGTAAACAAGGAACAGAATGCACCTGGGGAAGGAGAAGAACTACGAGAAGCTGGAGAAGTACCAGGGCCTGACAGAGGACCTGCAGAGATTGTGGAACGCACAGGACGAGGAGATCCCGGTGGTGGAACGAGACTCCGGGTTCTGACTCAAATCCAGTGTATCTGCAGTGAGGCCTCGAGTTTCTCAGCAAACTGAGTTATATACACAGAGTAAGGACAAATTATTTCCCGAACTGCACCTCATACGATCCTCACACCGCCCGGCACACATGAACTACACAAACCACACTTTTTCCACAGAAAGACCGTAAAGGTCCGGCCCAGTTTTACAGCCGGGTTCCACATGCAGCGCTTCAACACTCCGGCTAAATACAGAGCGAATAAAAACACCAACGACCTCAACCACACCCGGCCAGTGAGGGGCGAAATGGAGGAACTACAGGTGTGGAGTCACACACACACCACACACACACACACACACTCATACACACACTCACACACTCATACATACACACACACACTCATACATACACACACACACTCATACATACACACACATACATACACACACACTCATACACACACTCACACACTCATACATACACACACACTCATACACACACACACACACTCATACACACACTCATACACACACTCACACACTCATACACACACACTCATACACACACACACACTCATACACACACACACTCATACACACACACACTCATACACACACACACTCATACACACACACACACACACACACACACACTCATACACACTCATATACACACACACTCATACACACACACACTCATACACACACACACACACACACACACTCATACACACACACACACACACACACACACACACACTCATACACACTCATATACACACACACTCATACACACACACACTCATACATACACACACACACACACACACACACACACTC
>CM060105.1:61772041-61784541 GCA_030522415.1 Channallabes apus | reverse complement strand
CACACCCACTGGCCAAACGACAGGAGGACCTTAGTTGTGTGTGTGTGAGTGTGTGGAAAGAATGTCAGCTTGGCGGTGAGCAGTGAGCTCTGTCTGAATTGTGGTCAGTGTATTCACACACACACACACACACACACACACACACACACACACACAGCCATTATTCTCAGTTTTGTTTTTATCACTATTACACATAAGAATAGAATCAGACTAGAGACAGACGGAGAGAGAGAGAGAGAGAGACAGGAATAGAAGGAGCTACACAAATATACAGAGAGAGAGACAAGACAAGCAGACAGACAAATTAATAGACAGACAGATACACAAATATTCAGAGAGACAGATAAACAGACAGACAGGTATAGACAGAAATACACGCAGAAAGGTAGACAGACAGGTAGAGAGATATAAAATTCATGGTCCAAAAAAAACCTCACACACTAATATTTCATTTTTGCTTTGATTCCAGCCGTGGCATCATTTCAATAAACTTATCCAACATCACAACATTTATTTCCCATCCAGAGTCGAATTAATTGCTTTCCAAGATCTTGTACTGATGACGGGAGGAAACACACACACACACACACACACACACACACACACACACATACACACTCCACTCTCTATCTATCTGATCACGATGACTATCTGATTACCTCATGAACAGTGAGCAATAAATATATGTGCAATATTGTGTGCAATACTACTGATATTTATTTGACTTATTTGATAAAACTCCACATCCTACTACATTTGTTAACTTTTAAATAATTTTTCTGTGTTGTGTGTTTTGTTGTCTCTGGAATCACCTAAATTAACCCCTTGAACGTGCAAATGTACTTGGCAATAAAACTCTTTCTGATTCTGATGAATCCTGGCATCATCATCCCGGAGGATGTCACCCGCAATCAAGGATGAAACCCTCCACAGATGCGACATTCTGGTGATTCAGTACATTCAGGTGGTCAGCTGACTTCATTTTATTGCCCCATAACGTTACTGAGTCTCGACCTGATCACCTGATCAACCCCAGATCATAACACTGTCTCCAGAGGACGTGTACAGTGGACACTATACATGATGGAGCATCGCTTCATGTCCTTCACTTCTTACCCTGACACGCCCATCACTCTGGAATAGGGTCAGTCTGGACTCATCAGGTCACATGACCTTTTCCATTCACTCACTCCAGAGTCCAGACTTTATGATCAATGAGTGAGTCTCAATAACAAGTGGTTGTCTTATGGACACACAGCTGTTTAGTCCCAATCCTGTGAGTTCTCATCACACTGTGTGTGTGTGTGTGTGTGTGTTGTGTGTGTGAACATCATTCCTACACTGTAAAAAATAAATAGTCCATTTTACGGTAAAAAAACGACAGCTGTGGTTGCCAGAATTCTACCGTAAAAAATACGCTAGCACCATTATTGCACTGCGAAACAATTAATAAACTGTAAATAAACCGCAGCTGTGGTTGTCAGAAGTTTACCGTAAATTTTTTTACAGATTTTATTTTTTTTTTACGGTTTATAACTGTCTAATTAACATGTTTATGTTGTTATAAAAACAGTTTATTCCCGCCAGGGTTTACATTGTAACAAATCCGGATCATAACCATGTTTTTTACAGCTCAGAACCGTCTAATTTAAAGATTTATGTTGTAATAATAACGGTTTATTTACAGCTCAGTACTCACACACTCTCAGCCATCATCAATACAACTTTATCCTGTATACTGGGGGGGGGGGGTGACTAGTACCTGGAGGAAACCCACCAAGCACGGGGAGAACATACAAACTCCATGCACACAGAGATGGGAATCGAACCCGGACCCTGGTGGTGGAAGGCGACAGTGCTAACCGCTACACTACCGTGCTCGCTACACAATTACTGTTGTTGTTGTTGGACCTATTTGTTTTATTATGAATAACCACAGTGACTTCATTCAGCAATTCTGTGAAAGCATCATTTTATCCCACTAGCTGGAGCTAAAAGAGATAGAAGTTACATCGCTAAGCATTCGGATTTTACTGTTAATAAACTATTAAGAGGACTTTTATCCTAATTGATGAATACAAACCCAAATCAAATCATCAAAACCCATCAAAAGTTATTCAAGACTCAGACATCAGCACGGTCACATGTATTCTTTAATAAAGACAGAAAAACAATATTTAAATTCTCAAAATCAAATATACAAATGTCAGGCTGGACAGTTTATTGGGCAGACACTCTAAGTCTGGCGGTGGCGGCGGGTGAAGTGGCGCGTGCTAGCGGCTGTCCTCGCCACAGTCATCATAGGGCGGAATACCATTCACTAATATGAAGTCCTCGGTTAATGTAAATTAGACGGCTATAACCGTAGAAAAAACTATTAATATCCGTAAAATATACAGTATAATGAGTTCAGTCCCGTACAAACAATAACGCTGCTATCGTATTTATTATGGTAAATTTCTGGCAACCACAGCTTATTTTTTACAGAGCAGATATTTTTCTGATTTTAAACTCTATCAACAAAAGTTTAGTAAAATATAAACTGATGCTTCATGATATTAGTAACAAATACCTTCTCTGAGAGTTTCCTCTTTATAAATACACTATATCATACATTTTACTGCAATAAACCATATTTTCACATGTTTTAACTGTTAAATTTAAGGTCTTACTCTGTAAAACTAATTACAGTTTTTCACTGTAAATTCTACGGTTATCCCATTTATACGGTATTTTACTGTTAGACTACGAACAGTTTTACAGTGTACTCTACAGTATGTTCTTAATGACGTGTTATTGGTGTCACTGTGTTCGCCAACATCACTGAGATAATCGCTCGGCTATGAAGTCGTTATATGCTGATATATGCTAAGCTCTATGCTAACACTTCCACAGGTGATTATAAAAGAGCTTTAAAGGAAGTCACAGATACACCGCTACAGATACGCAGCTACAGATACACCGCTACAGATACACCGCTACAGATACACCGCTACAGATACACCGCTACAGATACACCGCTACAGATACGCAGCTACAGATACACCGCTACAGATTCACCGCTACAGATACACCGCTACAGATACACCGCTACAGATACACCGCTACAGATACACCGCTACAGATACACCGCTACAGATACACCGCTACAGATACACCGCTACAGATACGCAGCTACAGATACACCGCTACAGATACACCGCTACAGATACACCGCTACAGATACGCAGCTACAGATACACCGCTACAGATACACCGCTACAGATACACCGCTACAGATACACCGCTACAGATACGCAGCTACAGATTCACCGCTACAGATTCACCGCTACAGATACACCGCTACAGATACACCGCTACAGATACACCGCTACAGATACACCGCTACAGATTCACCGCTACAGATACACCGCTACAGATACACCGCTACAGATACACCGCTACAGATACACCGCTACAGATACACCTCTACAGATACACCGCTACAGATACACCGCTACAGATACGCAGCTACAGATACACCGCTACAGATACACCGCTACAGATACACCGCTACAGATACGCAGCTACAGATACACCGCTACAGATACACCGCTACAGATACACCGCTACAGATACGCAGCTACAGATACACCGCTACAGATACACCGCTACAGATACACCGCTACAGATACACCGCTACAGATACGCAGCTACAGATTCACCGCTACAGATTCACCGCTACAGATACACCGCTACAGATACACCGCTACAGATACACCGCTACAGATACACCGCTACAGATTCACCGCTACAGATACACCGCTACAGATACACCGCTACAGATACGCAGCTACAGATACCCCGCTACAGATACACCGCTACAGATACACCGCTACAGATACACCGCTACAGATACACCGCTACAGATTCACCGCTACAGATACACCGCTACAGATACACCGCTACAGATACACCGCTACAGATACACCGCTACAGATTCACCGCTACAGATACACCGCTACAGATACACCGCTACAGATTCACCTCTACAGATACACCGCTACAGATTCACCTCTACAGATACACCGCTACAGATACACCGCTACAGATACGCAGCGTTTCGGAGTCAGGACACTTTTTTGGCCCGAGCTGCTGCTTTCTGAACTCACTTGGGGCAGCGGTGTGTATTTATTCCGTATTTCGTGTGTATTTACGCTAAAGCCTTAAACTTATGGCAAACAAACCGAGCCGAGCCAGAATCCGATTATAGCTTCATAAAACAAAGCCCAGTTTTAATCACAGTCATTATCTCTCCACAAAGGGGCCAACCATCAGAAACAGCACAGGGGTGTGTGTGTGTGTGTGTGTGTATGTGTGTGTGTGGTGAGAGAGGGTGTGTGTGTGTGTGTGTGTGTGTGTGTGTTTGTATACAGCCTAAAACTGCTTATAGAGAGGAAAAAACATGTTTAACATTTACACTCCCAAAGTCGGTTCAAATAAATGGATTAATTTCAGATGTTTTTTCTTCCTGTAGTTCAGATTCGACTGATTCAGACTCACACTGTGATCAAACAAATCAGTCTGCAAGAAGTGAACTTTCTTTTTTAATTACTTCTTCCTAGGTCTTACAGACAGCAGTAACAGAGAGAACGCTGGCGTGTTAACAGACTCAGAGTTTACTGTACAGCCAGAACCATCGCACCACCACCACCACCACCACACCACCTCCACCACCACCACCACCACACCACCTCCACCACACCACCTCCACCACACCACCTCCACCACCACCATCACCACCACCACCACGACCAGACCACCATCACCATCACCACCACCAGACCACCATCACCACCACCACCATCACCACCACCAGACCACCACCACCACCATCACCACCACCACGACCATCACCACCACCATCACCACCACCATCACCACCATCGCCAACACCACCATCACCACCACCATCACCACCATCACCACCACCATCACCACCAGACCACCACCACCATCACCACCACCACCACCACCACCATCACCACCACCACCATCACCACCACCAGACCACCATCACCACCATCATCACCACCACGACCATCACCACCACCATCACCACCACCATCACCACCATCGCCAACACCACCATCACCACCATCACCACCACCACCACCATCACCACCACCACCATCACCACCACCATCACCACCACCATCACCACCACCACCATCACCACCACCACCACCACCACCATCACCACCACCACCATCACCACCACCAGACCACCATCACCACCATCATCACCACCACGACCATCACCACCACCATCACCACCACCATCACCACCATCGCCAACACCACCATCACCACCACCATCACCACCACCACCATCACCACCATCACCACCACCATCACCACCATCACCACCACCATCACCACCATCACCACCAGACCACCACCACCATCACCACCACCACCACCACCACCATCACCACCACCACCACCACCACCACCAGACCACCATCACCACCATCACCACCACCATCACCACCACCAGACCACCACCACCACCACCACCACCAGACCACCATCACCACCACCACCATCACCACCACCAGACCACCACCACCACCATCACCACCACCACGACCATCACCACCACCATCACCACCACCATCACCACCATCGCCAACACCACCATCACCACCATCACCACCACCACCACCACCATCACCACCACCACCACCACCACCACCAGACCACCATCACCACCATCACCACCACCATCACCACCACCACAGACCACCATCACCACTGCCGCCGTGAGCTCCTCTCCATCTGTTACCTATTGCACTCCAGGGGTCAGGGGGCAGGGAGGCTGTCTCAGGGAATGCAGGGCACAAGGCAGGGCACACCCTGGGTGGGCACAAACACACACACACACACACACACACACACACACACACACACACACACACAGACACACACACACACACACACACACACACACACACACTGACCACTGAGCTACTGTGCTGCTGCACTACATTTACAAAATATTAATAAAACTGTTGATGAAAAACGTGAATGAAACAGAAACTAACTAATGAAGATTTGACTTCAGAAATGTCCTTATTTCATGAAATTGAATGTGGAGTAGACGGACAAATAATCTGAATTATTCGAGCCATGTGAGGGAACTGGATCGTGTGTGAACCAGCTGTGAGTACAAAGGGCCACGGGCAGGAATGTCAGCTTGTCAAAACACTGCAGTGACAAGGAGACAGCGTTCCAGACGTGGGACAGACGTGGGACAGACGTGGGACAGACGTGGGACAGTGCTGGAGTTGAGTTGTTTTGAAAGTGGTTTAATACTGTATATGATACATGATGGTGGAATAATGTTGAACAAACGACTTCACAACGTTGCAAATACAGTATAAATGAAGGTTAATATTCTGTTGCTTTGAGGTTGTATTCATTAATTAAACATAATCACAATGTCATTTTATTAAAGTCATTATAAGTTTCAAAAACCATTTCTGTCGTGAAGTTGTAGTGACATAATTCCTGCTACGTGACATCAGACGTTACAGCTCCTGCTGAGATCTTTGAAATCTGTTTTATTCCTCTGATAAAACATCACTTTGCCAAAAACCACAATTTAAACTTTATTACAAAAAAGACACAAGTATCAGCACACATCATCCTTCTGCATCACGCGGCTCACGGGAACTCGTCTGCGGAAGAGGTCGGCATTAGATATGGAACGTTTTGAGAAATATTCCAACACCAGGATCCAAAATACCAGAACTTTCACCACTTTAGTATGTAATATTTACTGCTTTAAAAAAGTTCTTGTCGCTTCCCATTTTCGGCGTACAGTCAGTGGGAAAACTCACAGTTACTGTAATGTTGTGTAACATCAGAGGAACAAGTGTTCCTGTTGTCACTCACTGCATAATATATCAACTACAAACACTCATTCACTCAGCAGCCATGTGTGTGTGTGTGTGTGTGTGTGTGTGTGTGTGTGTGTGTGTGTGTGACTGAGCCGTCCATAAGGACATGATAAAGACATGCGTGTTACTCTAACGCTGTGTTCCAGCTACAGTCTGAGAAATAACACCGAGCTTCAGACCCATCAGACTCCAGCCTTCATCAGACGTCTTCCTTCTTTTTAAACGCTCTTCTATGAAGCTTCATCTCGTCCTGTGTGCGAGCGCAGGTTTGATATCGCGCTGTGAAGTTTTGCAGCGAGACTCGGGTGGAAACTGGACGCCTGGAACACACCCCTTCTCTGCTTATTCAGCTAAAACGCAGACGCTTTTCTTCTTCACCCCCCGCTTATTACACCTAAAAAAAACTCTCCATTCAGGGAAACCACTGGAAAGGAATTCTTCTAGTTTTTTCTGTTTTCTTTGGCAGGAGCGCAGAGACGTGCAGCCCTCGCTGTGTTTCCCGGGCCCCAGGCCCAGAGCGGTCGGCTTTAATTGAACCATCCGTCCCGTGCGTTGGCTCATGTGGGAAAAATGTGCTGCAAGCGAAGCAGAAAGCACTGCCACTATTTTTTCCATGCGTTCTAAAGCGTACAATTTTGTGCATTTGTAGATTCTTTGTGTACTCTAAACCGTGTGATTAAATAACCGAAGCGCTCGGTGCCGAGCTGCTCCATAAAGCTGCGCTGTAATTATTCTATAAAGAGAACCCTTCGAGAAATAACCGTCTGCAGAGAGGCTTTTAATCTCAGCTTCAGCCATTTTCACTCCGTCTGATCAGACGTCAGGAGTTTGGATCTATTTTATGATGATGAAGCGGGTTAAAGCTGAGACTGAAATATGTCTCTCTCTGATCTTTACGTCAGGGTTCTGGAGTTTTTTCGATCTCATCGCTCTGTGATTTCGAGGTTTTGTTTTCGTGTTTTCCTCCTCGGGTTTACTCGGAATCTACCACTTTCACATATTTCACAATTAAAAGCTGATGTGCTGCTGCTGTTTAATGAAGAATGAAAAATGTAATTCCAGGAAATAATACACACACACACACACACACACACACACACACGCAAACAAACACTCAGCATCTCGTCTGCTGGAATCCTGGTCACCCCAAGGTGAAAGGTTAGGACTGGAGAGGTTAAAGGTCATTTAGTCTAAATACAATAAACAGAGACCATTTTTACTCTGTTATAAACACACACACACACACACACACACACAGTGTGCTAGATGGCGGACTGTTCATATGGTGTGTGACATCATCACTTATGACGAGACACACAGTGTTACGGAACACACAGCGGTATTACGCAATAGGTCTTAATCATTATTAATAACACTGAACATTTTCATTACTACAGAGAAATGACTTCAATTATCTACACAATACAGAAGTGAGTTTACGTGTCCACGGCTACTATACACAGTGTATACACTCAATGCTAAATCAAGGTTAGCATAGCGCTATTGTTATTATTATAATGTATAAATAATCTTAGAGTAGAATAATAATAGAGTAACATAACCCTTGATGTGTTGACGTGAGCTCAGTGCACTCTTTATCTAATGCCTTTCAGTCATTTCTCCATCAGACGGAGACGGTCCTCAGAAAGTGAAGTGAAAGAGAAGGAATGTGGCAGTAAAAGTGTGGAGTTACAGTGGAGTTACAGTGGAGTTACAGAGGAGTTACAGTGGAGTTACAGTGGAGTTACAGTGGAGTTACAGAGGAGTTACAGTGGAGTTACAGAGGAGTTACAGAGGAGTTACAGTGGAGTTACAGAGGAGTTACAGAGGAGTTACAGAGGAGTTACAGAGGAGTTACAGTGGAGTTACAGTGGAGTTACAGAGGAGTTACAGAGGAGTTACAGTGGAGTTACAGAGTTACAGAGGAGTTACAGTGGAGTTACAGAGGAGTTACAGAGGAGTTACAGAGGAGTTACAGTGGAGTTACAGAGTTACAGAGGAGTTACAGTGGAGTTACAGAGGAGTTACAGTGGAGTTACAGTGGAGTTACAGAGGAGTTACAGAGGAGTTACAGTGGAGTTACAGTGGAGTTACAGAGGAGTTACAGTGGAGTTACAGTGGAGTTACAGAGGAGTTACAGAGGAGTTACAGTGGAGTTACAGAGGAGTTACAGAGGAGTTACAGAGGAGTTACAGAGGAGTTACAGTGGAGTTACAGAGGAGTTACAGAGGAGTTACAGAGGAGTTACAGTGGAGTTACAGAGGAGTTACAGAGGAGTTACAGTGGAGTTACAGAGGAGTTACAGAGGAGTTACAGAGGAGTTACAGTGGAGTTACAGAGTTACAGAGGAGTTACAGAGGAGTTACAGAGGAGTTACAGTGGAGTTACAGAGGAGTTACAGTGGAGTTACAGTGGAGTTACAGAGGAGTTACAGTGGAGTTACAGAGGAGTTACAGTGGAGTTACAGAGGAGTTACAGTGGAGTTACAGTGGAGTTACAGAGGAGTTACAGAGGAGTTACAGAGGAGTTACAGTGGAGTTACAGAGGAGTTACAGTGGAGTTACAGAGGAGTTACAGAGGAGTTACAGTGGAGTTACAGTGGAGTTACAGAGGAGTTACAGTGGAGTTACAGAGGAGTTACAGAGGAGTTACAGTGGAGTTACAGTGGAGTTACAGAGGAGTTACAGTGGAGTTACAGAGGAGTTACAGTGGAGTTACAGTGGAGTTACAGAGGAGTTACAGTGGAGTTACAGTGGAGTTACAGTGGAGTTACAGAGGAGTTACAGTGGAGTTACAGAGGAGTTACAGTGGAGTTACAGAGGAGTTACAGTGGAGTTACAGAGGAGTTACAGAGGAGTTACAGTGGAGTTACAGAGGAGTTACAGAGGAGTTACAGTGGAGTTACAGTGGAGTTACAGAGGAGTTACAGTGGAGTTACAGAGGAGTTACAGTGGAGTTACAGTGGAGTTACAGAGGAGTTACAGTGGAGTTACAGTGGAGTTACAGAGGAGTTACAGAGGAGTTACAGAGGAGTTACAGTGGAGTTACAGTGGAGTTACAGAGTTACAGAGGAGTTACAGAGGAGTTACAGAGGAGTTACAGTGGAGTTACAGAGGAGTTACAGTGGAGTTACAGTGGAGTTACAGAGGAGTTACAGTGGAGTTACAGAGGAGTTACAGTGGAGTTACAGAGGAGTTACAGAGGAGTTACAGAGGAGTTACAGTGGAGTTACAGTGGAGTTACAGAGGAGTTACAGTGGAGTTACAGAGGAGTTACAGAGGAGTTACAGTGGAGTTACAGTGGAGTTACAGAGGAGTTACAGTGGAGTTACAGAGGAGTTACAGAGGAGTTACAGTGGAGTTACAGTGGAGTTACAGAGGAGTTACAGTGGAGTTACAGAGGAGTTACAGTGGAGTTACAGTGGAGTTACAGAGGAGTTACAGTGGAGTTACAGTGGAGTTACAGAGGAGTTACAGTGGAGTTACAGAGGAGTTACAGTGGAGTTACAGAGGAGTTACAGTGGAGTTACAGAGGAGTTACAGAGGAGTTACAGTGGAGTTACAGAGGAGTTACAGAGGAGTTACAGTGGAGTTACAGTGGAGTTACAGAGGAGTTACAGTGGAGTTACAGAGGAGTTACAGTGGAGTTACAGTGGAGTTACAGAGGAGTTACAGTGGAGTTACAGTGGAGTTACAGAGGAGTTACAGAGGAGTTACAGAGGAGTTACAGTGGAGTTACAGAGGAGTTACAGTGGAGTTACAGAGGAGTTACAGTGGAGTTACAGAGGAGTTACAGTGGAGTTACAGTGGAGTTACAGTGGAGTTACAGAGGAGTTACAGAGGAGTTACAGAGGAGTTACAGTGGAGTTACAGAGGAGTTACAGTGGAGTTACAGAGGAGTTACAGAGGAGTTACAGTGGAGTTACAGAGGAGTTACAGAGGAACACTGCGAGCAGAAAAACCTGGAAAAGCAGTTTGGCCGAGTCGGCAGACTGCTGGATTCTTTCATGAGTGTCTGTGTGTGTGTGTGTGTGTGTGTGTGTGTGTGTGTGTGTGTGTGTGTGTATATATATATAAATCATGACTTTGTTCGAGTGGAATTGAATTACACACTTATAAGCCTTTTTTTTTTTTTTAAGTAGAGCGACAACTGTTACATTTTTGTATTGAACAAAAGGTTTTGTGTGAGATCGTGTTTATTGAGTAGATTTTAATTGCACTCATAAGCACGTGTTAAATAATGTACAGTGACGAACTGGTTCATTTTGGGATAAACTAATGATTTTTTCAAGTTTGATTTTTAATGACATTTTTAAGGATGTTTTCCATTTAAAATTTAAAGTATCTAATCTTCTCTTCCCGCGAGCCGAGTGAGATGAAGCTACGCCTGTATTAGTTACCGCAAGCTCAGACAAACACTCCTGTGAAAACCCATTAACTTCCTTCAGCAGTTTTTACGTGATGCGCGCACAGACAGACAGACAGACAGACAGACAGACAGACAGACAGAGAGACAGACAAAAATGTAAAAAAAACATCTCAATGTACTTTATTACTCATCTTATGTCCCCCAAATAATCTTTTTTGCTAATATTTCCAATGTACAGACACACCCACTTTATGTAGAGTTTTATTATTACTGTATAGATAATAAAAATCATCTGATCGTAGCGAGTCTCTGTATTTGGCAACCACAACCTCAGACATGCATTAAATTTTTTCTTTATTTATTTAACAAAAATGAAGACAAAAACTTCAGTTTCTCTGAATTGGGAAAAAATCATCTTTTGAAGTTTGAAAAACGTCTTGTATTTCTGCTCGCTCATGTGTCTGTGTGTAAAAACACATTCTGTCTGATTCCGTTGAAAATTTGATTGTGTGGAAGACAAATTAGATTTCTCTGACTCGCAGTGTAAGACAAGCAGTTTAAACCACATAAGTGAAGGAAAAGAAGACTTGTCTTCTTGGGACAGAGGAGATTTAGGCTCCGCCCCCTCGTACCCAGAGATGCCGGTCAGTTGGCAGGTTTGGTTCTTGTCCCGGATTGCTCGTACTTCTGAAGATGTCCAGTCTCTCATTACGAGATCTGGTTTCCTTAAATTCCTTAAAGGAAACGATCTGAAGAACATGCAGAGATGTCTACACACTCATTACTGCTGAAACGTGAGCCTGTGTCCAAGCGCGCACCACAGGGCTCTGGCTCTGACCCTCAGCCTGTTGGTTTCGACCTTCGCTTCTGCTAGCTTCTTATTCGGCGTCTTGTATTCTGATAAACGAAGCGAGCTGAAAGGCACTCCGTGATTTCTGCTCTAACGAGCGCTGGACGCCAGAACCACGTCACTTCATGTTTATGTTCTGTTTCAGCGGGAGTGATGACTTTTCATGTCCTCCATTTCAACATTGTTTGTTATTTTCCTTCAGACTCTGAGCAAAGTTTATAGAGTGAGGATTAAACCCAGAACTCTCGCTGTACAAGAAGATCTGATGACCACAGAATGCAGACCTCACTGCAGAGGAACACACAGAGGAACACACAGAGGAACACACAGAGGAACAC
>CM060105.1:61767041-61769541 GCA_030522415.1 Channallabes apus | reverse complement strand
GGTACAGTGAGTTCTGATTGGCTGAGATGGTACGGTGAGTTCTGATTGGCTGAGATGGTACGGTGAGTTCTGATTGGCTGAGATGGTACGGTGAGTTCTGATTGGCTGAGATGGTACGGTGAGTTCTGGTTAAAGAGATTTAAAGACTAAACGAGGAGGAATGATGTGAACGTGATAACGATGAATGTGCGGAATTCTGTCACAGATAAACTCTGGATAAAAAGCGAGCGATTGTCGAGGAGTACCTCAGGGTTCCGGACGCTGATGAAAGGTTCTGGGTTGATGATTATGATTGTGGTTATGATTTAAGGTTTACAGACGCTGGGGTACGAAGCTGCTCTACAGGACCGAGGGACGTTGCAGCTGTAGCGACTCCTGACTGCGCTGTTTTGACATCTGCTCAACATTTCAAATATTTAGTTCTTTAGTAGCCGAGGATGCTAATCAGAACCAGGGCGCTAAGTCTCACTGACTGGAAGAAAGGAGGAGACGCTGGAAAAAAATAACCAGAGAGAAAGAGAGAAAAAATCAGAGACATGTTGGTTTGATTCTACAATTATTTCTGAAAAGAGACAGATCTGGAAGAGGACTCGGAAAAACATGTGAAGTCGATTAAGGGCAGAGTAATCACATCATTCATTCTAAACACACACACACACACACACACACACACACACACACACACACACACACACACACACACACACACAGGTCTTCAAGAGACCTACGGCTGTGTCCGAAATGCCAGACAGAAGAGTTCTCGCTAGCGCAGCGTTCAGAGCAGTAGCAGTGTGTGTGTGTGTGTGTGTGTGTGTGTGTGTGTGTGTGTGTGTGTGTGTGTGTCGTGATGTCAAACTGGTGTGAGATCGCTGAGAGTGTAGGAACTAGCATACAGTAACTCATCTGCGTCTGTAATCTGTTAATTATCCGCTCGAAGTGGCGTTAATGATTTTCCTCTAACAGCACGAGTGTTTTATTCCTCTTCCACCTCAACAACACACACACACACACACACACACACACACACACACACACAGTCACAATGTTTCATTCATTACAGAACAACACGTCACACTTCTTCTCTGTTTCTAGCAACATGTAACGCCAGTGAGACGCATTATTTGCTCAGTTATGACTTCCTGTTGTGACTTCCTGTTCTAGCAGCTATAAACATCAGTCCCTCTCTTCATTCTCTCTCTGTACATGAATGAGGGATCAACAGCAGTGTGTCATGTGAGTGAGGAAGTGTAACGCGGCGTGAACTCCTCTATCTCTATCCTCTGACTGTGACACAGCACTCGCACTGGAGACTCCTTACACTCACGCTAAACACTGTTCACGAGCTCGTGATGGAGCCGTTACTATGGAAACCCTAATGTTTAGAGCGAGTGCATTAATATAATAAACATGAACTCGTGTCAGAGAGCTGAGGATCTCACTAAGGCTCAGAACGTTTCATGATCTAATGATCTTTAACAGTTTTCAGATTTTACTCACAGTATTTATGTCCAAATTAAAATCACTGGTTTATTATTCCAGCAAGTTTCGTTATAAAGTATCATTTCTTAAAAGCGTCCGTCAGAGCAGAACCAAATCAGAACCGGTGGTCCAGTTCAACTGACTAAATCATTAAAGGTGATGCTCATGTGATGAAATGTGATTCATTTGTGGTGTGTGTGTGTGTGTGTGTGTGTGTGTGTGTGTCAGTCGGAGCCTCACCCTGTGTTTCCCAGCTTTATTATAACGACACTAAGTGTTTTAGTTTTTCCTGAAATCTTTGACTTTACTGTTAAGGAATTCGAGTTTCTTCCCAATTCAGTGATGAAGAAATGAACAAACACATTGTTTAACTTGTGCACTTTAGCTCCGTCTTTTTTTCTTACTAATTTTGCTTTATTATTAATCATCTTTTTGGTCCATTGTGTGTTCTTTTTGTTCTTGTTTCTGCACGTTCTCTATCCTCTATGTTTCTCTGTTATTAAGCTGCAGTGTGACGAACGACTCTTACAGCATAGACACACAACAGCACACGTCAAATAACATGACTTTATACTGAAAACTGTGACTACTGGTTATTATTATTATTATTATTGTTGTTGTTGTTGTTGTTATTATTATGTTATTTATTGTGATTATTTACTTTAGTAATTCAATAGATTTATTTTCATGACATTGTTGGTGTACTACTGTATGACCTTCACACTCACTGTGTATTTACTCACATTTAACTTTAAAATATTAATTTAATTAAAACAATAAATCTAGAGCCACAACAGATTAAACTAATCCTTCTTACTGCAGAAACTTGTAAAATTACACGGACAAAGACCTAAATATATAAATAAAGAAATACATTAAATATAATAAATTACAGTATCTGTGTGTGTGTTCTCCTGACTATAAAGTTATTAGTGTGTGTGTGTGTGTGTGTGTGTGTGTGTGTGTGTGTGTGTGTGTGTGTGTGGGTGGATGCAGGACTCAGAGTGAGTTTCAGGTCTAA
>CM060105.1:61712041-61757041 GCA_030522415.1 Channallabes apus | reverse complement strand
AATGCACAGCTGGATAATCACACGCTCATCCTGTCTTCCTCCGTGTCCGTCTGTCTGTCTGTCTGTCCGTCTGTCTGTCTGTCTGTCTGTCTGTCTGTCCATCTGTCTGTCTGTCCGTCTGTCTGTCTGTCTGTCTGTCTGTCCTCCTTTGTCTCCATCTGGTCACTAAAGGAAGCACAGGAAACCAACATGATGAGGTGGGACTCTGGCTGAACAGAGCATGTTCTCCACATCACTGGAGATGGCAGTGCTGTCCAGACAATAGCAGACTGAGACTAGGACTAAAGTGTTTGTAAGACTGGGACTCTGATTAAGCTCAGTGTTGAGAGAGGTTTCCCTGATATGGTACAGAGCAGTCACACACCACACCCATGCGCATGGACGGTACACTCCTTGAGTCCAGCATGTCCACTTGAGATTGTGAGCCGGACCTTCCAACATCAGTGCCTGACCTCATACACGCTCTACAGGATGAAGAATTCCCACAGAAACACTCCAACATCTTGTGGACTTTGTAGTCGGTCTTCCAAGAACAGTGGGAGCTGTTAGAGCTGCAAAACCAACTTGGTACCGACTCCATATTGAAATATCAACATCTTGAAGACGTCTGCAGACAGGGTTCTTGCTTTATGTAAAGTGTAAACTTCTGATAAATCAATAAATGCTTTTTTCTTTCCAACCTTCACAGTTCCAAGCCCTCAGCTGGTGGTCTGATAACAAGTCTCTTCTGCTCCATTGTGCACAGAAGTTCATGCTGATGTTTGCCACATCTGGGGTACGTCTGGACGCGTTGGTTTGAGTGGCTTAGCTTGATGTGACCCGGTAGACGTGCAGGAGTGCACGTGCAGATTCTCCACCCAAATCATTAACATTCAGACTTTTCATCTCCTCCTGCGTTCTGTGCACGAGAGCCAGAGTTCTCTTGAACACACTGAACAAGTTTGTCTGTTTCTGCAACTCTGACTCACATGCCCTTTAAAGAAACGATCGCAGCAGATTAGTCTTTAATAGTTTAACCTTTGCATTATGTTTCATTTGTTTATGAGAACCTGACCCGATCCGACCCGATCCCACGCTCACCTTTACAGGCGAGTTACTGCGCAGCTCCAGACACGTGTTAATCGTCTTCATGGTCTTGTTCTACCTCTGCTCCTGTCATGTTCTCTCTCGTCGCCTCTTAGAGTCTACAGTATGTGTTTGTAGTTTAGAGGTTCGTCGCTGAGTGCAGGAACATCTCTAGCTGCGGCACAATGAGACGAAGCACCTGGAAGTTGTTAGCTTGCAGGTGGAGGTGTGAGGACATCAAAGCATCTGACTTAAGAGGAATCGGATCTCTCTCGTGCTTCTGGGCCACGCCTTAAAACGTTCTGCAGTACAGTTTTTTAATATATTATTTTTCTGTATTAAACTGGTGACAGTTCTGGATGAAGAGCTTCTTCAAACCTTCCATACTCACTCGAAGCCTTCACACTGTCTCCTGATTCAGACGTCACAGGTTCTCACACACCAGCTTCAGCTTTATCCAGGTCACTTCTGCACTTCACACTTCAGCTCGTCACTTCTCTTTTCAGCTCCACTTTTTAGACACGCAGGAGACACAGTGGAGGATTTGGTGAGGACACGTCTTCTACAACACATGAAGGTCTTCCTGTATTGGATCCTGTAGACACTCTGGACGTCCAGATGAGAATCCACAGTCTGGGGGACTCTGAGAAAATCCCCTCCTTTCCACCTCATTCAGAAATGTTTAAAAGGTTTGCACTTTTCTTTGTTTCTTCTAACAGAAATCACACGGACTGATGAGCAGCTTTACACTGAACAGATCAGGTCTGTGTTTACAGCAAGACCAGTTCAGTTCTTCAGGAATCCCTTTAAATCATTCATTGTGTGTGTGTGTGTGTGTGTGTGTGGTTGGCCTGAGACATACTCATTCATTCAGTTTCTATACCGCTTAATCCTGTGTTCAGGGTCGCGGGGGACCTGGAGCCTATCCCAGGAGACTTCGGGCACTAGGCGGGGTACACCCTGGACAGGCTGTGTGGTGTTAATCAATCCATCAGATGTTCTGCAGCCGGGTATAGATGAACGTGACCATCCATTACATTATCCACACCGTCACCAGGAATCAGCAAATCAACTGCATTCACTTTTATTCAGTTCTTTTAACAACACACACAATCAAAAACTTTTTTACTTGTTTAAGCAGAAGATGAGCACCGGGTCAATCAGGGACAAAAGAAATCTGAGAATTATAATCATATAATGATATAAAGTACTGCAGTGATTTTGTGGACGATAAGTGAGTGCACGCTGCATCTCCACCTTAAATAACTGGACCTCGGGTCAGATCGTTTCCACCAGTAATACAAGCAGTGCTGAAAATAGCCTCCAGTCCTCCACCCCGTCTAACTGCCCTCAGTGAGCCGAGACGTCTGGGGTGAGAAGGTTCAGGACGCGGGGTCGAGTTCCTGCGTGAAAGCCGAGACTCCGTCAGAACTAAGACGTCTCGAACACGTGATGGAATGGAATCATTTAAAACTCAAGTTCACTAAGAGACATTTTATCTCGTTATACACCTGAGCAGTTCAGGGCCTCGCTCAGGGGCCCGAAAGGGGCAACTTTAGCCCTGTGGTGGGATTTGACCCTGGATCCTCCTGAGGACACCAACACCTTCAGCACTGAGCCACGCCTGACCTCTAACAGGGACACTACTGAGAACTGGAGAGTGTGTGTGTGTGTGTGTGTGTGTGTGTACTGAAAGAACTGGAACAGATAACAGGAGTGTGTATGAAATCTGATGGAGCGTCAGATAAAACACACACACACACTGATGTGATCTCTGTCCTAACCCGGGCTGGAGCGCCCCCTAGCGGCTCTGCGCTTGTTTACTGCTGCAGAAGGAGAAGCGGCGCAGGCTGCACACACACACACACACACACACGGGGACCGGCAGTGAGAACCGGGGACCAAAGAGGCCCAGAGTTCCAGAGTTCACACACACACACACACACACACACTCCTCAGCTCTCAGGGCCCGGACACAGCGGCGGGTGCAGAGACACAGACTGACCAGCAGGGGCGCAGCTGCACTGGGTACTGAAACACACACACACACACACACACACACACCACACACTGTCTGCTCTCTGTACAATATTATTAACATTAGAGTGATTAATGAACATTATTAATGAGAGTTTAATAAGACTGACCCCAGTGTGTGTGTGTGTGTGTGTGTGTGTGTATAATTACAGAGTGACACAAAACCTGCTACATTTCACTGCGTCATTTCACCTTCCACCACTAGATGGGGCTGCTGCACTTCTTGTAACTTCTTATTATTTTATTTTTTTTCTATTTCATATTGAAAATAGATTTAAGAGAGAAAAACTCAAATAAATCAAATAATCAAGTAATGTACATTAAACTTTTTAACAAATATTTAATATATGATCAATATTCAATAATAATAAAAATAATAACAATACCATCTCCACACCATCTCCGTACTATGTTACCAGATGTTTCTTAAATACACAGACAGTACACAAATACACATGTTCTAATTATCTGTCCTTGTCCTTATATGGTCAGTGGTTCCTGTTGCAACAGTAGTTAATTGTAGCTCTGTAATGTGTGTGTGTGTGTGTGGGGGGGGGGGGGGGTTTGCGTGTATGTGTGTGTGTGTGTCTGTGTGTGTCTTTAACTAAAGTGTTAACACTACTTTTAACATCAATTAACATCAACTATTATAGCTGAACTGCTGCCACCTAACACACTGTATAAATGCAGATCATTTCCTGCTATCTGTTTCACCCAGTGTAGTGGTTAGCACTGTCGCCTTGCACCGCCAGGGTCTGGGTTCGATTCCCCGGCCAGGCTCGATTCCCGTCTCTGTGTGCATGGAGTTTGCATGTTCTCCCCGTGCTTGGTGGGTTTCCTCCGGGTACTCCGGTTTCCTCCCACAGTCCAAAGATATGCAGGTTAGGCTAATTGACATTCCAAATTGCCCGTAGTGTGTGAATGAAGTATGTGAGTATGTGTGTGTGCCCTGCGATGGATTGGCACCCTGTCCAGGGTGTACCCCGCCTAGTGCCCTAAGTTTCCTGGGATAGGCTCCAGGTCCCCCGCGACCCTGTATATAAGGATAAAGCGGTACAGAAAATGAATGAATGAATGAATGTTTCACCCAGATGAGGATGGGTTCCCTGTCGAGTCTGGTTCCTCTCAAGGTTTCTTCCTATTACCATCTCAGGGAGTTTTTCCTTGCCACTGTCGCCCTCGGCTTGCTCACCAGGGACTATCTGACCATTTTGATTCATACACATTCACATTCCATACAAACTTAAATAATTCTCCTGATTGTGTAAAGCTGTTTTGAGACAATGTCAATTGTTAAAAGCGCTATACAAATAAAACTGAGGTGTGAGAACCTGACCAGCAGTTGGCGTCTCCGCTCTCCTGGACTGCTGCGAGCACTTGCTCAGGTACACTGACACCAACACCGCCATGTACCAGGTACACTACACTACACTACACTACACTACTACACTACACTACTACACTACACTACACTACTACACTACACTACACTACTACACTACACTACTACACTACACTACACTACTACACTACACTACACTACTACACTACACTACACTACACTACACTACACTACACTACACTACACTACTACACTACACTACTACACTACACTACTACACTACACTACACTACTACACTACACTACACTACTACACTACACTACTACACTACACTACTACACTACACTACACTACTACACTACACTACACTACTACACTACACTACACTACACTACACTACACTACACTACACTACACTACACTACTACACTACACTACACTACACTACACTACTACACTACACTACACTACTACACTACACTACTACACTACACTACACTACTACACTACACTACACTACTACACTACACTACACTACACTACACTACTACACTACACTACACTACACTACACTACTACACTACACTACACTACACTACACTACTACACTACACTACACTACACTACACTACACTACTACACTACACTACTACACTACACTACACTACTACACTACACTACACTACTACACTACACTACACTACACTACACTACACTACACTACTACACTACACTACACTACACTACACCACTACACTACACTACACTACACTACACTACACTACTACACTACACTACTACACTACACTACACTACTACACTACACTACACTACTACACTACACTACACTACACTACACTACACTACACTACACTACACTACTACACTACACTACTACACTACACTACACTACTACACTACACTACACTACTACACTACACTACACTACACTACACTACACTACACTACTACACTACACTACACTACTACACTACACTACACTACTACACTACACTACACTACACTACACTACACTACACTACACTACACTACACTACTACACTACACTACACTACACTACACTACTACACTACACTACTACACTACACTACTACACTACACTACACCACTACACTACTACACTACACTACTACACTACACTACTACACTACACCACTACACTACACTACACTACTACACTACACTACACCACTACACTACTACACTACACTACTACACTACACTACTACACTACACCACTACACTACACTACACTACTACACTACACTACACTACACTACACTACTACAGCAACGAGCTTCATCAGCAACAACATGGATGATGTCACTGTCTCTAAGATCATCACTACACAGTCACATGACTCTGCCTTCTGGTCGGGTAACAAAGCTGAGGATAGCAAGGGTCCATCTGTCCTGGTCCATCAGAGAAGGATAAACACACACTCACACACACACACACAGCGACTGTTCCAGATGTGCTGACCATCTTCTCCACATGGTTCAAGGCTCCTCGTGAGCAGGTCCTCAGTCTCAATTCACCACCATCGTCCCTGTCGTCCCCGTCGTCCCCGTCGTCCCCGTACTCAGGAGATCTCAGTGTTCCGTCTCACTGATTACTGTCTCGTCTCACTCACACACACAAAACCATGAAGTGCTTCGAGTGGCTCAGGTACATCGTCCCCTACTGACCCAAAACCCACACACTGAACACACACACACACACACACACACACATGCAAAAAATACAAACTTGTGCATCTTTTGTCTATCTGTGTATCTGTATATCTGTGTGTGTGTGTGTGTGTGTGTGTGTGTGTGTGTGTGTGTGTGTGTGTTCAGCAAAGCAAATGCAAAACTATTGTTACTTTAACCAACTATTGGTTTCAGAATAAAAGATTAACCAGAGCTCATCAGGTGACTCCAATCTGTCAAGGTTTCAACATACACACACACACACACACACACACACGCACACACTGTGGTGCCTGTCACCGGGATATTGACAGCAGATCCTTTGGGTTCTGGGCGGGGCCTCTGTGGATCAGACCTGTTTGCCCGGTGTGTCCCTGGGGGCTCGATCGGATTGGTATCTGGGGAGTTCAGGGGCGGGGACAGGGGCGGGGCCGGGGGCCTTGGGCTCTTTGTCTGCTGGGCCCCGTGTGTGGTGTGTGTGCTGCAGTGCACTGGGTGTTCTGGTTATTTCTATCACAGCCTGGTCTGGAGTCCCCGCGGTTGTGGGTCACCGTCCTCGGTTTATAGTTTTTAAATGCTAAAGGTCCTATTTGGTTGTTAGCCACCAGACTTCAGTCCAGTCCAGTTAAGATCTTTATTAACGACCACCTGAGGAACATGACAAACGGAATCAGCAGGGATGATCATAAACAAAAGTTGGGGTCAGGCGTAAACGGGACATAAACCGGATCACACAACTCAGAAACAAGAAGACAATTAGGGTCAAACTCCGAAATGGGCCTGAAGGTATCTACAGTCATGGTAACGACCCTGGAACTAGAGACAGGGGGCGTGAACTTCACCAAAGACGGAACTGCATGAGTCTCGTGATCAGTCTCAGGTGTGTCAGTGTTCAGGTGAGCAGGACCGTTGTAGTTCTCTGTAGTTCTGACATTACTTTATGTTAACATCCCCAGATACAGGACTTCCTCAGCTCATTAGATCCTAGGAAGATGTTTTGGTTCTTTGTTCCATCAGTTGGTTCTTTTGCTCCCTGATTTACTTGAGCTTTAGTTTCTTTGTTCCTCCTTCAGTTCTCATAATGAGTTCGTCTTTATTTCGTTCTTACTTATATCGTATTATTCATTAGCTCAGTGCTTCCTGATTAAGTTCCCTTTATTTCGATCAGTTCCTCTGTGCTTTTATTACTTTTATTTAATTTATAAATATTTCACTTCTCTTTCCAGTTCTCTCGTTATTTAGATCATCAGGTCTTTACCTAGTGTACTGCTGCTTTCCTGATTTATCCTGGTATTGCTGTGTGTGTGTGTGTGTGTGTGTGTGTGTGTGTGTGTGTGTGTGTGTGTGTGTGTGGTGTGTGCGTGTGTGTGTGTGTGCGTGTGTGTGTGTGGTGTGTGTGTGTGTGTGTGTGGTGTGTGTGTGGGTGTGGGGGTGTGTGTGTGTGTGTGATCTCTGGTTTCTGCAGGGCTTTGGCTCATGCAGCTCCTAATCTTGGAACTCCTTTTGGAGAAGTTTTATATATTTTTATAAGTGAAATATTTTCATGATCCATGTGCCGTGTTCTCATGCGCAAAATAATTTCCTGTGCGATATTTGTTTAAACAAGTGTAGAAAATATGAGAAAGTGAAGTAGATTAGCAGGTGTGTGTGTGTGTTTGATGAAACATTAACTCCTGTGGCATTGAGCGAATGCAGGTATAAATAAAATCCTGCGGTGCTTCTCCGTGTTCCTGCAGTTCCTCGGTGTGAGGAGTGAAGATGAAGCTCGTGATTTTGGCGGCGCTTTTGGGCCTGAGCCTCTCCCAGCACGACCCGCACATCAAGGACGGTCGCACCTCCATCGTTCACCTGTTCGAATGGCGCTGGAGCGACATCGCAGAGGAGTGTGAGAGGTACCTCGCTCCCAACGGCTACGGAGGAGTTCAGGTACACGTTCATCAGGCAACATTACCACAGAAATCACCATTATTACTATTATTATTATAAATAGCAGTTAACAAGGTCGGCACGGGGGTGGGGAGCACCTTCACTTTAGCTCCTCTAAGGTCCGGGTTCAGTTCCTGGTAAGGTTCGATTCCCCCTTCGGCGTCTGTGTGTGTGTGTGTGTGTGTGTGTGTGTGTGTGTGTGTGTGTGTGTGTGTGTGTGTGTGTGTGTGTGTGTGTGGAGTTTGCATGTTGCGTTTGGTGGGTTTCCTCTGCGTACTCCGGTTTCCTCCCACAGTCCAAACACATGTAGATTAGGCTAATTGTTGTTCCCAAATTGCCCGTAGTGTGTGTGTGTGTGTGTGTGTGTGTGTGTGTGTGTGTCCTGTGATGGATTGGCACCCCCTCCAGGGTGTACCCCGCCTCATATCCTAAATCTCCTGGGATAGGCTCCGCCTCTGCAACCCTGTACACAGGATTAAGTGGTGTACAGTGTGTTGAACAATGTGAGCTGTATGAATTATAACGCCAGCTTCGTGTCTGAGCTCGCAAACGTTTCTAACGTTACTGTTGATTTATTTGTCAGATTTCTCCTCCGAGTGAGAGCATCGTCATCACCAACCCGCCGTATCCATGGTGGCAAAGATATCAGCCAATCAGCTACAACCTCTGCTCCAGATCAGGAACTGAGTCTGAGCTCAAGGACATGATCACCAGATGCAACAATGTTGGGGTAAACACACACACACACACACACACACACCGATGTGATACAGCATGATGATGGTGGAAGGTTTGGTATGAGAGGAGGTTGTTAACAAGATATAAACTAAAGATCTAATAATTATCACTCAGAGAAACTGTAACATTTAACACACACAGTGTAAGAAACACGGTATTACTGTAATAGTGTAACAAATTAACTTTATACAATGTTTCAACACACTTTCATTTAAATATTGTAACATTAACTGTAATAAGTAACATTTGTTACAAATTTACAAACAGAAAAATGACAAAAACATTGTTACAAATTCACATGAAATATACGATATAGTACAACATAAGCAACATAGGAAATGCAAAATAAACACTGTACAAACAAATCCAAAATAAATAATGCAACAACTTTAACATAAACAATGTAATGGATTAAACAGAAACAGCTGAACTTTTTGACATTTCCTATATTATGATAAACTCCGTTACAGTGTCGTGTGGACCAGATGTCATGAACCGTTTTGTATCAGTGACAGTTTATTAGAATATTAACATATTTCACATGAATATACTGTATACTGTAGATATAAACATAAGAATACATTAGATATAAAACTTTAATTACAACCAGAGAAACTCAGGTTAAACATATGCAAGGACAATATAAACTTGACGTATGCGGTTCATAATTCTGCCTGCAGGTGAATATTTACGTGGACGCGGTGATTAATCACATGTGTGGCGCGGGAGGAGGCGCGGGGAAACACTCGAGCTGCGGGACGTATTTCAACGCAGACGCAAAGGAGTTCCCATCAGTTCCGTTCTCTGGCTGGGACTTTAACGACGGGAAATGCAAAACGGGCAGTGGTGACATCGAGAGCTACAACGATATTTACCAGGTAGGTGGCGCTGTGCGGCATGTGCAGTAACACACAGTACACCTAGGAGAAAATAAACCATGTGCATTATGGGTAATACAGACACTCTAGCATCAGATTACATCATGAACTCTGGTCAGACCTGAGCCTTTGCCCAGGTATTGGGGGCGGAGACTTTCCCTTGAACCATGCCCCTTCAGGTTTCCATGGAGATTTATGAGTTGTTTTGTTGAGACTAGGTGAGAGACTGTCGTCTGGTCAGCCTGCTGGACCTGGCTCTGGAGAAGGATTACGTCCGTGGTAAAGTGGCCGAATACATGAACAAGCTGATTGATATGGGCGTGGCCGGGTTCAGAGTGGACGCCTGTAAACACATGTGGCCTGGAGATTTACAAGCTGTTTACGGGAAACTCAATAACCTCAACACCAGGTGGTTCGACTCTGGATCCAAACCCTTCATCTTCCAGGAGGTTCTCTTCCTGTTATCACTTACATTATAGCAGCTATAAACACTCCTTCCCTCGCCAGCCTCTCTGTCCTACTGAAGTTAATACGATGATGTTTTTCAGGTCATTGATCTCGGCGGAGAGGCGATCACAGCTTCGGAGTATTACGGCCTCGGCCGAGTCACGGAATTTAAATACAGCGCTAAACTGGGAACCGTTATGCGCAAATGGGACAACGAGAAACTCAAATACCTGGTGTAAGTGAATATAAACACTGTGAGATGTTTTTAACTCACTCGGATCAGTGTACACATAACCCTGTGTGTGTGTGTGTGTGTGTGTGTGTGTGTGTGTTCAGGAACTGGGGTGAAGGTTGGGGTTTAATGCCAACTGATAAAGCTTTGGTGTTTGTTGATAATCATGATAATCAGAGAGGCCACGGGGCCGGAGGAGCCTCCATCCTCACCTTCTGGGATGCCAGGTATTTGCTTTTTATACACAAATATTATCATTATGTTTATGTTTTCAATAAATACCTTTAGGGTATAATATATAGAAAACATTCTGGAATCTGATTGGACAGAACAGCATGTGGGATCTGCACATATTATTCCAGTGCACTCATTTTACTACTTTATCGTTTCCATAGTAACAGCTTGTTCACCGGGATGCCTACAGTGCACACGCCACATAATCTAGTAATGGTAATAAACATATATTTATATTTTGTACAAGGACGAAAATGTATAATTGTTGAAATGTAGAATAATTCCAGGAAGGAGTCTCCAGTGTCAGTGTTAACTCTGTGTCGTACCACTTGCATTCTGGAGTAGATTATTTTTTATCTAACTGCATGATTTCTAATGTGTCATGACTTACATAAGGAATATTAATATGTAAACATGAATTTGTAAATATATATATGTAAACATTATATTTTAGCGGATGATATGGGCTGAAGGTGAGGGTTTTCTATTCCTGAGACCGCGGCAGTTAACATATTACATTTATATGATTCATAACGAACATTTTACACTTTTATCTGTTTATTGTTCCATGTAACATATAAGACAACCTCTGACTCTGGACTGACGCTGGAGACTCATTCATTCATTCATCTTCTATACCGCTTAATCCTGTGTTCAGGGTCGCGGGGGACCTGCAGCCTATCCCAGGAGACTTCGGGCACTAGGCGGGGTACACCCTGGACAGGGTGCCAATCCATCGCAGGGCACACACACATACACACACTCACACACCCAATCACACACTACGGGCAATTTAGGAACGCCAATTAGCCTAACCTGCATATCTTTGGACTGTGGGAGGAAACCGGAGTACCCGGAGGAAACCCACCAAGCACGGGGAGAACATGCAAACTCCATGCACACAGAGACGGGAATCGAGCCTGGCCGGGGAATCGAACCCAGACCCTGGAGGTGCAAGGCGACAGTGCTAACCACTACACCACCGCGCCGCCCGCTGGAGACTCCTTCCATTAAATTCATGTTCCTTACAGAAAACAAAAACTTAGTTTTCACACCACTTTAAAGGTTTTGAAAATCCACTGTTATTAAACGTCTCTGCGAGCTGTTGCTATGGAAACTCATAAATTAGAAAGAGTGCATTACAGTAACTTAAGCCTGTGATCTGAGCTGCTGTTCTAGAGAATTAATCAACACCTTCTGAATCAGTTAATTCATCATTAATGACGTGTCAGGTTGTATAAGATGGCTGTTGGTCTGATGTTGGCGCATCCGTACGGCGTCACCCGAGTCATGTCCAGCTTCAGCTGGGATCGCAACTTCGTCAACGGAAAGGTACCAACAGGAACCGAACAAGAACCGTTATTACATTACTTACATTATTACATTACTTTTCTGTAATGGTTCATATTTTCCAGAGAAATATTTCTCTATTGATTATAATTATATTAACGTGTGTTGTCAGGATCAGAACGATTGGATCGGACCTCCGAGTTATGGTGATGGAACAACCAAGCCGGTTCCCATCAACCCGGACACCACGTGTGGAGACCGCTGGGTGTGTGAGCACAGGTGGAGGCAGATCAGGTAACACGCTCGCCAGATCTGCTCAGACATTAGGATCAGGATCAGGATTTCATACATCGTTTCACTTCAGCTGCAGGACGTTCTTCACAGGAACATGGTGATGTTCCGTAACGTGGTTAACGGACAGCCGCAGTTGAACTGGTGGGACAACGGGAGCAACCAGATCGCGTTCGGTCGCGGGAACCGCGGCTTCATCGTCATCAACAACGACGACTGGTGAGGGGACGTTTGACTGCTGCACTGTTTATTCAACATTTACAGAGAGACAGAGAAGCAAACTCCGCCCACTCACTCAGAGCCCCACCTCCTCTCATCATGAAAATGTCTTTGTTAATGCCTTTCGTAATGCTTTATGCATCTCTCTCTTTACTCTCTGTTTTTTTTTTTTTTTTTACATTTTACATTTTATCATTTAATTTTTTTCTTCCTTTTTCCTTTTTTCATTCTTTCTTATTCATTAAGAACACTAACGCTGATTTCATTTGGCCTCGCTGTTTAAACTCCACCTGTATCGCCAGATTTAGCTGGTGGTTTCCAGCCCAAAGACTCTTAAAAAGATAAAAAAAACACCAAAACAAAATCAATCATTTTAAATTACTGGAACCTCGGATTACGAACGTAATTCGTTCCGGAAGCGGGCTCGTATTCCAAAACACTCGTAAATCAAAGCAGATTTTCCCATAAGAAATACTGGAAACTCAAACACATACATACACACACACACACACACATTAACGGAAAGAAAATTTGCAAGGAACATCGCTAACAAGTCTCGCGTGAGCGACACTAATGGAATCACTGCTGTAAAGTAAAAAAAACAAAAACAAATTAACCTGCACTTTACCTTTGAAAAGAATCGCAACAGAGCAGAGAGTGTTCATGTGTGTGTGTGTGTGTGTGTGTGTGTCACGCATTTCTGTGAGCACACTCTGCCTGAAACAGTGGAAATTACACTGAGAATCTGTATTTAATTCCTGTCCTGCACTGTAGAGTTGTGAGTGTCGTTTCTAAACCGCTTCCTGTTTACCTTCAGGAACCTGGACGCCACTCTGAACACGGGCTTGCCCAGCGGTACTTACTGTGACATCATTTCCGGCGATAAGCAAGGAAGCTCTTGTACAGGAAAGCAAGTGCAAGTGGGCGGAGACGGACGCGCAAACTTCCAAATCAGTAACTCGGCTGAAGATCCGTTCATGGCCATCCATGTTAACGCTAAGCTGTAACAAGACCGCTAGTTAATAAACTATCTAATAAACAGAAGATGTGAGCATGCAGGCATGTGTGTCATAATTAGTTTATTTTTCATTGTTTATCACTCGCTCACTCATCATCTATACCGCTGGACGAGGTGCCGAATCATAGCAGGGCGCACACACACACACACACACACACACACACACACACACACTACAGGTAATTTGGTAACACCACTTATCCTAAGCTGCATTTGGACTGTGGGAGGAAACTGGACTACCCGGAGGAAACCCATCAAGCACATGGAGAACATGTGAAGTCCACACACACAGACCCAAGGTGGGAATTGAACCCAGAGCCACAGTGTGAACCCTCTACACGATTGTGCCACCTACTGATGTTCAAGGATCCGTCTACAAATCAAATAAACATGTGACGTGGTCGGGGGGGGGGGGGGGGGGGTTCAGGTTCAGGGTCAGCTCAGAGCTCATTATGAGATTTATTTAAACTAATGTTTAAAAAGATGACGGTGAATAATTACAGCAGCGTTGTTCATCATGTGATCAGTGCAGAAGGTCAGGTGATCAAACAAATATTAATCTTCATGACGTCAGGTTTCGAGTCCTTTTAAATAACAGCTTTAACAGTTAAGTGTCCGTACTTTTGATTTGTTCTCTTTTATAGTCGTGTAGAGTTACAGCTTGGAAAGGTTCCATCTTTGTGAATATTTATGATTTAAACATAATGCTCATGAATGTGTGTGTGTGTGTGTGTGTGTGTGTGTGTGTGTGTGTGTGTGTGTGTGTGGGATCAGTGGTGTGTTTATCCACTCAGTGATCTCAGTGGGAGTTTTTACTTCTGTTCAGCTTTCACACCACCATCACGTCTGTTTCACCTGAGTGCAGCTCTGACACAGACCTCCGTGCCCTCACACACACACACACACACACACACACACACACTGAGCAGTGAGACAGCAGAGGTGACATTCACCAGCTCATCTCACAAAAACAATACTCTAAAGAGAAAAATATTTCTTTATTACATTTTATTCTGACCAAATTATCATTTTAAAATGTTCAGCCTCTTAATTTACCGTAAATCACACGACTTTAATTAACAACTGATTTATCACAAAAGGCACAAGTTGTTTTAAAGTATTTAGATTTTTTTTTATAATTGTTATTTCAGCATTATTTTATATATTGTTCTTCTGCATCTACCAGATATGATAATAATAAATAGAGTTTCTAGAACAATGAGGGGCCCAAGCACCTGCACCATGTTGAGTTGAGCTCAGGACATGCAGTGCGAAAGTTGTTCGGTTCAATGAGCTTTAATGTGTACCGAGTTTCGTGTGCTATAAGTGAAAGTGTGTATGAGCTATGCAGAAAAATCTCATGCGGGGGCCCCTGAGGGCCCCAGGCCACGCGACTCTCAGGCATCCTAATAGCAGCAGATTCCAACCTGTCTGACAATTTCTGAGAGTTTTTGAACATGTTAAGACCCCAAAAGCCCAAAAGGCTGGAAAAAAAGTTATCTTTAAGAAAACAAAAGGGTCGTGCGTACCCTATAGTGCTGGGGCCCCAATAATAATAATAATAATAATAACAATAATAATAACAATAATAATAACAATGGGTTTAATAGTTTCCTCTTATTCCTATGGTGAGTGTGTCGTGGCGCGGTGTGATAAATCACTGACCCGTGTAGCGCGTGTCAGACTCGGACAGCTGTTCAGTCTGATTAGAGAGACGAGTGTCACAGTAACAGGTCAGAGTTTGTGCTCCGTCATCCTCACTGATGCTTTCTGACATGGCCATCAGCTCATCACACACACACACACACACACACACACACACACACACACACACACACAAACTTTCTCTCTCCTGATCTATAATTCATGAGGTGCAGTGAGAGTCTGGCTGTCAGATCACATATGCTCCTCTGCAGTGAGTTTGTAAAGTGCTGAAAAGTCTGAGTGCAGTTTTAACACCTGGGCTGCGTCCCAAATCTCACTATACACACACACACACACACACACACACACTCACACACACACACACACACACACACACACACACACACACACACACACACTCACAAACTGACACACACACACACACACACATACAGTACTGACACACACACACACATACTGACACACTGACACACACACACACACATACTGACACACACACACAAACACCGACACACACACACATACTGACACACTGACACACACACACACATACTGACACACACACACACATACTGACACACATACACACACACACATACTGACACACTGACACACACACACACATACTGACACACACACACACACACACACACACACACACACACAAACACTGACACACACACTCACATACTGACACACACACACACACACACATACTGACACATACTGACACACACACACACACACAAACACTGACACACACACACTCACATACTGACACACATACACACACACACACATACTGACACATACTGACACACACACACACACAAACACCGACACACACATACTGACACACACACATATTGACACACTGACACACAAACACACACACACACACACACACACACACACACACACACAAACACCGACACACACACACACACATACTGACACACACACACACACCTACACACTCGCACACCACACAGTACACATACACACTACACTCACACACTCATACACACACACACAGTACTCCATACATTACGGATGCACTATACTGTATATAATCCTCTTGGGGTTCTGGGCTTCTGGGGTTCTGGTGGATTAGGATGTGAAACATGGTGGTGGTAGAGTTGATTAATGAGAATTAAACATTACAACATCTCGCTGTTTAGATGGTTGGACGTGGAGGTGATGGTGATGGTTCTTCTTCCCCACTGAGATATCTGTGTTGTGAGTGTGGATGAAGAGTAGAGGGACAAATACTGTACAGTATATTCACAAGAGGAGGAGAAGGAGCACAGACCCCTGAGGAACACCTTCATCACACACAGGTTCTGTGAAATTATAAACACTCTGGAACACACAGACCCGGGTCTTCTTTCTGAAACATAATCCACCAATGAAATGTGATGAGGCTGAGCAGAGAGACTGAGGCAGACAGACAGACAGACAGAAGGCAGACAGACAGACAGACAGACAGACAGAAGGCAGACAGACAGACAGACAGACAGACAGAAGGCAGACAGACAGACAGACAGAAGGCAGACAGACAGACAGACAGACAGACAGAAGGCAGACAGACAGACAGACAGAAGGCAGACAGACAGACAGACAGACAGACAGACAGACAGACAGACAGAAGGCAGACAGACAGACAGACAGAAGGCAGACAGACAGACAGACAGAAGGCAGACAATTTTATTGCAGTTTCTTTGCAATGTAAAGGTGTTTTAAATGTCATAATAAGAAATAATTCGGATTCTGATTGAGATTAAAAAATAAATAATAATAAAACTTTTGCTGTGAGTTTGATTTCACACAGTTTTAACACAGAAAAAGTTTTGTTTTGTTTTGAGGGAATAACTCCAGCACTGCAGACGTTTAGAGGGAAAAACCTGTGTGTCTGTCTGCAGGTCGGTGCGACGCCTAAAATATTAACGACATGATGTCTGTTAGCTAAAGTGCTAGCGTTCATGCTAAGTGTCAGTTATGGACGGGTGAGGCTGAGTTTAGTGACGATCAGACGAGTGATCAGAGTGAGAGAGTAAACTTAGACACACACACACACACACACACACACACACACACACACACACACACACACACGTTAGAGTTTGGAGAGATGTCTCAGTCCCTCTCTCACTTCCTCTCAGGCGTGAGCTAAATAATGGATGAGTGTGTGAGCAGGAGAATGTTCAGCCATTTCAACCTGCCTGCTGCAATAAGACTGAAAACTCACTGATTTACACACACACACACACACACACACACACACGAAACATTGTGCTGCTCCGCTGAAAAGAACAACTCAGTCTGAATTACTGAGTGATTTTATTTCAGGAAATACGATTTATCATTAAGATAAAGATAAAGATAAAGATAAAGAGACTTTACCGTCATTATAGTGAGAGAATGAAATGTGTTTGTATCTCTCAGAGACCAGCAGCAATAAGAAATGTAAGAATAAATAAAATAATAAACAAAGATAATTGCACCCAAATATAATAAATATAATAAACAATATTGGAATGTGTGTGAAGTGGGACCTGGATCTTAGTGCAAACAGGGCAAACATGGGACAGGTCACTCAACTATAATAATAATAATAATAATAACAATAATAATAATAATAATAATAATAATAACAACAACAACAACAATAATAATAATAATAACAACAATAACAACAACAACAACAACAATAATAATAATAATAACAATAACAACAACAACAACAACAACAACAATAATAATAACAATAATAATAATAATAACAACAACAATAATAATAATAATAATTAAACAGCAAGAAGGACAAAAAGAAAAATAAATAAATAAATGACATATACTATACTGTAAGCTATATGTGACAAATTATTAAATCTTAATTAGGCAGTTTATAGCAACATCATTAAAACTGATTATTTTTTTTATATTTAAATTTTATTTCTTTTTTATTTAATATTTTTCAATTTTCTTAAGATTGAATACTTATAAAATATAAAAATATTAGAAATAGCAGACAGTTTGTTTGCTCTGTACTCGTTTCTGTTTTTCTTTGAACTTTTAATGCCCTTTTTATCAGCATGCTGCGAGACAAGGTTATTAGTTTCAGCTTTTTTTGCCTCTTTTCTAAAGAATAGAAAGAAATATGGGACCGGACGGATGTGAAGGAATTAAAGTCATTAATTATCGATTCTTCGGTGTTTAAAATGTGAAACCTTGGCTGCAGGTTGTGATGAAACACATCTCTGGACATGAGACACGGCCGAGTGATTAATTGAACTCTCGGCTGTAATATGTCACTGTGTCCCAGTTTTAAAATGTTAAAGACTAAAATAAACATATTTCAGACGTCAGGGTGGGGCTCCGGCGTTTATGTTCAAATGTTACATTTGCAAGAAAGAAGAATTAGAGGCACAAAACTCCTCACGTCGTCCTCACCTGAGATCTTTACTGACATGCAGATGGATTTCACTCCCATAGCCATGTGTTTATAATAAAGTCATTTAAGCCGTGTGTATGCGTGTGTACGAGTGTGTACGAGTGTGTACTGTACATGTGTATACGAGTGTGTACGCGTGTGTACGCGTGTGTACGCGTGTGTACGAGTGTGTATGCGTGTGTACGAGTGTGTACGTGTGTGTACGAGTGTGTACGTGTGTGTACGAGTGTGTATACGTGTGTACGTGTGTGTACGAGTGTGTACGTGTGTGTACGAGTGTGTACGAGTGTGTATGCGTGTGTACGCGTGTGTACGACTGTGTATGCGTGTGTACGTGTGTGTACGAGTGTGTACGAGTGTGTATGCGTGTGTACGTGTGTGTACGAGTGTGTACATGTGTATACGAGTGTGTACGAGTGTGTACGTGTGTGTACGAGTGTGTATGCGTGTGTACGAGTGTGTACATGTGTATACGTGTGTGTACGAGTGTGTATGCGTGTGTACGAGTGTGTACATGTGTATACGAGTGTGTACGAGTGTGTACGCGTGTGTACGAGTGTGTATGCGTGTGTACGAGTGTGTACGTGTGTGTACGAGTGTGTATGCGTGTGTACGAGTGTGTACATGTGTATACGTGTGTGTACGAGTGTGTATGCGTGTGTACGAGTGTGTATGATTGTGGTGCAGGTCTCAGTAGCACACTCAGATGTTTTATGATCACAGTTTTTGCCTACTGTTTTCACACTTATTGCAGAATTTGGCCCACCATGTCAAAACTCTACACACAAGCCGATCAGACAGAGACACTTGGAGATTAACAACTCTTAATTTGTTAAGATTAACAAATCTTTGTCAAAATGAAACACTGCAATCAAAACTTATGGATCCCGTCTTCTGTTTGGGCGTGGCCACTTGATCTCATCGACATCACAAAGATGGGGAAAATATCACCTTGTGTGCCGAATCCACCCTCGAATCCATTCCACCTCAGTGTCTCCGTATGCCTCTTCTATTGCTTGCAGAAGAATCATGCGGACGTGTGGTTGCCCGATCATTTACTTTCCACCGCCGTGCTGAAAAGTATTCCTCAGTTGCATTTAGAAAGGGGCTGTAAGGGGGCAGATATAAAAGTGTGAACTGGTTATGGTTGTTGAACCAATCTTGGTGTATCTGATAAACGTCTCCGCTCTGGTCCTCGTCCTCGTCCTCGTCCGACTCCTCTCTCTCTCTTTGTCCTCCTCTCACTCTGACTCTTGTTGCCTCCATGTTTGCATATTTGTCTGGGTGTATTTGTAGTCCTCAGGCTCAGACTGATTGGTGTTCTGGTTTTTGTGCTTTCAGGTGTGTATGTGACTGACCACATTTACCAGGTGAGCATTGCTTTGTGTGCAGCAGTGGCTTCCCGATGATAACAGGTGGTTTTGGTATCGGACAAAGTGTCTAATGTGTTTAAAGTGTAAACTTGAACATGTGTTTAAACTGCAGTTACACTGTGTTTAACGCTGCGCTATAAGAAGTTTAAGCACTGAGCCTTTGGTTTAAACATTCGCTTTTAGTGTGTAAGCGATCGGCAAAA
Source organism: Channallabes apus (assembly GCA_030522415.1). Classification (NCBI taxonomy): domain Eukaryota; kingdom Metazoa; phylum Chordata; class Actinopteri; order Siluriformes; family Clariidae; genus Channallabes; species Channallabes apus. The sequence continues at coordinate 61,736,916 of CM060105.1, read as the reverse complement.
CCTGTAATACTGTAGGACTGTTTGGACTTTGTTTAAGCCCAGATGTGAAACTTTAGTGTTTTAAAGTCTGAGTGAAGAAGGAATAAATGTGTGAAATGTGAAGCAGTGAAGCTTCAGACAGAAACATGAACAATGATCTCGCGAGCTGGAGGTCGTGACCCGCATAAATCAGTATAATATTCTCAAATAAATATAAAGTGGAAAGACTTTCTGACTTTCCTTGTCATGATGACAAACGTTTGTGTTCGTAATAAAGCTGTAAAAATTATTTGACAGCTTTATTACAGTTTAAAATTAAAAATACAAAATTTTACTGATTTGTGTTTTATTATTATTATTAGCATTTTGATTGTAAAAATGTTTTTTTAACTGGCTAATTTGTCAATGTCCTAGACGGGGAACGCTGTGGACAGCGGATTGTCCCTCCGGCATGGACTCGAGTCTACAGAGGGCTGGTTTACCGCTGGAGGGGGTTTGTGCTGTAGACCTCCAGCGAGAGCCTGAAAGTGGGCGTGGCACAGGAGGCCACACTGTCACCCTCTCAACACTTTTCTATCCTGGACTACAAGAATCTCCTTCATGCTCTCAAACTCAAACTGAAGCCGAACTAACATGTGGTTTTCTTATGGACACACAGCTGTATTGGACACATTTTCTGTATCTCCCACAACACGTCACTCATGCAGGTCAATCAGTGTAACTTTATTTTTCTGATGAGATGAATGTAAACATAACATGGTAAGACTGAAATAATACAGAATTTATCGTGCAGTGTTTAAGGAGAAAGTTTAAAAGTAAAAAAGGTAAAGAATCTGCAGAAATTCCACAGACCAAGCCGGGTGATGGATCTGGAGACTGAGGAGTCTGAAGACTTGTGCTGGGAAACAGTGTTACTGTAAGAGGCTCTAAGATAGTGTGTGTTTGCTGATCAGCTCATTTTTATAAACAGTTAGATTGTGGAGTTAAAGCTGCTATAGCGCCTGATCTAACGTCCTGGGATTATTTTGTGGTTTAAGTTAAAACCAGACACTTTGCTGGTGATCTTTGGTCTTTTCCTCCTGTATAATTTCTGAAAATCCACAACAGAAAGAAAATTCTTCATCTAAATGCAAATTGTGTTGATGAGCTCGGTCCAGTCCGCAGGTTAGTTAGACCCGCTTTCCAGGTTCCCTCCTAATGTACTCTATTAGAATAGAACCCCATCTCTCTCTCTCTCTCTCTCTCTCTCTCTCTCTCTCTCTCTCTCGCTCTGCACCTTCAGCATTCCTCATGACTGAACATTTCTTCAGCTTCCTCTCAAATATAAATCTCTTTTTTTTTCTTTCTCAAGGTTGCAGCTGAAATCTATCAGACTTCCGTCCAGTCCAGAGGGATTTATTCAACTTTCCTGACCTGCCTGAACTCAGGTACATCATCCATCACACCAGGGAAACACACACACACACACACACACACACACACACACACACACACACACTGGTAACTAGTTAAATGTAAGTGTACCGTTAGAGATCATGTGACCTTCAGGGTCCCTACGGAGTCGACTATGTCATTTAGGTTAAGTGGCTTCATCAAAGGACAACATTTAATCCCTAATTTATTTGAAAGTTGCACTTCTGAGACTGAATCAGTTCATCACCCGGAATGAAGACCATCACATCCCAGCTGACTTTCACTCAGTATCTCACATTTCAGGATTAAATAGACCTCTCTGTAGGGTACAGGTGAGCAGCTTACCCACAATTCATTGCTGCACTCTGAAGCAGTTCATGTTTAAACAACAGCTTGAGTTAAGATCGGACGCCATCATGTGACATCATCACAATAACCATCGCAATAGATTGAGATAAAAAGTTGAAGTGTTACTTGTAGTGTACTAATATTCTGTGTGTGTGTGTGTGTGTGTGTGTGTGAGGGAAATACTCATATATCCAGTGGTTTCTTGCAGCTTGACAGCGTTATCACTGAGGATTTTTCCCATCCCAGATTTATTCCTCATCTCTCCTGAAGCTCAAATGTCTAGACTGAACGTCTGAGCCGAGTGTCTGTCTACCTGCCTGTCTGCCTGTCTGCCTGTCTGTCTGTCTGTCTGCCTGTCTGTCTGTCTGCCTGTCTGTCTACCTGCCTGTCTGCCTGTCTGCCTGCCTGTCTGCCTGTCTGTCTGTCTGTCTGCCTGTCTGTCTACCTGCCTGTCTGTCTGTCTGTCTGTCTGTGTGATAAACCTGAAATTGAGGCTGAATCTGTATATATAGGAGGAACTGAAAGCGTCGGTGTGTGCAGTATACTGTACTCTCTAGGTGTAAATTAAGTATTAATTAGTATTAATTCAGGACCTCAGGTGTCGATTCTGTTCATTTACTTCATGCTGATTAAAGCAGATGGACAATGAGACACTTTCTGATATAAAGAACAAGACATTGGCTCACCTCAGGTGTTAATTCTGTTGATTTTGTTCTTCATTGATTAGTTATTAAATTATTGATCAGAAGCTCAGTACAGTAAGTCCCCTACATACGAACATTCGAATTACAAACTCTCGAAGATACAAACATACACATGTTTAATTGTGAAAGTTACTGTAGATCACATGTCAGGGGTACATTGTGTGTGTGTGTGTGTGTGTGTGTGTGTGTGTGTGTGTGTGTGTGTGTGTCTGTGTCTGTGTGTGTGTGTGTGTGTGTGTCGTGCCTCGTAGGATGTCCGGAATCATCAGCACATTGGACTTACAAACCGGGTCAGAACTGCTCTGCATGTTGCGGTCTGACTGTAATTCGGAATCATATTCATTAGACATTTAGAGATTAGACTGATTAAAGAAATGAGAGATGAGTGTGTGTTCTAAACACTACTGGAACGCATCCCATCCTGCTGTTTGGGAAGCACCTGTCATGACACGCCAAGCCACAGCTCCGTCATGATCCATGTTTGTCAACAACTCTCGCATGGCACCACGCCCCCTCTCCTCCCTGTACACCTGGACGCTATTAGTAATCAGCCCTGTTACCTATTTAAACCACACCCTGACACTGCCTCGTCGCCAGATTATTGTGTGCCTTACTAGCCCAATCTTCCAGCGATTTTTCTTCATTGTCTATTGGATCTTGACCACGCTTTGTTTTCCCCGACCACGATTTTGTCTCTCGTTTTTGGATACTATACTTTGGATATTTCATGTTGCCGACCTCTTACCTGTTTACGACTACGAGCTTGGATCACGGACCCCCTCTCGTCTCTCCGGCTTCGACCTCTGCCTGCTTCACGACAACGATTAGCCCTCGCGGCTCGCTGAGCTCTCTCCCCCTCCATCCACACCGGCATCTCATCGCGGAGCTCTCCCTCTGCATGCGCTCGCTCTGCGCGCCGCCACAGCTCAAGCTCACGCTGCACGCGCCTGCATTGATCCCAGCTGTCACTCGCGCCGGCTCGCGCACTTCCGTGTTTACGCTACGCTTGCGTCACACGCATCGCCTCCCCATCTCGACACAGTCACGAGCTGGTACTCCGTGTTTCCGCATTTCGGCGAAGCCTCCTGCCTGCATAAGGTATTTTGCAACGCGGAATTTAATCACTGCCCTGCCTGCTTCACTGTTCACAAGCACCACTGTCTCTCATTTACCCTGTCTGCACTTGGATCCCTCACGCCCCCTAGCGGCCCCTGACAGAATAATCTGGCCAACCGCTCCCCTGAGGGTCTCCTTAGACCCCTCCCCATCCCTCACCGCCCCTGGTCACACATCTCCATCGACTTCGTCACTGGCCTGCCTCCTTCCCAAAATAACACGTGCATATTAACTATCGTGGACCGCTTTTCCAAATCGGCGCATTTCATCCCACTATCCAAACTCCCATCGGCCAAGGAAACAGCCGAACTCCTAATTAATCATGTCTTTCGACTTCACGGACTTCCCGTCGACATTGTCTCAGACAGGGGTCCTCAGTTTTCTGCCCAGTTCTGGAAGGCCTTTTGTAACCTTGTCGGCGCCAACCCCAGCCTCTCATCCGGATTTCATCCCCAAACCAACGGTCAAACAGAACGAGTGAACCAAGAGTTGGAGAAATCCTTAAGATGCATGGCCTCGCGGGATCCATCCTCCTGGAGTCGTTTCCTACCATGGGTCGAGTACGCCCACAACTCGCTCCCTACCTCCTCGACAGGCATGTCCCCTTTCCACTGCTGTCTGGGGTATCAACCACCCCTCTTCCCGGTCCAAGAAAAGGAAGTAGCAGTACCCTCAGCCCAAACCTTTGTCCGTCGCTGCAAAAGAACATGGCAACACGCCCGGCAGCAGCTCCTACGCACTGTAAGCACTTTTCAACGCCAGGCAAATCGTCATCGGTCACCAGCTCCCAACTACCGTATCGGCCAAAGGGTCATGCTGTCTACACGGGACCTCCCACTCAAGACCACGTCCAGAAAGCTCTCACCAAGATTCATCGGACCCTTCCCCATCACCCGAATCATAAACCCATGCTCTGTCCGTCTTGCTCTACCCCTCTCCATGCGCCGGATCAACCCCACATTTCATGTTTCCCAAATTCGTCGTTTAGTCTCCTGCCCATTGTCCACCCCCCCCCCAGCCCCCCCCACCCCCCCGACTCATTGATGGGGGAGAAGCCTTCACAGTTCACAAGCTCCTCAAGTCTCGCCGCCGGGGGCGGGGCCTCCAGTACTTAGTAGACTGGGAAGGCTATGGCCCTGAAGAGAGGAGTTGGGTACCCGCCAGGTTTATCCTAGACCGTTCTCTAATCTCTGATTTCCACAGACTTCACCCCGAAGCACCTGCAAGAACGCCTGGAGGCGTTCATAGAGGGGAGGGTACTGTCATGACACGCCAAGCCACAGCTCCGTCATGATCCATGTTTGTCAACAACTCTCGCATGGCACCACGCCCCCTCTCCTCCCTGTACACCTGGACGCTATTAGTAATCAGCCCTGTTACCTATTTAAACCACACCCTGACACTGCCTCGTCGCCAGATTATTGTGTGCCTTACTAGCCCAATCTTCCAGCGATTTTTCTTCATTGTCTATTGGATCTTGACCACGCTTTGTTTTCCCCGACCACGATTTTGTCTCTCGTTTTTGGATACTATACTTTGGATATTTCATGTTGCCGACCTCTTACCTGTTTACGACTACGAGCTTGGATCACGGACCCCCTCTCGTCTCTCCGGCTTCGACCTCTGCCTGCTTCACGACAACGATTAGCCCTCGCGGCTCGCTGAGCTCTCTCCCCCTCCATCCACACCGGCATCTCATCGCGGAGCTCTCCCTCTGCATGCGCTCGCTCTGCGCGCCGCCACAGCTCAAGCTCACGCTGCACGCGCCTGCATTGATCCCAGCTGTCACTCGCGCCGGCTCGCGCACTTCCGTGTTTACGCTACGCTTGCGTCACACGCATCGCCTCCCCATCTCGACACAGTCACGAGCTGGTACTCCGTGTTTCCGCATTTCGGCGAAGCCTCCTGCCTGCATAAGGTATTTTGCAACGCGGAATTTAATCACTGCCCTGCCTGCTTCACTGTTCACAAGCACCACTGTCTCTCATTTACCCTGTCTGCACTTGGATCCCTCACGCCCCCTAGCGGCCCCTGACAGCACCACATGGTTGGTGGATTTTAGGACCCAGCCGCAGCAGCATGCGTATGTGTGTGTGTGTGTGTGTGTGTGTGTGATGTACTCTACCTCTGTCCATGTGGAGATGTTCAGATGAGTGTAGAGCTCTGAGAGGTACAGCATCGTCTCTTCCCCCTGCACCCTGGATACACACACACACACACACACACACACACACACACACACACACACACACACACACACTGCAGAGACAGAGCGACTGAAACAATCATTTCTTTTACAATACACAAGTAGTTGTTGATGTGGATGGAGAAGCCTGAGTGTGCTGAGGTTCTCCTGCTACTGTGGATGAAGTGAAGATGTGGAGTAACATCGCAGAACTTCTGGATCCATGCAGGTAGGAGTGTGTGTGTGTGTGTGTGTGTGTGTGTGTGTGTGTGTGTGTGTGTGTGTGTGTGTGTGTGTGTGTGTCTGTGTGTGTGTGTGTCTGTGTGTGTGTGTTTATCATACCTGACTTACCTTAACAAATAAACAGGATGAGCAGTGAGACACAGATCCAGTCTGAGGCTGAAAAGGTTCCTCGAGGGTTCTTTTGATCGTTAATGGTTCTAGATCTCTGACAGGGTTCTACCTGGAACATCTACTTGGAATATTGCTGTTTCTACAATCATGCGAGGAAATGTCTTGTTCTTTGTATCAGGAAGTGTCTCGTTGTACATCTGCTTTAATCAGCATAAAGTAAATCAAACAGAATCAACTATTAATAATTAATACTTCATTAACACACAGCACGCAGAGAGTAGAGCAGAATAAACACCGTAAACAGGAAACTAACAACACAAACACCATCAATGCTTAAGCAGTGTTTCATTACCTCTTAGTGTTCACCTGCGTGTTCAGTGGTGTTGAATCTGAGCGTTCTGTACAGTACTGATCTCTACACTAGACATGTGTGTGTGTGTGTGTGTGTGTGTGTGTGTGTGTGTGTGTGTGTGTGTGTGTGTGTGTGTGTGTGTGTGTTAGGTGTTTAAATGAACACTGAATTAACACCTAACACACTGACTGCATCGACACCCAAAAAAGTCATGAATTAAACACCCACAGTCTGATACTGACATTTATATCACTGAATAAACACCTGTAGTCTAATGCAGTAAATACTGAAGGAGATGCTGATGATCTAGATGATGAATTTAGATGTTCAGTGCAGAATAAACACCCGCAGTGCTGCTCTGTGTGACAACACTATAAATCCTGCGCTAGTGTTTGCTGAAATCCTCCAGGAGGAAGTGTTCGCTCTGCTGCTCCAGGTACAGTACTGTCAGTGTTTAGTGCGGCCGCGTCTGCCGGTGTTTATTCCTGTTCCATTAGCTTTCTTAAGTTAACTTAATCTCAAATTAACTCAAATTATTCTCAGCCTAAAGAAGCTCAAAGTTATATTTAGTCAAATATTATAAGACGTTTACACGGCTGTAGTGTTTAAGGGATGACTGAAGTGTTCATTCCAGACTGGCGATTGGTGTGTGTGTGTGTGTGTGTGTGTGTAGGTGTGTGTGTGTGTGTATATGTGTGTGTGTGTGTATGTGTGTGTGTGTGTGTATATATATGTGTGTGTGTGTATATATATATATATATATGTGTGTGTGTGTGTGTGTGTGTATATATATATATGTGTGTGTGTGTGTGTGTGTGTGTGTGTGTGAGTGCGTGTGTGTGTGTATATATGTGTGCGTGTGTGTGTGGGTGTGTGTGTGTGTGTGTGTGTGTGTGTGTATATATATATATATGTGTGTGTGTGTGTGTGTGTGTGTGTGTATATATAGGTCTGTGTGTGTGTGTGTGTGTTTAGCTGTATTTAGGGTCACTGCAGTTTATTTGATATGTAGAACAGCGTACAGATATACAAAGGTCACAAAATGACATCATTCCCTCATTTACATATTAATAGATAATATTCTTATTTGCACTGCAAGAAATCACATCATTTAAAACATATTGTTTAGTGTCTTTTTCTATTTTAGAAATACAGTGCATTATGGGTATTCTGAGTTATGGGCACTATTTTTAGTTTATTTTCTTATTTTTATAAGCAGGCCAACAGGCCACGCCCCTTACACTGGTAGACAGGCTTAATGACCACACCCACTGAAGCACATGATCTGCGTACCTGTTGTCTCTACAGAAGTGGGCGTGTCCTCTATGACCATTATCGCCAGTGTGAAGGGCGTGGTCATCTGTGTCTGGTCATTGTTTTTGTCTCTGAAGGACACACACACACTTTTACTCTTCACAACGCGCTAAACAAAAATAAATGCTGTTGTTTGTTACTTAATTAGTCGGAGAATATAGGACTCGCTGAAAGTGCTGATGATTCCATTAAGGTTTATAAAATATGCAGTGGGACTGAAGTGTATAAATAGCCTGTGTGGATTACAGAGCAGTGTGTGTTGCGTAAACACACTCAAAGACGAGTATCCTGCGTGTGTGAAGGTGTGTGTTTGTTTCTTACACACAGTAATGAGAAAAATGTAACATTTTATTTGGAAAACTTTCAGACTGCGTACGATACGCTTTTAGAAAAAAAAATTATTAAAGGGAGCATAATCCGAGGTACAGATATGAAAGAAACATACAGAGTAAAGTAAAGGAGGCGTGGCCTCGGTGTCTTAATGAAAGTAAAGGAGGCGTGGCCTCTGTGTCTTAATGAAAGTAAAGGAGGCGTGGCCTCGGTGTCTTAATGAAAGTAAAGGAGGCATGGCCTCTGTGTCTTAATGAAAGTAAAGGAGGCGTGGCCTCGGTGTCTTAATGAAAGTGAAGGAGGCGTGGCCTCTGTGTCTTAATGAAAGTAAAGGAGGCGTGGCCTCTGTGTCTTAATGAAAGTGAAGGAGGCGTGGCCTCGGTGTCTTAATGAAAGTAAAGGAGGTGTGGCCTCGGTGTCTTAATGAAAGTGAAGGAGGCGTGGCCTCGGTGTCTTAATGAAAGTAAAGGAGGCGTGGCCTCTGTGTCTTAATGAAAGTAAAGGAGGCGTGGCCTCGGTGTCTTAATGAAAGTAAAGGAGGCGTGGCCTCTGTGTCTTAATGAAAGTAAAGGAGGCGTGGCCTCTGTGTCTTAATGAAAGTGAAGGAGGCGTGGCCTCTGTGTCTTAATGAAAGTGAAGGAGGCGTGGCCTCTGTGTCTTAATGAAAGTGAAGGAGGCGTGGCCTCTGTGTCTTAATGAAAGTGAAGGAGGCGTGGCCTCGGTGTCTTAATGAAAGTAAAGGAGGTGTGGCCTCGGTGTCTTAATGAAAGTAAAGGAGGCGTGGCCTCGGTGTCTTAATGAAAGTGAAGGAGGCGTGGCCTCTGTGTCTTAATGAAAGTGAAGGAGGCGTGGCCTCGGTGTCTTAATGAAAGTGAAGGAGGCGTGGCCTCGGTGTCTTAATGAAAGTGAAGGAGGCGTGGCCCCTGTGTCTTAATGAAAGTTAAGGAGGCGTGGCCTCTGCGTCTTAATGAAAGTGAAGGAGGCGTGGCCTCTGTGTCTTAATGAAAATGAAGGAGGCGTGGCCCCTGTGTCTTAATGAAAGTTAAGGAGGCGTGGCCTCTGTGTCTTAATGAAAGTTAAGGAGGCGTGGCCTCTGCGTCTTAATGAAAGTGAAGGAGGCGTGGCCTCTGTGTCATATTGATTATTAGAGTCAAAGTAAATCTAATGAGGCTCTCCTGTAGCTGTCTGTCTTATTTAAAAGGGGGCGTGGCCTATGTGCCTGTAAAGTGAAGAGGTGTGGCTTTGCTATGCCTATAAAAATCAGACAATACATACTCCCTCTGTTTATCAGCCCCAGTGAAGGAAAAAAACACCTGTCAACCGTTTACAATTTAACCATAACTTTAAGGACCCTAAAAGTTGTTATAGTCCAGCAGATGTCCAGCATGGGGCAGTGCCGTGTTAATGTTACCCTGACACATTTAGCCCAGTCTACATTTGAATATCAGTCAGATCACTACAGAGACACATGGAGGAATAAACAGACACCCAGAGTTTAAGATAAAATCTCTGCACCAGAGAACCCGTCCTGGTCTGGGTGATATCAGATAACAGTGATTGAATTTGTTCAGAATCAGGAGGTTTGGATTGTGTTAGTGGGCGGACGTTTCCCCGGCAGTCATGGACTTCTGTACTTAAAGCTCAGTCACTGAAGTGAAACTGAAGCTGTAGAGAACGAGGCTGATGACGCCGCACACTGGAGCTTCTGTACGGTTTAGAACGTTTCTCATCATCTTTAACAAGCTTTGTCATTAAAAAGGATTTTGTGTGAAACAATACTCAAGACTTTTCTCCTGTTTGACTCTTTATACACACACACACACACACACACACACACACACATAGCTGTTTTATCCAGTGTGATTAAAAACTGTGAAAGGTGGAGTTATAGAGTTTTGCAAAATCACACAACATTCACAGTTTAAAGATGTTTTCAGTGTTTTATTTGTTATGTTAATGTAGTTGTGTAATTGTTCTCCTTATTAATTGGTACAAACAGTTATAAGTTTATTAGGAATCCATATTGTCGTCTTCACTCTGTCTCTTTTCCTTCCTTTTATTCCTGACAGATGAACGGACTCACGGGAAACGATGGTGAGACGGACGTCTGACTCACAAGGCTATAAGTTCTTTGAAGAACGAGGTTTAAAGCCTCGCGGTGCCGGTCGGACCGTCTGACGAGTCATAGTCACTTTCATCTTTTCAGACATGTTCTGCTTTTTATGATCAGCTTCTCGTATTGATGAGCAAATTTGGTACAAAGTTTGGACCTAAAAATGGATTTTCTTTCTTTACTGACACACACACACCACGTCCTTAAGGGACAGAAAAGAACTTGAGTAAACAGTGAATAGTGACATGTGGAGACTTCTCTCTGTGGATTAGCGCACGCTAGCACTTCATGTCCACTGCTGTTCTCAGGTGGTATAATGCCTGAGACAGCGTTGTGTGTGTGTGTGTGTGTGTGTGTGTGTGTGTTCTACGCTTTATTTCTGACCATTAACTTGATATTTTACTCTTCAGTCTGTTAAAGACTTTAACGTTTAATTGTATGCGTAGGTTCTGAATGCGCTAACTCTGCATCCGCGCTAGCATGTTGTCTTTACAAACCCAAACGCACTGAACTCGAGCTTCATATTAGATTTTGAGTTTTACTTCTGTTGTTGTTGTTATCTGCTGTAAATGACTTAGCAGCCATGCAGCTAGCGTTAGCGTTAGCACTGCAGGTGTGTTGGGCGTGTGTTAGCCGTGCGATACAGCACTCTCCTGCCTCCTGGGGGCACTACGACGTCTGTAAATCACAACTCTACACAGATGATGGACTGGTGTGGCATTACATGGCCTGCCAGCCGGAATCCACAGACATGACCAAGTACGTCAAGGTCAACCTGGAGCCGGAGAACATCACGTGTGGAGACCCACCTGAGATCTACTGCGCTCTGGTCAGTGCCCTGTTTACACTCGCTTTAGAGTTTACAGTCAGAAATAGTGCCCTAATCACTACTTCCTACTCCCTACTTCCTAATCCCTACTCCTTAATCCCTAGTCCCTACTCCCTAATCCCTACTCCCTTATCCCTATTCTCTATCCCTTACTATACATTCTTCCTAAACCCAATTAATTCTTTCTCATCCCACGTTCAGTGAAGTGGGCGTGGCCTCTATGACCTTCATCGCCAGCGTAAAGGGTTCTCTCTCTCTCTCTCTCTCTCTCTCTCTATGTTGTCTAGCCACCTGTCTGTCGATACACAAACTGTATATAATAATTGTCACTCATTTTAGAGATGAAGATGAATTGCTTTATTTCCTGATCAGATCGTGCAGCCTGGTTTAATGAACACCTCCTGAGTAACACAGATGTGAGTGTGATGTTCTATTAGAGACTCAGTGTTCCTGCTCTCGCTCTTCACACTGCTGTCAAACCCAAACCCGGCGTTTTATACCTGCAGAGCGACAGCAGGTACATCAGATACCTGAGAGACTGGAAGATTAAACTGAAAAAAAAAAAACACAGCTTTCATCATGTCACAAGATTTCATTTATAACTCTATCAATATACTGTACCTGTCTGTCTCACTGTCTGTCTCACTGTCTGTCTCACTGTCTGTTTACCTCTTTGTCTCACTGATTGTGTTATTATCTGTTGTCGGTCTCACTTCTTGTCTAAATGTCTGTTACTCTCATTGTCTGTCTCACCACCCATTTCTTTTACTATCTATCTGTCTGTCTGTCTCACTGTCTCACTGCCTGCCTGACTGTCTACACAAATGTCCAATCCACTGTCTCGCTGTCTGTTTCGCTGTCTCTCTTATTGTCTGAGTGTCTGTCTCACTGTCTGTCTCTCTCTCTCTGTCTGTCTGTCTGTCTGTCTGTCTGTCTGTCTGTGTGTCGCAGAATAAACGTCCATCTTCTGTTCCTCAAAACAGATTTATTGCGTTTAAAAACACAATGTTTAAGGGAGTATAAATAATAAACAATAAACTAGTATAATAATTGAATCATAAACAAGTAATAAACCATAATAAATCATTATTCCTTTATTTCCTACGACGTGATCACTGTGTTTATGGCTCTGGTTTATTGTTGTGTTACTTTTCAATATGTATCATCTCTCACATTCATTTATCACCCAAACCCAGTGTGGAAACTCACACACACACACACACACACGCACGCATGCTGAGAGAGAGAAGATGGAGTGTGTGAGAGAGGTTTCGTGCAGGAGGGAGGTAACCTTTATTTTATTTTTAGCAGCAGATTCGAGACGAAGAGCAAAAACACGCTTATTATTCTTTTCTCCGAGTTCAGGTTCACCTTTACGTCTGCAGTGTGATACATCAGTGTGACGGTCCCTCAGAGTGACACATGAGTGTGATACATCAGTGTGATACCTGAGTGTGTGAAGCCTCAGAGTGACGTCACACCCGACAGAAGGGAATAAAACGGAAAAGCAGAGAAACATATTTTCTTAAGGTCAGAGACGTAAAATCCCGACTGGGAATAAAATCCGCCTGTACTGGGTTTTTACTCATCTCCAGTTTCAGACTGAGCAGAAAGTCGACGTGTAGATTAGTGTAAATCTGTCTCCCGAACTCCGTCCACCAGAACGAGGAGGAGACGAAGACGAGCAGATTAACACGTGAACAGGATGAACGATGGAAACCATTTGAAACCGTTTCATCTCCATGGGATTGATCTCATGGTGTCATTACTGTGTGATTATTACAACCAGGACTGAAACACACACACCGCTGATGTCATCGCTCACTGAACACACACACACTCGTACCCAGGACCAGGTTCAGATTTACACTTTGGAGGCGTGGCTACAGTGAAAAGATTCAGAAACAGTCCAGAATAACAGAACACAGTCCTGAGAGTAAACACTCCCTTTATTCCTCTATAAATCCCCTGATACACTAATGCACTTACCCCAGTGTGTCACTAGAGCTTGGACACCATCAGGGTAGAAAGTTCTCTCAGTATGCCGGAGCCGTGATTCACGTCTGAAACGCCGGCCTCCCAGGAACTCCTTTAATGAGCCAAACATGTGTAAATGGTGATAACTGCCAGCCGAGTTCCTGTAGTGTGTTGGTGAATGAGTGTGTGTACAGTTCACACACACACACACACAGATGCGATCGGTGATCAGGCGTTCCACACGCTGAATGTTCACGGGAGCGACTGCAGTGACCTCCGAGTACAGCCTACGTTTGTTTACATGTTTCACTGCGTCTGAGAGTCTCATCACCGGACCGTACTCGAAGTCTTCTGTAAATGTCACTCGCTTTTCCTTCTTCAGTCCCTGATGTAGTTTCCAGGTTTATGGATGAGGGATTGTGTTTAAAGAATGTGGCCGGCAGTTGCGTAACTCGACTCTGAAGACCAGGAAGTTTCCTGATTGAACCAGCAGAAGTTTTCACCTTGTTGGGGAACCTGGTGTCTCTGAACTCGACCCTGTGGGATAAACAGCACCATTTGTAGTATCTGTCTATTTTCCTCTCTTTCTCTGTCTGTGTGTCGTCGTGCTCGTGTACACGGTCGCTCCACTCAACCACATCGAGACGCTTCTGGCATTTCATTATCTGGAGAGATTCTGATGTCTGATTAACACCTCGACCGAACGACCCAGTCTGTGAAGCGCGAGCGTCTGGTTCCCTCCGGGTTCCTGGTTTTAGCGTGAAGCGTCTTCCTCGCCGTGTCCGTTAGTTTGACCTGCTCACCCTAATCTCACCCTAATGTCGGCGGAGTCTGAGTCTGAATAACGCCGACATTAAACACGGACGCTAATCACGCGGCTCGGCTCAATCAGGAACGTCTTCCTCATCCGCCAGACAAATAACGCAATAATAATCAAGAAGGAATTTAAAACAAACGAATCAGTTGATGTGAATCAACAGCAGCAAGCGGACAGTCGGTGCTTAAGAATCAGTTCATTATAGTCACTTTAATCTGTCAATCATTTGACTCGAAGTTCAGTCTAAGAAAGACTTTTGAAGAAGCGAATCAGTAAAATGAGTCGGCAAGTGTGTGTGTGTGTGTGTGTGTGTGTGTGTGTGTGCTGATAGGACTGATATAGCAATCAGGAAATAATAAAATAAAATAAGAAAAACAGCATTAAACACAAAACAGACTTGAAATTAGTTTTAGTCTGAGAGAAGTGTTTTACAGACACGTGTCTAATCCCTGAGATTAAACCTCATACACACACACACACACACACACACACACACACACACAGATCAGACATGATCATGAAGCCGTTAATCAGAGTCGCTCCACTTTCACCCGCGCGGTGTGTTTACTGTCTCCGCGACGTTCCTGCACTTCATGATGCTAATATAAATAATTACTGATAATATTTTTCCTCTGAGTTCATCAGCAATTCATTTAAACTCATTCAGGGTCGCGTGTGAACTGAGAGTCATGAAGCAGCTTCAGGAAATAAAATGAGAGAAAAGTTATATATTATTATTATTTTTTTTTTTTTTTTTTTTGGTGTTTATTATGAGTGAGGTGATAATTTAAGGAGCTTAAAATACCCACAATGCATCACTGCTCATTACCCACTGCCTCATGTGACTGAGACTTTAGACTTCCTGTAGTGACTGTACGAGATTATAAACATTTATAAATAGTTCTGAGACGAGAAGAAGAAAAAACTTCACACACACACACACACACACACACACAGTTTATTTTTACTTGAATGTGCCAGTCACATGATGCCTCTGAGCTCATAGACACGAGTAAAATTACATTTTATCACAAACTGTAGAATAAAAACAAATGAAATGAGTTTTTCAATAAAATCTGATTAAACACATTAAGTAGAGAGACGTGTTCGGGGTGTTTAATCTCACACTTTAATCAACATCGTCACTCATTTCATCAGACGGTATTAACGAGGTCACTGTCTCCGCCTCTTGAATCACATCGTTAGCGTTTACTCTGACCTTTGACCCTGAGTGTCGAATTTTACTGAAGAGAACTAAAAATACCTTAAACATAATTAGGAATAATAATGAAATTCTTGTTAAATATGAATTGATGCCTTTTCTGTCTGTCTGCAGGAGAACCCGTACATGTGCAATAACGAATGCGACGCCGACACCGAGGAACTCGCTCACCCTCCCGAGCTCATGTTCGACGCCGAGGGTCGAAACCCCACCACGTTCTGGCAGTCGACTACGTGGAGGACGTACCCCAGACCGCTGCAGGTCAACATCACGCTGTCGTGGGACAAAACCATCGAGCTGACCGACGACATCGTGATGACGTTTGAATCGGGTCGACCCGAGCAGATGGTCCTGGAGAAATCTCTGGACTACGGGAGGACGTGGGAGCCGTACCAGTTCTACGCCACCGACTGCCTGGACGCCTTCGCCATGGAGCCCAGGTCGGTGCGAGAGATTTCCCAACGCACGCTGCTGGACATCATCTGCACCGAAGATTATTCCCGCGGCTACGTCTGGAAATACGACAAGACGGTGCGGTTCGAGATCAAAGATCGCTTCGCATTGTTCGCCGGGCCGCGACTGCACAACATGGCGTCGCTGTACGGACAGCTGGACACCACCAGGAACCTCAGGGACTTTTTTACACTCACAGATTTACGAGTGCGTCTCTTGCGGCCCGCCACCGGAGCCACGATGGTGGACGAGGACAATCTGTCCAGATATTTCTACGCCATTTCAGACATCAAAGTCCAAGGCAGGTGAGAAGAACACGTTCAATAATTCACATCGATTCATCAATCACTTCCTTCTGATTCAAATTACCATCATCAAACCACCCACACACACACACACACACACACACACACACGACAGTGATGATGATGATGATGATGATGTGATGATGAGGACAATTATGGTGGTGATGGTCATAAGTTACAACAATGAATTTGTGTGTGTGTGTGTGTGTGTGTGTGTGTGTGTGTGTGTGTGTGTGTGTGTGTGTGTGACATTAATACAGAGTGCTTTGTTGGTAATTAGAGTTCAGGAGATGTTCAGGATCGATGGTGTTTAGTGTGTGATAAATTATGGATGTGTGTAATTACAGTGAATAATACAGACCTGAAGAGACTCTAATGCTGTAACTCGTGTGTGTGTGTGTGTGTGTGTGTGTGTGTGTGTGTGTGTGTGTTAATGAAGGTCTTTGGGACATTTTATTGCTTTGATGTATTAAAAGCAGGAAGTGTTTTTCTCACTAATGATCTTCTCAGTAACACACTCTCATGGTCACAGATTGTTCTCATGAAGAACCCGAGTTCCTGCAGTACCTTTACTTTAGCTTAGAACCTTTATAGTCCAGAATGTTCTAGTCCCTGTGAAGACGCCCAAAGTGTGTAAACAGCTGTGTGTGGAGAAGTAAACCACTCCTGGTGTTGATCAGGTGATCAGGTCGAGACTCAGCATCATGATGGGGTAATAAACTGAAGTCAGCTGATGACCTGAAGGTACTGAATCTCCAGCTGATCTATGGAGGGTTTCATCCAGAACTCAGTTTGTTTATTTCTTTGTTAAATTAAATTGAAAAAGGAACGATTAGAAATCTGTTACAAGCTGATGTGTGGTTAGGAAATCACACCCACTGAGGTCCGATTGGTTACAAGAGTGTATGCTGATCTGTGATTGGTTAGAATCTTGTTAGAGTGTGAAAGCGGGGCTTAGCACAGTACAGACGGTGACCTCACGTCATCTTTCCACATGTTCTCTCCTTTTCTCTGCACGTGTCTCTCTCTCTCTCTCTCTCTTTGATGTTGTGTGTGCTGTATTTGATATTCAACATTTCACTTTTTCACCTTTTCTTTTCTTTTTTTTTTCTTTTTACCCGATCAAACATCAAAGTGAAAACATCATAACATCACACAGTCGAGGTGAAGAGGGTGAGGTAGTGTGTGTGTGTGTGTGTGTGTGTGTGTGTGTGTTCTCTTTTAAGCTTGAGTAATGGAATCAGACCCTCGTTTTTCTGTTCTTCTACCAGTGATTAAAAAAATGACCAAAGATCTGACAATCGTCTGCTTTAAGATCAGAGGAGAGAGCAGACATGACCCAACATCTCTCTCTCTCTCTCTCTCTCTCTCTCTCTCTCTCTCATGGCTAGAAGGTAAATGTGTATTATTTATAAAGCTAATGAAGTGATGCTGTTAATAATAGAGTGTGACTCGCCGTCCTCAGGTGGTGATCGTGGAGACCGCAGAGAGACGGCGTACGATCCGAGCAGACGGACGGAGATAAAACCGCTCTCGCTTCGGGAGAATAAAGAGGAAAAAAAGTGATAAAGCATTTCTTAACTGGATTTCCATCTTTCCTGGGGGACGTCGTGAAGCCAGATGTGTTTATTATAAACACCACGTGCAGGCGGTTATTATAAACACCACGTGCAGGCGGTTATTATAAACACCACGGCGGATGCAGTTATTATAAACACCACGTGCAGGCGGTTATTATAAACACCACGTGCAGGCGGTTATTATAAACACCACGTGCAGGCGGTTATTATAAACACCACGTGCAGGCGGTTATTATAAACACCACGTGCAGGCGGTTATTATAAACACCACGTGGAGGCGGTTATTATAAACACCACGTGGAGGCGGTTATTATAAACACCACGTGCAGGCGGTTATTATAAACACCACGTGGAGGCGGTTATTATAGACACCACGTGCAGGCGGTTATTATAAACACCACGTGCAGGCGGTTATTATAAACACCACGTGCAGGCGGTTATTATAAACACCACGTGCAGGCGGTTATTATAAACACCACGTGCAGGCGGTTATTATAAACACCACGTGCAGGCGGTTATTATAAACACCACGTGCAGGCGGTTATTATAAACACCACGGCGGATGCAGTTATTATAAACACCACGTGCAGGCGGTTATTATAAACACCACGTGCAGGCGGTTATTATAGACACCACGTGGAGGCGGTTATTATAGACACCACGTGCAGGCGGTTATTATAAACACCACGTGCAGGCGGTTATTATAAACACCACGTGCAGGCGGTTATTATAAACACCACGTGCAGGCGGTTATTATAAACACCACGTGCAGGCGGTTATTATAAACACCACGTGCAGGCGGTTATTATAAACACCACGTGCAGGCGGTTATTATAGACACCACGTGCAGGCGGTTATTATAAACACCACGTGCAGGCGGTTATTATAAACACCACGGCGGATGCAGTTATTATAAACACCACGTGCAGGCGGTTATTATAAACACCACGTGCAGGCGGTTATTATAAACACCACGTGCAGGCGGTTATTATAAACACCACGTGCAGGCGGTTATTATAAACACCACGGCGGATGCAGTTATTATAAACACCACGTGCAGGCGGTTATTATAGACACCACGTGCAGGCGGTTATTATAAACACCACGTGCAGGCGGTTATTATAGACACCACGTGCAGGCGGTTATTATAGACACCACGTGCAGGCGGTTATTATAAACACCACAGGCAGGGGGTTATTATAAACACCACGTGCAGGCGGTTATTATAAACACCACGTGCAGGCGGTTATTATAAACACCACGTGCAGGCGGTTATTATAAACACCACGGCGGATGCAGTTATTATAAACACCACATGCAGGCGGTTATTATAAACACTACGGCGGATGCAGTTATTATAAACACCACATGCAGGCGGTTATTATAAACACCACCGCGGATGCGGTTATTATAAACACCACGTGCAGGCGGTTATTATAAACACCACGGCGGATGCAGTTATTATAAACACCACGTGCAGGCGGTTATTATAAACACCACCGCGGATGCGGTTATTATAAACACCACGTGCAGGCGGTTATTATAAACACCACGGCGGATGCAGTTATTATAAACACCACGTGCAGACGGTTATTATAAACACCACGGCGGATGCAGTTATTATAAACACCACGTGCAGACGGTTATTATAAACACCACGTGCAGGCGGTTATTATAAACACCACGGCGGATGCAGTTATTATAAACACCACGTGCAGGCAGTTATTATAAACACCACGTGCAGGCGGTTATTATAAACACCACGGCGGATGCGGTTATTATAAACACCACGTGCAGGCGTTTATTATAAACACAACGTGCAGGTGGTTATTATAAACACTACGGCGGATGCAGTTATTATAAACACCACATGCAGGCGGTTATTATAAACACCACGTG
This sequence comes from Channallabes apus, assembly GCA_030522415.1. Classification (NCBI taxonomy): domain Eukaryota; kingdom Metazoa; phylum Chordata; class Actinopteri; order Siluriformes; family Clariidae; genus Channallabes; species Channallabes apus. The sequence continues at coordinate 61,717,626 of CM060105.1, read as the reverse complement.
GAGGCGGTTATTATAAACACCACGTGCAGGCGGTTATTATAAACACCACGTGCAGGCGGTTATTATAAACACCACGTGCAGGCGGTTATTATAAACACCACGTGCAGGCGGTTATTATAAACACCACGTGCAGGCGGTTATTATAAACACCACGTGCAGGCGGTTATTATAGACACCACGTGCAGGCGGTTATTATAAACACCACGGTGGATGCGGTTATTATAAACACCACGTGCAGGCGGTTATTATAAACACCACGTGCAGGCGGTTATTATAAACACCACGTGCAGGCGGTTATTATAAACACCACGTGGAGGCGGTTATTATAAACACCACGTGGAGGCGGTTATTATAAACACCACGTGCAGGCGGTTATTATAAACACCACGTGCAGGCGGTTATTATAAACACCACGTGCAGGCGGTTATTATAAACACCACGTGGAGGCGGTTATTATAAACACCACGTGGAGGCGGTTATTATAAACACCACGTGCAGGCGGTTATTATAAACACCACGTGCAGGCGGTTATTATAAACACCACGTGGAGGCGGTTATTATAAACACCACGTGGAGGCGGTTATTATAAACACCACGTGGAGGCGGTTATTATAAACACTACGTGCAGGCGGTTATTATAAACACCACGTGCAGGCGGTTATTATAAACACCACGTGCAGGCGGTTATTATAAACACCACGTGGAGGCGGTTATTATAAACACCACGTGGAGGCGGTTATTATAAACACCACGTGCAGGCGGTTATTATAAACACCACGTGCAGGCGGTTATTATAAACACCACGTGGAGGCGGTTATTATAAACACCACGTGGAGGCGGTTATTATAAACACCACGTGCAGGCGGTTATTATAAACACCACGTGCAGGCGGTTATTATAGACACCACGTGCAGGCGGTTATTATAGACACCACGTGCAGGCGGTTATTATAAACACCACGGTGGATGCGGTTATTATAAACACCACGTGCAGGCGGTTATTATAAACACCACGTGGAGGCGGTTATTATAAACACCACGTGGAGGCGGTTATTATAAACACCACGTGCAGGTGGTTATTATAAACACCACGTGCAGGCGGTTATTATAAACACCACGTGCAGGCGGTTATTATAAACACCACGTGCAGGCGGTTATTATAAACACCACGTGGAGGCGGTTATTATAAACACCACGTGGAGGCGGTTATTATAAACACCACGTGCAGGCGGTTATTATAAACACCACGTGCAGGCGGTTATTATAGACACCACGTGCAGGCGGTTATTATAAACACCACGTGCAGGCGGTTATTATAAACACCACGTGCAGGCGGTTATTATAGACACCACGTGCAGGCGGTTATTATAAACACCACGTGCAGGCGGTTATTATAAACACCACGTGCAGGCGGTTATTATAAACACCACGTGCAGGCGGTTATTATAAACACCACGTGCAGGCGGTTATTATAAACACCACATGCAGGCGGTTATTATAAACACCACGTGCAGGCGGTTATTATAAACACCACGTGCAGGCGGTTATTATAAACACCACGTGCAGGCGGTTATTATAAACACCACGTGCAGGCGGTTATTATAAACACCACGTGCAGGCGGTTATTATAAACACCACGGCGGATGCGGTTATTATAAACACCACGTGCAGGCGGTTATTATAAACACCACGTGCAGGCGGTTATTATAAACACCACGGCGGATGCGGTTATTATAAACACCACGGCGGATGCGGTTATTATAAACACCACGTGCAGGCGGTTATTATAAACACCACGTGCAGGCGGTTATTATAAACACCACGTGCAGGCGGTTATTATAAACACCACGTGCAGGCGGTTATTATAGACACCATGTGCAGGCGGTTATTATAAACACCACGTGCAGGCGGTTATTATAAACACCACGTGCAGGCGGTTATTATAAACACCACGTGCAGGCGGTTATTATAAACACCACGTGCAGGCGGTTATTATAAACACCACGTGCAGGCGGTTATTATAAACACCACGGCGGATGCGGTTATTATAAACACCACGTGCAGGCGGTTATTATAAACACCACGTGCAGGCGGTTATTATAAACACAACGTGCAGGCGGTTATTATAAACACCACGGCGGATGCGGTTATTATAAACACCACGGCGGATGCGGTTATTATAAACACCACGTGCAGGCGGTTATTATAAACACCACGTGCAGGCGGTTATTATAAACACCACGTGCAGGCGGTTATTATAAACACCACATGCAGGCGGTTATTATAGACACCACGTGCAGGCGGTTATTATAAACACCACGTGCAGGCGGTTATTATAGACACCACGTGCAGGCGGTTATTATAAACACCACATGCAGGCGGTTATTATAGACACCACGTGCAGGCGGTTATTATAGACACCACGTGCAGGCGGTTATTATAAACACCACGTGCAGGCGGTTATTATAAACACCACGTGGTTATTATAAACACCACGTGCAGGCGGTTATTATAAACACCACGTGGAGGCGGTTATTATAAACACCACGTGGAGGCGGTTATTATAAACACCACGGCGGATGCGCTGGAGCTCGCGGTGGTGAGAGTTTCCTTCAGACCGCTGTCTCGTCTCCGCGATAATCCGCTCAAGTGAAAACCCTGAAAACTTCTGAAAAGTCAAACTTAAAAATGCATAAACTCCCACTAGTGTAAAGTGTACATGTAGGGATCATGTGACCTGGTCATGTGACCTGCAGGGCCTGATGGGGTGTGTAATTAACGCAGCCATGAGCAACAGCACATTTTACTGGGTCTTAAAGTCCTCCTGTTAGTGTTGTGGAGTAACACCTCGGTGTGTCTTTAAAGCACTAAAAGTGGGCGTGGTCTAAAGCGGAATATGTGTGTGTGCAAAATGCTGATTAAAAAAACAGGGTTTCTGGAAAGATTATGTGATTAAATGAAGATTTTTCCCTCTGAGATTCGCGATAAGAAATAAACAGAAGATGTTACCGTCAGCCCATCAGTCTCGCACCGTCTCATCAGGTTGAGTTTAGAGAGACGGCTTCCACAGCCATCAGTCATCAGACGCTATCAGACTCGCGGTGACGTCAGAATGAGACACACAGTGAATAAACTCATGCGTGGCTCGTACCCGTCACTCGTCTTTCCACCATCCAGGAACTCGGGACGAATGTTAGTTTATGTGTAACTACAATATAATACTGTTACAGATTCCTCAGGACGTGTTGGATTAAAGTAAACATTAATCAAGTCACGTTCAAGTCGACTTTTATTGTCATTTCAACCCCACACAGTTACAACATAAAGTTACAACATTAAAACACGAGCAGCAACACGACACGATGCAGTGTGATGGAGAGGTGAGTTAGTCCAGGTCCAACGTCCATGAGATGAAAAACACTATTTATTGTTAAAGTAGCAGCAACGCTAGAAATAACAGCTAATAAACATTGTGCAGAAAACCGCGAGTGCAGGTCGGCGTGTGTGTGAACCTGCTAGAAGGTTGTAGATCAGTGTGTTTTGAAGAGGCCTGTAAGGGTTAGGGTTAGGGTTAGGGTTAGGGTTAGAGGTGCGACAGTTAAACAGGAACAGCCGAGTCTCGCAGGGAGAGAAACCAGTGAATAAACTGTAACGCGCCAGTTTATAATAAAACCCCCTGATGAAGCTGCTGTGTGTTAAAGATGAACACTGAGACGCCGGACTGCAGCTGGAGCTCCGTCTCTCCGTCTCTCCATCTCTCCGCCTCTCCATCTCTCCGTCTCTCCGCCTCTCCGTCTCTCCGTCTCTCCGCAGGCTGATATTTAAACTCCAAACCTAAAACACACAGTTGACCTTCAGCTGTCCTTCTTCTCCTCTATCACTGTTTACTGAGAGCTGTGGAGGAAGATAAATAGACTTTATAGTCAGACCTGCACCGAGACGTTGTGGGCGTGTCTCAGTCGGAGAGGGACGAGGGCTGGACGCTGGACAGCCGTCTTTACACTCATACATTACAGAACTCACACTCATGAGACACAGACACACACACACCTCGACACAATATGAAGTGTCCTGGTAAGCTCTCCAACCAACCAAACAAACAAACAAAAAACGGTTCCTGTTTGTATCGGTTAATTCTCAATAATCAATTAACATTATGTTATGTCATGACTTTTTATCTTTGTGTTTTCATATAAAATAATTAACTTTAACAACAAAGATAAACTAAGAATAATTAATCAAATAAACATTTCAACAGTTCGACATCGAAATGCAATAAATCCATTTATAGACTTTCACTCAATCTGCCATTTTTAGCAGCTTTAAACTTTTACTTTACTTTAAACACCTTTTTACTAAACCACGACACGTAGCGACCGCATTCCAGCCAATCACATCGCTTCTTTCTGTCACATGATCAGTCAAGCAGACTGTGAGTGACAGAAATGTGTTCAGTGGATTGTTGGAGAATGTGGAAGCTAAGAAAAAGACTTCGTGATAAAGGACGTGTCTGTTTGTGTAGTTAACAAATCCGTGTGTGATGCTGAAGTGTACGCAGTGTGGTGACGTTAGTGTGTAGTGTAACCTTCTGTTTCACTTCCTCGTACGGGGGTGGAGCCCCGAGGGAGCCTCTAGTGTTCAGGAACAACATGGCAGCAGCAGAGGACAAATCTGATTGGCTGAATTCACTCTCCTCCCCCAGGTGTCAATCATACAACGGAAAAGCAGCGGGAAATCATCTATAGGAATATGTGCAAGAAATATAATCATTAAAATGACAATGTTTTATTATTATTAGTTGTAGTTGTAGTAGTGTGAAGGTTGTCACCACCGCTTGTTTCACCGACCCTCCATGACATGGAATAAAAGGTTTAAAATGTTATTAAAAGTATTAAAAGTATTAAAAGTTATTAATAAAAAACTGCAATCAGCCAATCACAGTGATGTAAGAGAAATATGTCATCGGAATTACTTTAAATATACTAGACTACAAGTGTTATAGACTTTAATATACTCTCTAACCATGAGTGTTTAATGTGTGTGTGTGTGTGTGTGTTTTCTCTCCTGTCAGGTGTAAGTGTAACCTTCATGCCAACTCGTGTGTGTTTGATAAAGGGAAGCTGAGCTGCGAGTGTGAACACAACACGACGGGACTCGACTGTTCACGCTGTAAAAAACAGTATCAGGGCCGAGCGTGGAGCCCGGGGTCGTACCTGCCCATCCCCAAGGGCACAGCTAACGTGTGTGAGTACCGCACACACACACACACACACACACACACACACACACACACACACACACACTGTACTGTAGGGAGGAGTTAACATTTAGTCAACTAACCAATCAGAAACTGACTCCTGCTCTCTATATAAAAGCTAAAATACTCCTGTAACTTTACAATAAATAATATTAATGTCTTTCAGCACATAGTATTTTACGTGACGATAGTCGGGGCGTAACATTTAATATTCACTATCAGTTCAATACTTTTAGACATTTACAGATGAAGCTGCACTTGAATCCCTGAACAGATGAGAAATTTTGCGGTTCTTTCTTTTGGCAGGCGCGTTCTCTTTCTGCTCCACC
>CM060105.1:61652041-61707041 GCA_030522415.1 Channallabes apus | reverse complement strand
CAGTAGTCAATCAGAGTTTAAAAAACAATGTAGTCTCGGTGTTGTAGTTTGGGTGAACATGAACACAACCTACTGTAAGTATGACTATGTGTACAGCATTAATGTTCCTGTTGTGTGTGTAAAATGGGCGGGGCCAGGGAGGGGAGGACATGTAGCTACCCCTATGAGAGCCATAGTCTAATCATTTGTACTGGGGGCAGCTGGTTCTCCAGGAGGAGCGGAGAACCGCTTCATCTATAGGACGTTGTTGAACTCTGTGGACTCATGAGGCGAGGCGTCGGTGCTCAGTGTGAGTGGAGAAACTCTGTGGCGCCCCCTGGTGCGTAACTCGACTCTGAACACCAGGAACTTTCCCTGATGTAAATTTGAAACGTTGTTCTAATATGCAGTAAACGACCTCTGATGTAACAGTGTCTAATGTAAAGTATATACTCCATTACAATATTTATATTTATGTGAAGCTGAACATCAGAGATGTGCATTTAGGATAAGAAGCTCATATACTGAAGATCAGCCTCTGTCCTGTAAACTCAGCATGTTTCTGTGGGTTTGTAGAAACATCTCAGGATAAACAAGCGTTTAATAGTGAAACACAAAAGATCCTTTGTTAGTGGTTTCAGACTTTCCCCTTAATGCCTCCTTCGTTTATTTATAAATAAATCCCTTAATCTGGGCTACAGATGCTGACCTCAGAACTCAGAAGCTCCTCAGGGTTCCCGTTCAAACCCCGGCGACTGAGTAAACTTCACAAATCTGCAGATTAAAAGTTTTTAAATCCTGCTGAAGACCTGTGAGGAAAACCACAAACCCCCGAAATCTCCAAGCATCTGTCACATAAACACATAAAGAGCAGAAGAGGAAACGGAGACGAAGAAGAAGAACATCACAAGGTCACATCAAAGACCCGGAATAATTCTGTTAACTGGACTCAGCGTTGGGGTTTTGAATGATAACGTCACCTGGTGTTTCTGTCCTGCGCCACGATGGGGAACTTTTAATCAGGTCACGATTCATTTCAGACATTTAATTATAAATGAATTAGTTTGAATTCCTGAAGGAAACACTGAAAATGGAGATGTGTGTGTGTGTGTGTGTGTGTGTGTGTGTGTGTGTGTGTGTGTGTGTGTGTGTGTGTATTAGTGATGGGTCTTTATGATCGATTTGTTCTTTTTGAACGAGTCTTTAATGTGACTCAGATGAACGAGTGTCTCCGAGAGTAATTCGTTCATGTTCTACTGGGTGCGCACGCGCAAAACACGCAGAACCTCCGAACACGCGCGAACGACTCGGACTGGAAGATATGATGGTGAGCTGCTCATTCTGTTTATCATAATATGTCTTTAACTACATTGTAATATAGTGCCTGTGATTTCAGGGTGTGTGTGTGAGTTGATGGGCGTGGCACGGGTCACTCACTAAAGCTGCCGCGACGCTCCGTAGGTACTAGAGCGCGGGTCCTTGGATTGTTTCAGAGAGGAGGCTTTAAACGTGTGTGAGATCAAATACTCGTGTGTATTTCAAAAACTGAGAGCAGGATGGCTTTTCCCCCAAAGTGGTTAAAAAGTGTTTTTTAGTTGAAAATCAGCCGGAGTTAATCGCGTCTCACACACGGGACAAAACCCCGTATCTGTCTGTTCACAAACTATACTCTTTAATTGCTCCCAAATGGTTTGAGCAATCTTCTGCATTCTTCCTGTGGAGCAGGTATGAGACGTGTCCCCTGTCCTCTGGGGGGTTTGGGGGTAAAATTGAGTGCATGAGAGTGAAGTAATAATGGAGGTAGTTTTTGCTGACTCTCTCCTTCTTCACTCCTCATTATAAAGCACAGGGAGGATTTTGAGGTTGGATTGGAAGGAGTTTTTTTTATTTTTTTTATCGAGATGATATTTTCCAACATTAGTTGAGATTTTGACCCGGGTTTCGGATCTCTGTCACAGTTTCTGATCGGAAAAATCCCAAAATTCCTGAGCTACAGCTGTGGCCTTATTCATGTTCTGTAGGAAACATTCCTCAGGATAAAGGGGACGAGTGCCATGCCTTGTTCTGTGCAGCCTGTATGTTTCTCCAAAAACAGAGGGTTACAGAAATAATAATAATAATAATAATAATAATAATAATAATAATAATAATAATAACTGGACGATTTAATAAAACGAACCCTGAACTTTATTACAGGGACACGACGGAGGCCTGAGTCACAGTTACAGACTGCGTTAAGACTCTTTAACTTCAATTAAATTAAATCAATTAAATGTGTTACAGTGCTCATATAAATACTTTTTGTTCTTTTCTCCTTTTACTTTCTGTCTGTTAGGAGAAATATTTCATATAACTGATAAACTGCTAATAGAGTTTTTAGTTATCATATGAAATGCTGACGGGTTTAAAATAATAAATGATAAAATATTAGTCTGTTATCTCGTGAGAGGCGGCGCGGTGGTGTAGCGGTTATCACCACCAGGGTCCGGGTTCCATTCCGTCTCAGATTGTCCATGTGTGTGGAGTTTGCATGTTCTCCCCGTGCTTGCTGGGTTTCCTCCGGTTTCCTCCCACAGTCCAAACATAATTGGCTCCCAAATTGACCGTAGTGTGTGTGTGTGTGTGTGTGTGTGTTTGTGTGTCATGTGATGGATTGGCTCCCGATCCAGGGTGTACACCGTCTCGGGCCCCAAGTCTCCTGGGATCGGCTCCCCGTATAAGGTGGTATAAATAATGATGATGATGAGTGTGTGTGTGTTTGTGTTGTGAGAATGATATCGGATCTGTTCAGTCTGTGGGAGGAACAGCAACTCACCAATCTACATTTACATTTAGGCATTTGGCAGACGGTCTTATCCAGATCAACTTACATTTTTATCTCATTACACATCTGAGCAGTTGAGGGTTAAGTTGAGGTTCAAGGGCCCAACAGTGGCAACATGGTGGTTGTGGGATTTGAACCTGGGATCTTCTGAACCGAAGTCCAATACCTTAACCACTGAGCTACACCTGGCCCTAATCTAATCTCATCTGTGTGTTTCTCAGCTCGAGTGTGTGACGATGTGCTGCTGCAATGTCAGAACGGCGGAGTGTGTGTTCAGCACCAGCAGTGCCGCTGTCCCCCGGGGTTCTCCGGAGTCCTGTGTGAAGCGGAGCCATGCGGCGCTCAGTCCTGCGAGGGGCTCCGGTCAGCACGCGACCGCCTGCGTCTCTCCGCTCTGACTCTCGTCTACTCGCTCACGCTCACGATCTCGTCTCTGTGAAGAGAGGACACTGTGGGGACACTCACACACACACACACACACACACACACACAAGTGGAGAGCAACAACACACACTACAGAGACGGGTTTACACTCAGGCAAATAACAGGACAAAACACACAACATACACACACACGGCCTACACATGATATACTGTACACACAATATAAACACAACATACATACAACATACACAAGAATCTACACATGACATGAACACAATAAACACACAACACACACACACACACACACACACAGCCACAGCTTTATCCCTGCGACTCTCCCCGTGTGTTTATACAGTCGTTATTTTGTCGTCTATTAAACAGACCAGTTCCCAGGACAGACTGTCTGTGGAGCTCAAACACCGCGTCTGGAACATTAGAACAACAACAACAACAACAACAATAATAATAATAATAATAATAATAATAATAATGTGTGTTCCTGAACAGAAGAAACCAAAACCAGAGCATGAGATGAAGTTTTCAAGGAAAAAATTTGTAAATTTTTATGTAAAAAAAATGCAAGTAAGCGAATCATCAGCATAATGTTCATTTTATACTTTGTGTGTGTGTCGGTGTGTGTGTGTGTGTGTGTGTGTGTGTGTGTGTGTGTGTGGGTAGGTGTGTGTGTGTGTGTGTGTGTGTAGGTGTGTGTGTGTGTGTGTGTGTGTGTGTGTGTGTGTGTGTGTGTGTGTGTGTGTGTGGGTAGGTGTGTGTGTGTGTAGGTGTGTGTGTGTGTGAGATCCAACTGAAAGTGAAAGTGAGACTGGATATGAACCCCTCCCCCCCACGACCCCCACCACACACACACACACACACACACACACTTTTACCTGGTCACATGGTACAGTCCATCTGGATTTTTATCCCGAGTAAAATATTGTAAATTAATTTGCTTTTGTTCCTTTCTTGGTTAATTGATCTCTGTAAAATCAGACCACACCCACTTCCTGAACATGTTGCCACACCCACTTCATATTTCTGACTCCGCCTATAATAAAGATGAGACAGCACCATGATTGCTGCTTTGGTTAAAACCAGCAGAACCTGTTTAATGGTAGGGTGTAGAGGAAGTGCTTAAGCATGTGTCTTGACTGCTAGCCCCGCCCACTACCCCGCCTAATGCCTCGCCCAGTCCACTCAAAGGCAAAAAAACATTAGCTTTGTTTAATCAATACTAGAAGCCGTCCAGGTCAGCGTCTCATAGTCTCAATGTGTAGGGGACACCCTGCTGTTGGCCCCGCCCATTTCCACACCCAGGAATTTAATCACTGACTCAAGTCAAGAACATTAGAACCTTAAAGAAGTGTTGGCTTCACTGAGGGCGGGGCTTAGGGGAACTGTGTAGGGGATGAGTTTGGAACCACTTTTATCCCCAAGTGTAGATTTCTGTCACTGCCTGTGTGACCTGTCATAGGAAGGAGGTGTGTGTGTGTGTGTGTGTGTGTGTGTGTGTGTGTGTGTGTGTGTGTGTGTGTGTGTGTGTGTGTGTGAGTGTTTGAATGATATAGAAAGAAATTTTAATAACAAAATCATTTGAAAATGCTGTGGAGCTGTAATGGTTGTAAATGGATAAATTGTGATGTTTTGCGTTATTATTCACACACTCGCTCCGCCTGTTTTTTTCTCCGTGTAGCGTAGTAGCGTAGTAGCGTAGCGATCATTAGCGTCGTCACACACATGCAATGGAAATCATATTTTTCTTCTGGAAGCTGAATGTACTTAAATATTAAAATAATAAAATGTGTAGGTGTGGAGTTATTTCTCAGTGAGAGCTGAGGCTGTGTTTCACATACATCTGTGTGTGTGTGTGTGTGTGTGTGTGTGTGTGTGTGTGTGTGTGTGTGTGTGAATGCTTGTTTATGTGAACAGTGTGTGACTGTGAGTGTGTGAAAGTGTGTGACGCCATTAAACAGACGTCTATGTTAATGAGGATTATGGAAATCATTTTAGCTCAGACAGACGACACGTCTGCGTTAATCACATCACAAAACACCTCTAAAGCTGGTATTTAATAAACTCAGTGTCAGAGAGACAGACGAGGACGAGACGTCACATGACTTAACCAAAGGAAATGAAACATACGAAAAAAATGATCAGTTTCTTGTATTTTAAATATTAATCTAAATAAAAGTGATGACTAAGCAGGAAGTCCATGCTGGTGTTTTTATTAATGATGAGAATGAAGACGCAGCGGGACGAGGGGACGCGCCATGTTACAGCCACTGCAACATGAACACTCGAATAACGACATTGACAAGAAACGCTCTCTAATCGAAACACTCAGGAAAAACCCAGAGACGGCCAGCGGTACAGAACAAACCCGTAACTGTTACTCCAGACACTGAGTCTCTCCCAGCTACACTACAGCTTTCTATGGAAATCAATATGTTCATGATTATTAACAATAAAGAGTTGTTTTTGTTTATACTCAGCCACATAAATCATTATGAAATGTTTAATCTGTACTTTATGAACAACAGGATGTAAATATGGAATAAGTGTTGTTTAATTTTTACGTCTGTGTTGAAACATGAGCGTCTGTGTGCAGGATCGAGCCGAGCGAGTTGCATTAACTCCAGAACAGGAGAGAGAAAGGAGAAGATAAAACCACGAGCTCAGGAGATTTCTCTTCACACTGAGCCGAGGGGACGAGACACCGTGTACTGTCTCTAACACCCCTGACAGAGACAGAGAGAGAGAGAGAGAGAGACGGGTTTGAGAGGGAGACAGGTGGATGTGTCTCATTTGTCCTGGAACAGACTAACTCTCTCCTCAGGCCCTGTGCTGAATGTTGATGAGTTAAATCCCTCAGTGGAATTTTAAACTGAAACATAAAATAGAAATTATATTTTAAAATAAAAATACATCAAACCTTAATCAGTCCCAGGTGAGCTCTTAAAAATCTATCTGTCCTTATATGGTCAAAACGCTTCCATGATGACCCCACCCCTATAATGATAACCACACCCCTCTAATAATAACCACAACCCTATAATAATAACCACACCCCTATAATGATAACCACACCCCTATAATGATAGCCACACCCCTCTGATGATAACCACACCCCTCTAATAATAACAACACCCCTATAATGATAACCAAACCCATCTAATGATAACCACAACCCTATAATAATAACCCCACCCTCTAGTGATAACCCCACCCCTATAATGATAACCACAACCCTCCAGTGATATCCACACCCCTCTAATAATAACCACACCCCTCTAATAATAACTGCATGCCTCTAATGATAACCACACCCCTCCGATAACCCCTCCAGTAATGACCCCCACCCCTCTGAAGAAGACTGCACCCCTTTCAGAGAGGCAGACATGCTGTAAGGGAAAAGTTCAGGGTTTTTATAATAAAGCGTACAGAGCCTTTTATCATCTGATGGCCTTCAGAAGTCTAATAACACTGCAGTGTGTGTGTGTGTGTGTGTGTGTGTATGTGTATGTGTGTGTGTGTGTGTGTGTGTGTGTGTGTGTGTTTTCTTTGCTTGTCCTCTTTTCCCCTGAGGTGATAAAAGCAGGACATGGAACATATTGTGAAGTTGACATTAGTGTGTGTGTGTGTGTGTGTGTGTGTGTGTGTGTGTGTGTGTGTGTGTGTGTGTGTGTGTGTGTGTGAGATCAGATGGTGAAGAAATTTATTCTAAAGCAGCTGCTAATGTGACACAGAAAACAAGCTGCAAAAGCCAGATCAACTTTTTATTCCTGCATGATGATGAGCAGATGATGATGAGCAGATGATGATGAGCAGATGATGAGCAGATGATGAGCAGATGATGATGAGCAGATGATGATGAGCAGATGATGATGAGCAGATGATGAGCAGATGATGAGCAGATGATGAGCAGATGATGATGAGCGCATGATGAGCAGATGATGAGCAGATGATAAGCAGATGATGATGAGCAGATGATGAGCAGATGATGATGAGCAGATGATGAGCAGATGATGATGAGCAGATGATGATGAGCAGATGATGATGAGCAGATGATGAGCAGATGATGATGAGCAGATGATGATGAGCAGATGATGAGCAGATGATGATGAGCAGATGATGAGCAGATGATAAGCAGATGATGATGAGCAGATGATGATGAGCAGATGATGAGCAGATGATGATGAGCAGATGATGATGAGCAGATGATGATGAGCAGATGATGAGCAGATGATGATGAGCAGATGATGATGAGCAGATGATGATGAGCAGATGATGATGAGCAGATGATGAGCAGATGATGAGCAGATGAGCAGATGATGAGCAGATGATGAGCAGATGATGATGAGCAGATGATGATGAGCAGATGATAAGCAGATGATGATGAGCAGATGATGAGCAGATGATGATGAGCAGATGATGAGCAGATGATGATGAGCAGATGATGAGCAGATGATGATGAGCAGATGATGATGAGCAGATGATGAGCAGATGATGATGAGCAGATGATGATGAGCAGATGATGATGAGCAGATGATGATGAGCAGATGATGATGAGCAGATGATGAGCAGATGATGATGAGCAGATGATGAGCAGATGATGATGAGCAGATGATGAGCAGATGATGATGAGCAGATGATGATGAGCAGATGATGAGCAGATGATGATGAGCAGATGATGATGAGCAGATGATGATGAGCAGATGATGAGCAGATGATGAGCAGATGATGAGCAGATGATGATGAGCGCATGATGAGCAGATGATGAGCAGATGATGATGAGCAGATGATAAGCAGATGATGATGAGCAGATGATGAGCAGATGATGATGAGCAGATGATGAGCAGATGATGATGAGCAGATGATGATGAGCAGATGATGATGAGCAGATGATGAGCAGATGATGAGCAGATGATGATGAGCGCATGATGAGCAGATGATGAGCAGATGATGATGAGCAGATGATGAGCAGATGATGAGCAGATGATGATGAGCGCATGATGAGCAGATGATGAGCAGATGATGATGAGCAGATGATGATGAGCAGATGATGATGAGCAGATGATGAGCAGATGATGAGCAGATGATGAGCGCATGATGAGCAGATGATGAGCAGATGATGATGAGCAGATGATGAGCAGATTGGCACCGACAGACATTAGTGTGGGTTTTTAATATTTTTTTAATCTTTTTTATTCAGTAACACTGCTAGCATGGCTAAACTGCTAGCAAAACGCTCATTACATTAAGCTAACTGAACTGTACAAACATGCTAACAATGCTAACAATGCTAACCACCAGACTAAACTTGAATTAAAATAAACACAGTGGAGATTTTCATTAAAACAGGTAAAGAATGAGAAATGGGGTGTTTTGTACAAATTAATTTAAACAAATATTAAATAAACTGAATCTTTAAATGAAATAACAAATACAAAGATTTGTGCTGCATCTTTTCTCCTGAACATTTCTTTCTTTTCTTCCCTGTTCCTTTTTTTCTTTAGATGTTTTTTATATATAAATAAACTTCTGATCAAATTCAACAGCCGACTTTCGGAGCTTGGTTTCTGATCGCTCGCCGTGTGAGTGCTTATTAACAGTCATTGTGAGGTAATAAGGTCTTTAGAATGTTAGCGGGGAAGCTAACGCGAGGAAAGATTGGGAAATGATGATGGGAAATAGAAAAGATAGAAAGAGCGCTGATATGGAAATGGAGCACGTTCACGGCCGACACACGAGACCGAGCGGCCATGCTGAGCGTCTGTAATGAGGTGTGTGTGTGTGTGTGTGTCTGCAGGGTTCATCACATCACAGACAACAAATTACACCTCCAACATCCCCGTTGCTCTCCAGATGCTGAAATCAATCTCAGATAAAGAAATCTTTCACTCCTCTGGTGTGTGTGTGTGTGTGTGTGTATGTGTGTGTGTGTGTGTTTGTCTGAGTGCACGACTGTTACATGCACAGATAACAGCATCATGATCATCAGGTGTGTTTAATGATCCCAAATAAACACATGTAAATGTGAGAACAAAGAGACAGGCGATACTTTGTTTCCTTATCGCCGTGGTGATAAACAAGATCACGCTGATCACAACGCAAGAAAACATTTGTATATTGCATTGTAGGGGGAGGGGCTTACTGTGTTGGTAGTGAATGCTGCAGTGGCGAGACACTGAGTGGGTTCAGATTTCAGAAGCAATTTATTAAAAAGTCTCAGACGATGTCAGACGTGTCTAATGTGTCCTGAGAGTGATGATGGAGACGTCTGTCTGTCTGACGGGATGATTATGAGCTCTGTGTGAGCCTGAATCACAGAAATCATTACAAACTTTAATGATATTTTACCTTTGGAGAATTTAGAAAAGAGAGTAAGAGAGAGAGAGAGAGAGAAATAGAAGCAGAGAGAGAGAGGGAGAGAGAGAGAGAGAGAGAGAGAGAGAGAGAGAGAGAGAGAAAAACGTGGAAGAAATAGATCAAATGAAAGCAGGACAGAGGGTGAGACAAAAAAGCAGAGATAGAAAAGAGAGAATGAAAAACAGAGTGCTATGAAGTGAGACAAAGACAACCAGACAGACTGCGAGAGAGAGAGAGAGAGAGAGAGAGAGAGAGAGAGAATAATGGACAGAATAGCAAACAAAAAATGCAGACAGAAAAAACTAAAGATCAAAAGTGACATAAGGGGGTAAGAGAGAGAGAGAGAGAGAGAGAGAGAGAGAGCAGGAAGATGATGATGAATGACAAAAACAGAAAGATTGAGAGAGAGAGAAAGAGAGCGAGAGAGAGAGAGAGAGATGAAGAAAAGGGAGTATGGGTGTAAGTGTGTTAATGTGACCTTCTGACATTCTGCCATGTTCTTTTCTCTACCCCTTAATATTGTCTATAGAGATAAATTCCCTCTTCAACACTGACCTGCACCTTAAAGTTTTCAGAAGATGGACATAAACTTAGAGACGACTCTCTGGTTTAAAGCCATGTGTGATGAAGGTCTCTGGCCAAAGTTCCACTCAGGGGCACATGCAAGATGGACAGACTCAGGGAGAACCATGAAATGAATGCCAATCCAGCAAAGCCTCGGGCAGATGGACCTCATTAACCCTGTCAAGCCATCCATCTAGGAGAAGGACTCTCTGATATAAGGCCTACAACCCGGGGACCTCGCTGTCACCATCTCAGCTTGCAGGGTTTAGCAGCACTGCTTGATCCACATGGAGAGAGGCCAAAAAGGGTGGTTTAACTCCTTTCCATTTTCCCCAGCCGTCTAGCCACAGACAATGGGCATCTTTAATCACAGCTAAACAACAACGAAGAAGAAAGGAAACACATCTGCTTTACACAATGTGCTTGCATGCTGGAACCATATTTGATCCAGCAGGAAGCACTCGCCAAGAATTACATTCTGCTCTAGGTGCCTGTGAAATTTCAAGACTGAATGTCGACACTGCTGCTGTCAGAGAAGTCTGAGAATATGGCACAGGCCTCTACCTTTTACTGCTCAGGCAAACCAGTGGGTGAGAGATGCTGTTTGGTGCTGGCTTTTATGGTCAGGAACTTCATCACCTCCTGACTTGAAAACCTGCCAACAGGTCACAGACCACACCATTGTAACGCTCAGAATTATTATTTGAGCTAATTACACTAAATCGGGGTCTAAGATCTAAAAACGGGTTAATCGCACTTACTTCCGGTATTGCGCAACCTTCGCGGAGCAAGGAAAGACGGACACAACAACAGATTCCAAAACCAAACCCAAGTGTATTATATACAAAAGACAAACAAACAAATAAAGTGCAACAAAAAAACAATATATACAAAATATAAACAAATATGTACAATGTCAGTAGTGTGTGCGAGTGTGTGTGTGCGTATGTATGAATGTCCAAGTCCGTGTTATTGTAAATGTATGGAATGATGAAATGGGGAGATGGCTCGATCTCACCGGTAAAAGATGGTAAGTCCGGGAGCTCGAGAAACGGAATGAGAGGGGTATAGTTGCTGTCCAGGAAAAGAATAATCCCAAGGAAATAGCTAACTAGCTCGCTCTCTCTCTCCAAACACAGCGCTGCTTGCTTCATCTCTCCGTGTTGACTGTCATGCCGGTTCCGGCTTTATACCGGCACACGTGACCTGATATGTCATCAGGGTTCCCTCGCGGCACAGCTGTGCATGCGCGCGAGAGCTTAACCCCGGAACCAAGGCACCGTTGCCATGGGGACGAAAATAACCGAAAGGGGTCAGTTTGTTGGTGCAGGTGAGCAACATTAGCTCCTTCCTTTTTCCCCTGCAGTTTAACCGCCCCTTTATGTGGCCGCGCTACACCATCATACAGGAAACCTTCTATAGAAGCCTAGAAAGGAGCTCTCGTTAAATATGTTAGTAACATCAGTGACAGTCAGCACCTTCTGGTATATCAAATAACCAGCCTCTTGTCACAGTCTGATGAAAACCTGGCAAGCTTCTGTCCAAGAAGGAAGTCTTCTGTAGTCTATCTCGTAGACTACGTCTTAACATAGATGTGATAAAGAACTCTAAGACATTTGGCTCATCCAAGTGATGCTCAGGTCAGAGTGCCATCCAAACCATTCCCATGTGCACTGGCCATTCGTTTGCACTTTATACCCAAAGCAACGAAGAAGTGCTCAAAAGGTAGAGGCTACAGACTGGCACCTAGAGACCCTAGTTCAGAAGCACTCTGGCAACACCCAAAAACCACCATCCTGCAGACTTATGAAGACATCCTTAGAGTCTCCACTAAAAGAACAAATGCCTTGCTGAGTCATTGTATCATAATAAGGAAGCAGCAATCCTTAACAATCAATCAATTCCACAACAGCCAGGGAAAACAGAACTGGATGAGAGTCCTACCCTAGAAGGTAATGTCAAGGCCTTCAAACTTCATGAATTCTTTATTGATGATAATCTACCTAGTCCTGCAAGACCCACATGGGTTTGCTGTTTGTCCAGCATATGAAGGCTTTCCTCTGCACTTTCAACATTCTCAGCTGCTAATGATTCAGCATGGCCAGAACTTCTCAGAGCCCTTACTAATAGGAACCATGATTCTATTCAGAATGATGCTCTGGGAGGCCATGCTTTAGAAGATGCAATTCTAGTGCTCTAGTGTATGATCGAGGGGCCTGAAGATGTATCATTCATTCAGAATGCACTCCGGGCTGGTGCTGATGAATAACATAGATGAAGGTATAAAACAAGAATTGCTGATAAAGAAGAGATCCACCCACCAATTGCACCTCTCTGAGTCCTCACGTCTGGATAAGGAAGCACCAATCCATAGCAATCCGTCACATTGCTCACCAAGCTGGGAAAACAGACCTGCATGAGATTCCTACCTTAAACGAGACTGTCAAGTGCGTGGAGCAATTGAAAAGTTGTAAAGCAGTCGATGAGTTGATGGAATGCCACCAGAGATCATTGAGGACTAATGGAGATGGAGGAAGAACCATAAAACTGCAGTGCACTGTGACATCACAGCACCAAATGCAGATCAAACCTTTCCTCCTCTCGAGGCTGGGGCAGACGTGGGCTCATGAAGCCTAGCCATGATGATGATGATGTTGATGATGATAGATCACTATGAACAACATGGGTTTGCTGTTTGTCCAGCATATGAAGGCTTTCCTCTGCACTTTCAACATTCCGAGCTGCTAATGATTCACACTGTACCATTACAGTTTTGCTCTCAGACTCAATCAAAGACTTGATTTAGATTTCTTATAATGACACTGTAACGATGTTTGCGTTATTTATTTTCAAACTCGTCCTGGGACTGAGGACTCACGATTCTTCTTTTTTTATTCTTTGCGCTAAAAACTCATCTTCCTCTCGGCTCCGCTCCAGTATGGCCTCTACGCCTCAACACGCGTCAGCTGGGAATAAACGCTTAACGCACTTTCATAAGCCATTTCTGCTTCATAGCACTTGTGCCCAGGAGAAAGAAGGAGAAAAAAATGAAAAAAGGAGGGAAAAAATAGCTGCTCAGAGATTCATCCAAGCAGCAGGCTGTGACGAGGCGAGCTCAGCCGTGGAGTTTGAATGATGTACGCTTCCTGATTTGTTTTATTTGCTGTGCAACGGCACTGAACTGCTAATCAGGCTGTTTAATCTTCAGCACAGAAACAGAAATAGAGTAATACAGAAATATGGATCCCTGAGCTACGATTATGCAGCACACGGACGCAACATTACCATCCATCAGCGGGATTTTATTTCATCTTAGCGCCGGCCAACTGTTTCCTCCGCCGGGTAATCAGATTAATCTCAATCACACGGCTTAACTAACACAACGAGCCATGAGACGCAGTGATAAAATGTTATTAGGATAAATAAATCCAGGATATGGTTCAGGGTCGGGTCTACGATCTAATCAGAGACACTTTTTCATGAAACACATTCTACTCATTAATAAAGGACGAGTTTAAACATGACAAAACGAGCAGAGCTGCATTTATCATCATATAAACCATCATTATCATTAAGATACTCGCACAGTCTTTATAATAAACACTTATACAGCTCTTTGTGCCAATTTGTTTCTACGGATACTCCTTAATGGTTCTGTATAGAACACTACAACTAAACATTTCACAGTTAGAGGGATCCAAGCAGAATTTCTTTAAGGTTCTTAAAAATCTTTAAAGGAAAAGAGGTTAACTGAGGATTTTATGAAGGTTCAAAGGCTTCCAAGGGTTTATTGAGGGTATATTCAGGATTTGAAGGGGTTTATTGGAGGTTGAATGAGGATTCTGAGCTTAAATATGGTTCTAGGTCAGATTTTAAATTACACAGTTTTGCCAAGAGTATTGTCAGGGGTTTTGTGAGGGTTCTGATGCTTGAGTAAGGGTTCTGATGGTTTAAATGAAAGTTTATATAGGGTTTAATTAAAGGTTTACTGGGGGTTTCAGTAGAGATCTGTGAAATGGTGAAATGTTCTGAAAGGTAATGAAGGATCGTATGGGTTATTATTTGAGGTAGGATTAGTTTAGTGTGTTTAGGCCTATATGTGACAAACAAAGGCTTCTTCTTCTTAATGGTTCTGAGGGTTTTAAAGAGGTTCTGAGAGATAATTACGGGTTCTGAAGACTGAAATGAGTGTTCTGAAAGTTTAACGAGGGTTTGTTCAGAGGGCTTAATGAGGGTTCTATGAGTTTAATAAGGGTTCTGAGGATTTAAACAGGGTTCTGAAAGTTTAAACAGGATTGTCAGGAGTTATTACGGGACCTGATGATTTAATGAAGCTACTGAGTATTTGTCAGGATTCTAAAAGCTAATGATGGTTCTAAGGGTTTAATGAGGGTTCTCATGGTTTGATGAATGCCCTGCCAGTTTTATTCAGAGATCTGAAGGCCTAACGCTAAACGGTTCTCCAGGTTTATGAGGGTATTAATGAGGGTATTAAACATTTACTGATGGTTTTGGAGTTTTAATGTGAGTTCTAATGTGAGTTCTAAAGATTTAATGAGTGTTCTGTGCATTTAATCAGGGTTCTCAGGGTTAATTATGAGTTCTGAGGGTTTACTCCAACAGCCTGAGAATTTATTTTTTGTTAAAGAGTTTACAGTATTTTATTCATGATGTAAAAGTAATTTCTCACACTGAATTACAGATTTTTAACCTCGATTCGCTCCGAAGTGATTTTGAAAGTCGAGCTTCCTCACAGTTGTGATATTAAACACTGCTGTGTTTTTTCTTTTTCTTTGATTCACAGCAGTTTGGTGTTTAAACAGTAAAGTGATAATAATTATTTCGAATCAGACGAGGTCTTCACACAGTGGGGCTTCATGGGATTTGGCTCCAGGCGGGAAACTCGGCGTTGTAATTATCCGAGCCGTTCTGTTTGTTGAAGTTAATTGTGTTGGATTTATGAAAATGAAAACGGAAGAGACGAAGCTGCTGAGCAAATCTAATGCTCTTAATATTCCAGCCCTGTGTGAAGCCTCTACTGTCTGAGAGAAGCATTGCTTTCACAGTTCATGCAGTCAATGTGTGTCTGGCATTTACACTTCCTGTAGTGCACACTACTTAGCAGACTCCTGACCCATCCCATCCGGCCTTATTAGTTCTCTACATATACGTACATATACAGCATATTTAACTGTATTTCCCAGTGTATGTGCTGAAATACAGTGGTGTCAAAAGTATTCACATTCATTACTTGAGTAGAAGTATAGATACCAGGGTTTAAAAAGACTTCTTTAGAAGTTGAAGTATCAACTCAAGCTTTTTACTCAAGTAAAAGTGTAAAAGTACTGGTTTCAAAACTACTTAAAGTATCAAAGTAAAAGTAACGTGAGGGGGGGGAAAGCATTAAGGATAAAAGCTTAGGCTGTGCCACGGGATAATAAACAGAATAATGTGTTATTGCTTTTTTGTTGTATTTTTTAACGGTCATAGTGATTTGGGATTCTGTATATGGCAATTGAAAACGAATGCATCTTAGTACAATGCAAATACATTAAAGAAGCATGTATGTGTACTACTGAGCAGTAACATGTTTTATGGAGAAGAAGATATGATAAATAGTTGCCTATAAGTATTTTTACCGGCGAGGGGTCGCCACAGCGGAGTATCCAGTCCGCACAACAACTTGGCACAGGTTTAACGCCGGATGCCCTTCCTGACACAACCCTCCCATTTATCCGGGCCTGGGACCGGCACTGCGTCCAGTGGCTGGGGGGTTCTGGCACTGGCTGGTAATCGGACCCGGGCCTTCCGCATGGCAGGCGAAACATCTACAGTACCACTGAGCCACCAGTGCCCATCTCTGTAGAATACAATATTATTGTACCTGAATAAAACACATGATGTGACGTGTTGAAATGTGAGCCTCTGACGCC
The DNA here is from genome assembly GCA_030522415.1 of Channallabes apus. Classification (NCBI taxonomy): domain Eukaryota; kingdom Metazoa; phylum Chordata; class Actinopteri; order Siluriformes; family Clariidae; genus Channallabes; species Channallabes apus. Next base: position 61,690,989 of record CM060105.1, on the reverse strand, counting down.
TCCATGTGGCCAGTTTGTGTAATACATCTGGTTGTGATTATCGCAAAGAAAATATGTAAGAATTCTATTTAGAAAAAAAATAAAAAGTTACACACTTATAGATGTGCATCGCTGTCGTCTGTGTTTTCTTTATTAAACAGCTGTTTACAATCAGTAGATCGACCCTGTTACATTTATGCAAAGAAACTGGAATAAACTAGAGCATAAACTATGTGCGATGTGTGTGAGAAAGGTTGTGTGTTGTAGGGGCATGAGGAACACCGAGTCAGAACCGAGGAACACCGAGTCACGTAGTCAGAACACTACGAACACGAACTACAGAGTCACGAACACGGAGTCAGAACCGAGGAGCACGGAGTCAGAACCGAGGAACACCGAGTCAGAACCGAGGAGCACAGAGTCAGAACCGAGGAACACCGAGTCAGAACCGAGGAACACCGAGTCACGTAGTCAGAACACTACGAACACGAACTACAGAGTCACGAACACGGAGTCAGAACCGAGGAACACCGAGTCAGAACCGAGGAACACCGAGTCAGACCTGAGGAGCACGGAGTCAGAACCGAGGAACACAGAGTCAGAACCGAGGAACACCGAGTCAGAACCGAGGAACACAGAGTCAGAACCGAGGAGCACGGAGTCAGACCTGAGGAGCACGGAGTCAGAACCGAGGAACACCGAGTCAGAACCGAGGAGTCAGAACCGAGGAACACAGAGTCAGACCTGAGGAACACCGAGTCAGAACCGAGGAGTCAGAACCGAGGAACACGGAGTCAGAACCGAGGAACACAGGATGAATTATTAACAATAAAACAAATACAGGTTGGAAACTAGCATACATTTAAGCACTGTTAGCATCTGGATATCTATCCATCCATCCATCCATTAATTCCTTCCTTCCAGCTGATATCCCTGAATAACTTCACAGCAGTTAATACTGCATGAGTAAGGTATGATGTCACACACACACACACACACACACACACACACACATCCTGGAGGAGAGATTTTAAATAACCCAGTCTTTTCCTTATAAATGGTATCAGTTCATATAATATTCATATTATCATAAAACTAAAGCATGTCCTGTACTGCTGTCACTGCTTTAACACCACTGAGGCCTTAACGGATCCTCACATAATCATATCTTACAGCTAATCTACAACACACAGCTGTGTGTCCATGTAAACACCAGTTAGTGAGACTTTTCATCAGAGAAAATGGCTTGAGTTTGAGTCCAGACTGACTCTATTCCAGAGTGATGGGCGTGTCAGGGTGAGAAGTGAAGGACATGAAGTGATGCTCCATCATGTGTAGTGTCCGTACTCCAGGACTCAGAGTGTGTGTGAGAGAGCGGCTCGGGCAGCACATTTACACACATGAACTGGACACCACTGAGTCCTGACCTGGACGTCTTTGGGACACGCTGGAGAAGAATTTACGGAGAGATTCAAGAGGACAGAAGACAAAAACTGATGCAGCTGTTTATATCATATTTACACAACTGTTAAACAATATGTCTAGGTTTAATCAATAAATAAACAAGAGGGGAAAAATCCAGGACACTTTGATCCGGAATGGGTCAGAAGGTTTGTGTTGGTCTGGTTGTAAGAATAATGTTTAGTATTTTAATTAGTATTAGTAATTTGTTTTAAAAGGAGACAGACTTGAAGTTCATTACAACTCAGTAATATAGTTTCAGATGTGTTATACGTATTACAGTTATTGATATTTTTTTGAACTCTATTGCACTGCTAGCCGTTAGCTTTAGCTTCCTGACAGGAAAACGTCACAGAAACAAGTTTCCTTTGAACTGGACCGCCTGCGCGTGCTGATCAGATTCACGCGCTCTAATACTTTTCTAGTGTTCTAACCAGGATGCACTGAGTAGTATAGAAGTACCCAGAACACCAGCGGGCCAATCGGATTACAGGACGCCTCTCGATTTTAGCCAATCACATAGGGAAGGGGGCGGGGCGTATGGCGTCGTCTTGTCCCTGCCTAAGATTCCTGCTTTATTTGGATTAGTCTCAGTTAGCATTAGAATCAGCGTTAGCTTTAGCATTAGTTTAATCTTTCGCTTTCTTTCGGTAATTAGCGCTTTAACATGGACAAGAGAAAAAAGCGGAATAATCCAATTTAATTCAGATTAACGCGTGTCTGTGTCTCCTCACACAAGACAATAGGTTTATATCGATATTAGTGATAAGTGCTGAGGAGAGTTAGTGAGTGCTGAGGTTAAAGCGTTAGCATTGTTAGCACGGTGTGTTTATCTCCCACAGGATACAGGATGGACTTCAGCGTCAGGAAGCTCGCGGCGGGCGCGGGAACTTTCCTCAGCCGCGCGGTGCAGGTAGTGTTTATCAACACCCCGTGTGTGTGTGTGTGTGTGTGTGTGTTAGGTACTGGTACTGTGTGGTCCACCTGACACTGGCACAGTGATGTGTGTGTGTGTGTGTGTGTGTGTGTGTCACTTTTACAGTGTGTTGTTTACAGTGTGTGTGTGGTGTTTACAGTCTGTGTGTGTGTGTGTGTGGTGTTTACAGTCTCTGTGTGTGTGTGTGTGTGTGTGTGTGTGGTGTTTACAGTCTGTGTGTGTGTGTGGTGTTTACAGTCTGTGTGTGTGTGTGGTGTTTACAGTCTGTGTGTGTGTGTGTGGTGTTTACAGTCTGTGTGTGTGTGGTGTTTACAGTCTGTGTGTGTGTGGTGTTTACAGTGTGTGTGTGTGGTGTTTACAGTGTGTGTGTGTGTGTGTGTGGTGTTTAGAGTGTGTGTGTGTGACATTAGATCAGAGAGTGTACTGTAGTGTGCGTGTGCACTTTAAGGTCACTGTAGTTCAGTAAATCAGTCCAGAATCTTTCGGTATAAAAGCTGCAGTGTGTGAACGCGTCCTGCGCACTCAGATTACATCTCTGATTAACTCATACCCTTCTCTTTCAATTCTCACATCTTTTACACACACACACACATCACACCAGTCTGTGTATACGCAGCAGTGTTCTCTGGAAAATAAAATACTCGTCCAGACAAGCAGGTGCTTATTGAACCTTTACCTGTCTGCCCTGCTGGTGTTCTGGTGTTTACTGGTGTTTACTGGTGTTTACTGGTGTTCTGCCCTCAGTGTGAGGAGCTACGAGGTTTCAGTTTATAGAAAACACACACACACAAGGTTTCTCTTTCCCTGGTTCATGTATTATTTTCTGTTGAAGTTCACGGAGGAGAAGCTCGGCCAAGCGGAGAGAACCGAGTTAGATGCTCACCTGGAGAACCTGCTGGCCAAGTCTGAGTCAACCAAACACTGGACAGAGAAGATCCTGAAGCAGACGGAGGTGTTACTGCAACCCAACCCCAGTAAGAGCACTAAACCCAAACACCTCCTGGATATTAACCTAATATTAGAATATTAACTATTCTAACATTAAACACATTGAAAATAAACAAACTTAATAATTTTTTGTTGTTTTAGTGTTTATCTATAAATATACATATTGTCATCATGATCTAATCCTGGCTTTAACAGCGTCATGGACGTCAGACTGAGATCAGACTGAGAGACTAGAACGTCTGTAAACTCATTAGGTGTGTTATGGACACGAGGATGGAGCATTAATGCACTAAATGAGCGGCAAAGGGGCTTGTGTTAGTGTGTGAGTGTGCTCTTTGTAACTGCTCTAACTGTGTGTGTGTGTGTGTGTGTGTGTGACTTAAACAGATGTGAGGATGGAGGAGTTTCTGTACGAGAAGCTGGACAGGAAAATCCCAACGCGAGTCAACAACCACGAGCTGCTGGGGGAGTGCATGATCGACGCCGGACATGAGTTCGGACCCGGAACAGCATACGGTGAGGAAACACGTCCATCTAAAAGACACACACACGTACACACACACACACACACACACACACACACACACACACCTGGTGGAAATACACCTGTGTGACACCTTGTTAAACACTTGAGTGTTTAATAGACAAGTGACATGAAGAATAGTGTGTGTGTGTGTGTGTGTGTGTGTGCGCACTTTGATCTGTTTAATTACAGTAAGTAGAAAGTCCATCAGAGAGAGATAAAAACTACACAATCTATAAAAATAATATTTTATCTCACTGTTTTATTGTGTGTGTGTGTGTGTGTGTGTGTGTGTGTGTGTGTAATAGTGTATGATTAAGTGCAGTAACCTGCGCTGCTCTCTGATTGGTCAGAATTATTATTTCTCTGTAGCGCAGGTGTATATTAATGGGTTATAGTTTCCGTAGTAACGTGTCGGTCATGGCGGTGTGTGCAGCGCGAGCTCTATAAACACACAATAAAATAACTGTTAATGTAAAGGTTCCTGTTTGTGTAACATTAGTGGAAGTCTCCAGTGTCAGTGAGGGTAAATGATGATGATAATTCTATAAGTGTGTGTGTGTGTGTGTGTGTGTGTGTGTGTGATGATTGTGTGTGCTTGTTCCAGGCAGCGCTCTGATTAAATGCGGTGATGTGGAGAAGCAGCTCGGGAGCTCAGAGCGAGAGTTGATCCAGAGCTCGGCCATAAACTTCCTCACGCCCTTCAGGAACTTCATCGAGGGAGACTACAAGACCATCTCAGTGAGCCGCGCTCTCACACCTGTGTCTCATCAACACATACACACTGCCAGGCTTTATCATCTCTCTCTCCCTGTGTGTGTGTGTGTGTGTGTGTTTACAGAAAGAGCGTAAGCTGCTGCAGGTGAAACGTCTCGACCTGGACGCGGCTAAAACACGAGTAAAGAAAGCTCGAGTAGCGGACACTCGCACTGCAGTGAGTCTCTCTCTCTCTCTCTCTCTCTCTCTCTCTCTCTCTCTCTTTCTCACACACACACACACACACACACACAACTTTTAACATTTTAACACTTGGTCTGTTTCTTTAAATGTTTGTGTCTTTCTTGTCTTGTTTGTTATGAATCTCTCTAACACGCACACACGTCCTGTATAATTATTCAGTTAATTATTCATTAGTTATCAGGTCATTAGATATGTTTAACACACTGTAATACAATATCATTAATTAAACTCTACTCCTGTGTGTATGTATGTGTGTGTGTTATTATTGTTATTATTATTATTAGTAGTATATGGAGCGTGCACCTTATGCATCCCTGTGAATGAGCTGTTACTATGGAAACAATGCTGTATTAATATTGTGTAATGTATTAATAGACATTCGTAGTTTGCATTAGAGTCTGCAGACCTGTGCGGTTATACAGCAGTAACGTCACCACGCTCTGCTATATATCTATATTTATATGTATATACATCATGCAGGCGGCTACACCGTAAAACACCGACGCAGGTGAGAGCAGCACACTGGAACATTTATTTACATTTACTTCTCATCCGTTATTTATTCCGCAACAGGAAATTCTCTCTCTCTCTCTCTCACACACACACACACACACTTCTCTAAGCTCAGGTCCGCGATGTTCTTCTCTAATAACCTGTTCTTCCTCTTTTCTAACCCACATGTGTTTTATCTCATCGTGTGCTTTAACGAGCAGGAGTTTAGCTCCGCCCCCTCGCCAGGAGAGGAGTATGTCTTTTCTTACATGCTCTCCTTCTTGCATGTCAAATGGCTGAAGGTTTGTCCTGGCCTGTGTGTGTGCGTGCGTGTGCGTGCGTGCGTGCGTGCGTGTGTGTGTGGTTATCTCTCCCAATCATTTATTGTTTCTTCCTCTTTGTTAAACTGCCTGACTCTTTATTACTTTTACTGGAAAGAAGTGTGTGTGTGTATATGTGTATATATGTGTGTGTGTGTGTGGTGCTGCACTGATAACTGATATAAGGCAGATATCTTAAGTTTAGTTCTGTGTAGCTGATAACGGGGGCGTTTCCACACTTGAGGCCACACCCAGGACTGATTCTGAGCTCATCAGGGGGCGGGGCTTATGGCTATGGAGTTTTTTATTATTATTATTATTATTGCCCTTTAGTGTGAGAGGTATGACGAGCAGCAGGTTGTGGAGGCGTGGCCTGATGTAGTGTTTAGTAAACCTTCTCCTCGCGCTCGGGCAGGAAGTAGAGCAGGAAGTCCAGGTGAGGAGCACGAGTGTGAAAGCGAGCCCTCAGTGCATGAAGATCTGAGGTTGTGTCAGGATTAGCCACATGTGCTGCATGGATTCTGTGTTTCTCTCTAACTGCACTGTGTTCTGATCAGTTCCTCTTCTTGTTCCTCACTGCTCTCCAGCTGTGGACTCAAGGGGTCCAGCAGGTAAGAGAGAACATGGCCGAGCTGCGGGTTCCTCACAGGTTCCTCACAGGTTCCTCCTCGTAGTCAGGACTGAGGCAGTATTCTCTGTGAAGGACACGATGTGTAAAACTGCTTAATCATATGGAGTGTATATGTTAAGCCTGTGTGTGTGTGTGTGTGTGTGTGTGTGTGTGTGTGTGTGTGTGTGTGTGTGTGTGTGTGTTCGTTCCTCAGGCAGAGACGGAGCTGAGGATAGCTCAGAGTGAGTTTGATCGACAGGCGGAAATCACCAGGTTACTGCTGGAGGGAATCAGCAGCACTCACGTACGTACGCTAATCACACACACACACACACACACACACACACACACACACACACACACACACGTAAAGTGATGATGTACTTAAGGAAAGCTCTGTGATTGGTCATTTGCAGTGTAAAAGTAGGCGGGGCTTGGATGAAGCACTAAAGTTTATAGTCACAGAAACAAGTGTGTGTGTGTGTGTGTGTGTGTGTGTCAGGCTCATCACCTGAGGTGTCTGAGTGATTTTGTCGACGCTCAGGCTGTGTATTACGCTCAGAGTTATCAGTACATGGTCAGTCTACAGAAACAACTCGGCAGGTCAGTGAACACACACACACACACACACACACACACACACTTATACACTTAGTCTCTCTCATTCACACACAAGGACGTCGTACTTTTCATGTATTTCTTTCTTTTCTGGATCTTCACTTCTGATAATCACTTGATCTCATCTCTCTCTGTTCCTCTTTCACTCTTTCGTTCTTTTTCTCCTCCGTCTCTTCGACTCTTTCGTTTCTTTGGTAAATTATTTTCTCGTTTCCTCTCTGAGGTTTAATAATAATAACTTTACTTCCCTCTAGTTTTCCTTCAGCTTTCTCCTCCAATAATAATCAGCCCGCTGCCTCTTCTGCTGGAATTTCCGTCCCTGTGACCTTGGCCACGACCTTGACCTCGACTCCCAGCGTGACCTCGGGTCAGAGTTCACCCAGCCTCAATGAGCTGCGGAGTTCCTGCGGTCCACGGCAAGCGCGTGTGCTATACGACTATGATGCGGCCTGCAGCGGTGAACTGTCCCTGCTGGCTGATGAGGTGACACACACACACACACACACACACACACACACACACACACACACACACACACACAGACTAATTGACACACTATAGTTAATTTCGAAACGCTGATTAGCCTCATCTGCATGTCTTTAGACTGTGGGAGGAAACAAATAACAAATAAACTTCACACACATACACAGACACACCCCGAGGTGGGAATCGAACCCGGACCCTGGAGGTGCGGAGACGGGGCTCCATCACCAATACATGTTCAAATATCTATTTAGACTGAAGTACACCAGCAGGGGGCGCTGAATCACTTTCTAACAGAAGCAGTGCATAGGAAAATATATAGCACACAGACACACACTGTATCTCAGTGTATAATTCTGTCTGGTGTGTGTGTGTGTGTGTGTGTGTCAGGTGATCACAGTGAGCAGCGAGCCAGGCCTGGACTCTGATTGGCTGATGGGAGAGAGAGGACACCAGAAAGGCAAAGTACCCATCACCTACCTGGAGCTGCTCAATTGAGAGATCTGTCGTTTACACACACACACACACACACACACACACACACACCGATCTGTCTGTGCCATTTCACACTCAGTATTTGTGCCTTTTTTTTTTCCTCGTCAGTAGCCAAAATCAGACTTGATCATTTCATCAGTGTGATTTGATGTAACACTCAGTGTGTATGTGGCTTCATCACCCTGAGTGTTATAAGCTGTTATAATGCTTTAATAAACGTACACACTGGTGATGATGATGTCGAGTGTCATCGTTATTCCTGACGGCTTTGGACTAAAACAACGCGAGAGACACAAGATTGTACGCGTTCCCATCGTCCCTTGGTTAGGGGTCAAGTCCCCTTGGTTAAGCCCCCTTAACTCGTCAGCAGCACAAACCCCACAGCTCCTACATGAACCTGGTCACGAGGTTCAGATGAGAAGGTGAAGCGAACACTGTGATCAGTAAGGAGATGAGGTGTGATGAGAGGTAAAGGTGTGTGTGTGTGTGTGTGTGTGTGTGCGCGCGCAGTGAGGAGAAGAGCCCAGCGTTGTTAAACAGTTTATTTATCATTAGAACACTGTTTAATCAGTGACACCCTGTTTATATTTACACCCAGCGATCAGTCAGTCCGGGGAAACGAACAACAGCGGCGGCTTTCACAGCAGCCCAGGGTCGGGCCACACTGTGCGCGTGTGTGTGTGTGTGTGTGTGTGTGTTCATTTCTGGCTAAACTGTCACTAAAATAAAAACATATACAGTTACAGATGAAACAATGTTTAACCTTTTACATGAATACAACAGTATCTCACACACACACACACACATACAGCCATCTGACTCGGTCGTCTTAGCGGTGTGTTAGCAGAACTAGCTGCTGCGCTAACCCTGACACACACAGATGGCAAGCTCGGTTTCAGTCTCGATTGTATAAAGTGCGTCACGTCGAAACGTAAAAACAAACAGAAACATAGACTCAGGCACGAGGGGGCGGAGCCAACACGCCACGACAACCTCAGGACAGAGCCGGTGAAATGGTGATGATGCGAGCACCGCGTGCCGTCAGTACCGCCGTGTGTCCCGTAGGGGGCGGGGCCACGCGTGCCGGATGTTAGTGATTAGTGGTGAAGTGAAGCGTGCGTCACGCGGCTCGTCCTCTTCCTCTCTCACTTCTTGAACGGCGTCAGGCGCCCGATGTTGTGCCAGAAGTTTCTGCGCTTGGGTTCGGCGAGCACGATGACCTGCTGGGGCAACGCCGACGGCTTCTGGCGCAACAGCACGTCGTAATATGGGCGGGGCACCGCTAAAGGCAAAGAGAGAAGGGAAAGGTCATGAGGTCAAAGTTTACACACTTTCAGATTTAACACTTCCTGGATGCTGCAGGCTGTGAGTGAAAGCAGGAAGCGTGTGATGAGGTCACAAGGTCAAAGTTCATGCATTTGTTCACACTCCTGAACTGAATGTTTCCTCATTACCCATAATGCAGCGTGAGGGGTTAAAGATGGTTTCCGAACAGGAACGCAGTTACATCATCACTCCAAGGAGCGCTAATGATCCATCATCATCATCATCATCATCACACTGAATATTAGAAACTCTGCTTTTTCTGAGAACTCCCACAATGCACTGCTCTGTTACACACACATGAGGTTACGCAGCGCTACAGGCTGCTGTTACAGGGTTAATCGAGTCTAGTGTGTTTATAAAGTGGGTTATTATAACGTCATTACGGTGTATATTACAGTTATTACACTGCAGGTCATGTCGTTATTATAATGTAATTACAGCACATGTAGTTATTACACGGTTATACAGCGGTTATAATTACCCCGAGTCTATCGGAGCAGGTCTCGACTCTGAGAGGAGACCCAGGAAATGGCCCTGCGCAGAACACCAGGGGGCGCTATAACTTCAGGAAGGGGGGGAGAGGAGAATTCAGGCCCAGGGGATTCTGGGTAATGAAGGCACTTGGAGCTTTTGGAGCGCAGAAGCGGAGCTTTAAGAGCCAGGAGGTGGTGCAGCGCTAAACCAGGACGGAGAGGAGGAGTGTGAGGGCGAGAGGAAGAGCACAGAGATCACATCGACACCTCAATACAGGACCGAAGCGTGTGTGTGTGTGTGTGTGAGAAAACTTATTTGGTAAAATCTGCTGCTGATAAGTTTGAAAGTTTCAGAGGAATAAAAGTGAGAAGAATCACAGCGAGTGTCGTCTTCAAGACCAGCATTACGTAAGTCAGATCTAAATATCACTCGGGAAAGAAAAAGAAGTTCTGATTAAGGTTTAAGAGTGTGTGGAGGATCATGATCACCTTTGGGTTTTCCAGCTGGAGGATGTTTTGAGACGTTCTGCATGGCCTGCTTCTTCTGCAGGTCTGTGATGGAAAATCCTGTGACGAGAGAAAATATTTCTGTGTAAACCAGCGTGATCTCCCTCACAGGCAGAGAACACATTCTGATCGACTAGCTGAGAAAGAAACAGGAAGTCAACATTGTTTATTCTGTACAGATGTAAGCACAACGCCTCTGCTTTCTGTCTCACCCGTGTCTCGGTCGTGTCGGACCTGCTGTCTCTCGTCTGCGAAGGCTCGGAGCCAGCGCTGCTTCAGCTCGGGTTTTTTAGCACACAGGAGGTGAATCTCTGCTCCGTCTGGAGACACTAACTTCAGCGCGTTCTTCACCGTCACGTTCAGATCTTTATCTTTTCCATCTTCTACATCCAGCACCTCCATCTGGTCCATGTCCAGGCGTCCTTTATAATATAAAATGTCCCTCCGGAGCAGGTCCTGGACATCAAACAGCATTTTAATGTAATAATGGTTTTAGCCGTAAATGTAATGTATGTTTTGTGCATTTGTGTGAGTGATGGAAGCAGTGATGAGCCTGTGAGTTCTGTCCATACGCGACATTGTGGCGAGAACAGAGAGACTTTCTGTGCTCACCTTTTTGCAGAAGATCAGCTGATGATCGAACAGGAAGAACATGCGCTGCTGCCCCTTGGCCTGAGGCTGAGAGATTTTGGTTAAATCTCCGGAGAAAATCAGATCAGAGCTCCGACTCAGAACGTCCTCACCCTGTGCAAGATCAGACCGAAACCTGTAATTAAGCTCCTTACAGGTTCCTACAGTACAGTAAACTACAGTGTTGTTTAATAAACAACTGTACAGTAAAATACTTTACAATAAGATAAATAAGGCTACAATAAACTACACTGCAGCAATGACAGCACAGTAAAGTTCAATAAACTACACTGCAGTGGCATACACTAGAGTAAAGTGCACTAGAGTAAAGTACACTAGAGTAAAGTACACTAGAGTAAAGTACAGTAGGGTGCACTGCGGCGCCGGGTCTGCGAGCTGCTCCTAGGTTTGATGGAGTGATGATCTTTACCTCCCAGTCCTCGATGGAGCTCTGCCACTGCGCGATTTTGTCGATATTCTCCAGGCGGCGTTTCTTCTCGTTGATCAGCCGAGCCACGTTCTTCATGGCGTTTAAAGCAGCTTCCACATCTTTATAATCTCTGAACAACAACATGAACAACACGTTACACACACACACACACGTTCTATGATAAACATTTCTGGGTCTGAAGTTGGACTTCATATAAACACGTTCCTCAGATCATCCAAACAAAACACCATTTAACACCATGTGATCCTCTTACACAAAACACACTGGATTATAATAAATAAATAAACCATTAAACTGTTGTTAAATAAGCAGTAAGGCATTAATACTATTTAACATCATCTCAACTGATAAAATGAAATTAATGTGAACGTTAAAAAAAAAATTTTAATGGCAGAACAATAAAAGGAATAACAATAATATAATTTTTACACAAACTAACTCGTATACAGGACATTCTGCACAGGAAATAACGTCTTATTTACAGTTTTACTTCACAATAAGTTTACACAGATCTGTGGTTTGTAAAGATGTGTGTGTGTTTATGAAGGTGTACATGCTGCGTGTGTGTGTGTGTTTATGAAGGTGTACATGCTGTGTGTGTGTGTGTGTGTTTATGAAGGTGTACATGCTGCGTGTGTGTGTGTGTGTGTGTGTGTACCTGTGCTGGGGGTTGGTGTATTTGAGGAGCTCGGCGAGCTGTAGAGGATACTTGCAGATTTTCTGCACAGGTGTGAGCAAGAAGCCGTCGAGCGAGATGTCGATCATCTTCTGCAGCAGACGACAAGCCTCGAAGAAAAACACGTACTTCTTCATCTTCATCAGCCTGGAGATCTGGACGCAGGCGTTGGGGTGATTGTTACAGTACTCCGAGTAGATCTGGAAATCGGTTTGCTGGAAACAAAACAGAGAGGAGAGGATGAAGACCATGATGAGGAGGAGGAGGATGCACTGATATGCTAATTAAAGGTTTATTACTAGAGTGTGAGGCTCCGCCCCATAATACACAAACACATTGTTGCAGCAGGAAGGACAAGTCAGTCTCTAATTACTGTGCAGACAAATAAACAGTTAACATATTCAGTGAAGCAGACAGACGGACAGGTAGACGTTGGATGTTGCGTGGGAAAGCAGACAGACAGGTGTCTTACGTTCTCCAGGAAGCAGGAGCCGATCTCGCTCAGGTGTGGATGCTCTTTGTTGTATTTTTTCTCCAGCGATTTGAGAAATTTCTTTTGGAAGCGATAAAGTTCGTCGATGTTCCCGAAGATGGTCCTGAGCTGCTCCTCTGTGAACATGTCGGTTCGTTTGCGACACTGTTTAATGTAGCCCTGAGGAACAAAAGACAAAAAAACTAACCATGAATAAAATGTGGAACCTTGGAAAACCTAAAAAAACAGAAAAACGTAATAATAATAATCTGAGAATCTTATCACGAGCTTCCAGATCAGTTCTGAGGTCACAATATAAAGTCCTGAGACACTGAGACAGTGGTTTGTTGTTGCTGTAAACTAGGTTTATTGTAAAACACTTCTACAGACTGGAGGAATTAAAGGTTCAGTTACACGCGTTAGTGCTGTCTACTCCCACAACACCTGATTTAAATAATTAACTGATTAACAGCCTTTTACCCATAATTAACACTAATATATGCAGCGGAGGGGTTCTACTGGAATAAGGTTGAGATCCCCTGTGCTGGGTGAAAAGGTGGAGCTTTGTAACTTGACAGGAAGCATGACTGATGAGTGAGTGGACACGCCCCTTTCTCCTGATTGGTTGGTTAGAGGAGCACACTGACCTCACAGATGTCCTTCAGGTGTTTGATGTAGTCTCTCTCCGTGCTCATGATCTCGTTAATCACGTTCGCCCGCATCTGCTCTTTACAGGGTAACCCAGGCCCACACGCCCCGCCCACCCCCACACCCCCGCTCTCCCCCGCCCCCTGAACCACATCGTCCTCCAGGGGCTCGTCCTGATTCACACGCAACTGAAACACACACACACACACACACACACATAATAGAAGTCAGAGACAGACAGAGAAAGAGGCAATAAGCAGATATACAGTGCCTTGCAAAAGTATTCACACCCCTTGAACTTTTCCACATTTTGTCACGTTACAACCAAAAACATAAATGTATTTTATTGGGATTTTATGTGACAGACCAACACAAAGTGCCACATAATTATGAAGTGGAAGGAAAATGATGAATTTTTTTTTTTTTTTACAAAAGAATTATCTGAAAAATGTGACATGCCTTTGTATTCACCCCCCTGAATCAGTACTTTGTAGAACCGTCTTTCACTGCAGTTACAGCTGCAGGTCTTTTGGTGTTTGTCTCTACCAGCTTTACACACCTAGAGGGGGAAATTTCTTTAGCTGAAGTTCAGTCAGATTGGAAAGAGAGCTTCTGTGAACAGCAGTTTTCAAGTCTTGCCACAGATTCTCAGCTGGGTTTGGGTCTGGACTTTGACTGGACTGTTTTAACACATGAACATGCTTTGATCTAAACCACTCCAATGTAGCTCTGGCTGTATGTTTAGGGTTACTAATTAATGCTCTCCTTGCCCGGTCTGTCAGTTTAGGTGGACGTCCATGTCTAGGTAGGTTTGCAGTTGCGCCGTTCTCTTTCCATTTCAGACGATGGATTGATCAGCGCTCCGTGAGATGTTCAGAGTATGAGATATTATTTTTATAACCTCACTCTGCTTTAATCTTCTCCACAACTTTATCCCTGATCTGTCTGGTGTGTGTTCCTTGGGCTTCATGATACTGTTTGTTCACTAATGTTCTCTAACAAACCTCTGAGGGCTTCACAGAACCGCTGTGTTCATACTGAGATTAAATTACACACAGGTCGACTTTATCTACTAATTAGGTAAATAAATTAGGTGGATTTTATTTAGGGGTATCAGAGTAAAGGGGGGTGAATACAAATGCAAGCCATACTTTTCAGATTTTTTTTCTTTGTAAAAAAAAAAATTTCCCTTCACAATGACGTGTGTTGGTCTGTCACATTAAATCCCAATAAAATACATTCGTGTTTGAGGTTGTAACATGAAAAAATGTGGAAAAGTCCAAAGGGTGTGAATACTTTTGCAAGGCACTTTAGAAAGTAAACAAAGAGCAACAAATGAGAAATCATATAAAGTAATTAACTGTATAAAACTGTATAAGTAAATAAATAATATGAGTGTAAAATTGATGTCATCATGATGATGTCATACTTAGATTTTTCTTCCTAAACTCTGTGGACGGCGTTTTATATTAAATAATTAACTAAATAAATAAGTAAATCATGTCGTACTCGGACGAAGCTGGCGGGGAACCACCCCTCGCCCTCCTGCACCCGCCCCCACCACCACTCTTTATTGGTGGCGTCCACGACCTCGATGACGTCTCCGGCCTTAAAGCCGAGCTCCTGGTCGTCCATGGTAACGTGATCCCACAGAGCCTCGGCGCAAACGCTGCCATCACTGATCAGCTGCACACACACACACACACAGGGAAAGTTTACACATCCACTAATCACCACACACACATTTACACTAATCACCACACAGTCATGTATATGTTTACACTTAAACTAGTCGCACTCATGATGATGTACATTTACACTAATTAGCAGCCTTGCTAATGGCCGAGTGACGTCATGAGCTGATGTGCTAATGTGTTAGCAAGCTGGAGTGGTTGTGAATGCAGGAACAATCAGCACACAGGAAGTAAACACTAAACCCTGACTCACATCACTACAGCCTGCTCTCTCTCTCTCTCTCTCTCTCTCTCTCCATCACACACACTCGTTCTCGGTTACGTTACCTGCACTGCGCAGGCTGCATTGCGCGCTTCCATCCACACAGCATGAACGAGAGAAGGTCTTTCCCTCTCTCTCACTGACCCCCTCCCTCTCTTTCTCTCCTCTCTCCTTCGTCCATACTTTCCTCCACTTCTGCTGTTCCGTTTCCTCCTCATTATCTTCCATTACCTCGATCCCTCTTTCATTCCCGTCTTTCTTTTTCAGTCCCACATCCTCCTTTAGTTATTCTTTCCACTCCTCATTTTCTTCCTTCCTTTTTTCTGTTTCTGCACATCCTCCTTTCTTCTGCCTCTTTTCCTCACCTCCTACACAACCTCAGTAATTCTGTCCATTCTACCCATCCTCTTTCTTTTCCCCCTTATCTACACGTTGAATCCTCCCTTTTCCCATCCTCTTCACTTCTTCCCCCTCTCCTCTCCTTCCTGTTGCTCTCCCTCTCTCCTTCCTCTCCCTCTCTCCTCCCTCTCCCTCTCTCCTTCCTCTCCCTCTCTCCTCCCTCTCCCTCTCTCCTTCCTCTCCCTCTCTCCTCCCTCTCCCTCTCTCCTTCCTCTCCCTCTCTCCTTCCTCTCCCTCTCTCCTCCCTCTCCCTCTCTCCTCCCTCTCCCTCTCTCCTTCCTCTCCCTCTCTCCTTCCTCTCCCTCTCTCCTCCCTCTCCCTCTCTCCTCCCTCTCCCTCTCTCCTTCCTCTC
Organism: Channallabes apus; assembly: GCA_030522415.1. Classification (NCBI taxonomy): domain Eukaryota; kingdom Metazoa; phylum Chordata; class Actinopteri; order Siluriformes; family Clariidae; genus Channallabes; species Channallabes apus. The sequence goes on along the minus strand of CM060105.1, from coordinate 61,675,273 downwards.
CCTCTCCCTCTCTCCTCCCTCTCCCTCTCTCCTTCCTCTCCCTCTCTCCTTCCTCTCCCTCTCTCCTTCACTAGAACGCCAGCAGGAATATCAGCAGCACGTTGATGATGACGAGGAGCATCATGATGAAGAACACCACCACTCTCTGTGCCTCTGGACTCAGGTTGCAGTGTAAAAAAAAGTCTCTGGCGTGCTGACGCCGAGCCATGATGTCACACACACACACACACACACACACACTCGGACCCAGAGACACTCGAGGAGATTCCACGTCTACACTTCCTTGTTCTCTCTTTCTTCCATGTTGCTTCCCATCGCTCCCTCGTTCTTTCTCTTCGTCCTCCTCTGCTGCTCGTCTCTCGCTCCCTCTCTCCCCTCCTCCGCTGCCACAGAGCCGCTCACACACTCATCTCTCCAAATCCCTCTGATCTGCTTAGCCAAGCTTCTTCTGTGCTCAGCCACAAAGATTAATCTGTCCATATATCTACCAATACATCCATCCCTCCATCTCTCCATCCCTCCATCTCTCTCAATGACTTGTTTCTTTTATCTTCCTCAGCCAATCAGACAGCAGGGCTGCGAGGCGTATCCTAGAAACCAGAGTAATGGAGGTCAGGCATAGCGGAGGGGGAGATGGAGCTCTCTCTCTCACACACACACACACACACACACACAACCAGCTGCACCTCTGTCACATCCGGAGTCCCTCATTGGTGGCTTCAGGTGACTATCCCCCGTGACCCCGCCCACATCGTATACCATGTTCAAGATGAAGGAGCGTTACAGGATTACAGCACTCGCATTTATTCACCTCCTCATCTGTCTGTCTCACACACACACTGTCTCTCTCCCTCTCTCTCCCTCTCTCTCCCTCTCTCTGTCTCTCTCTCAGTCCGTCTATCTTTTGTTTCATTATCATGTTATTATTTATTATTAATATGATTTATTATTATTACTACTACTATTTCTACTATACGCTGTTTTTCTCTCCTTTATACAGTAAAATGTTTTATTTCTCTGACACACACACACACACACACACACACACACACACACACAATCCCTTGTGTGTGAAATCTTATTTATACTTTAATATCAGCAGAATAATCATAACATTTTATTAGAGAATTAATTCTGCTCTTAACAACAATGACCCGGCATACTATTCCTGCTCTCAGCCAATCAGAACACAGCGTACCACCGCCGTCCAATCACTGCGCACCGTACCGCTCTCAGCCAATCAGAACACTGTGAGTGTATGACAGCAGCAGCGGTTTTATAAATGTGGGTGGGTTTATGATAGGGGTTGTAATGCATCAGAGTGGGCGTGACTCCATTTATGGTGGAGTGTATGATGGTGGGCGGAGCCTGTTACCTCATTAATAGCGAGTTGCTCTCCTCCTCCTAAACGATTGGCAGAAATGTGGAAGTCGTTGTAAAGCTCGTCTTCACTTCCCACCTCATCACCTGATTTATCCTGAGGTCCATCAGTGATCACCAACGCTGTGGACACACACACACACACACACACAACTGTTTCTGTTTCAGAATGATTAGTGTGTGTGTGTGTGTGCGAGGCGTCCTTCACACAGCACACACTCTGTCCTCTCCTTATTCTCTCCTCAGTTTTCAGGTCTCTGTTTTTCTCCTTGTTACAGAATGAAAGTGTAGAAATGAAACCGTCCACATTATTAATGTTTATTGATTGATTAGGTCGTGTTGATTAGATAACAGACTTAGTGATCATTCCTCATCTCTCAGCAGCAGAAAACCCCTTAAACCTGAAACAGAAATCCCCCCCAAATCCCCCCTCCCCCTTCCCCCGCACGGGGCCGAGGCCGTGACGCCTCAGACGCGCTTCTCAGAGACGCGTCTGTGTTTCCGACACGCAGACGGACTGAAGACGAATACCGAAAGCAGAAGCGACGGCGTCTGCACTTCCTGTGGTGTTTTTCACACTTCACCCCCGACCACACGTCTGTGTCAGTTCCACTAAACGCTGGGTTACAGCCAGAGGACGTTCCTGGAAACCGCCTTAACCGTCAGAATAAAAGACTTCTGAGCGTCCTCTCCGCGAGGATGATGAAGCTCATGGGGAACTCGACCCTGCAGCCTCCTGTGTGACGCGCTGCGCTGTTTCACGCTAACCTCAGTGACCTCTGAATCACTTCTACACGTTACACACTGCTCACACACCTGAGCACAACCGGATTCACGTCTCCACTTCACACTCATCAGCAATCGCACTTAAACCGGATCATCCAGAACCTGCCGTGTCCTCAGTCCTCAGAACAGTTTAGATATTATTCGTTTCTATAAACATATACAGGATTGTGCAGTGCAGAGGGTAATATTCTTTTTTCAGCACAAAATAGACAAACATGACTGAGCTAAATGTTTTTTAAATGGGTCAAGAAATAGCACAGAGACGAATGATCACGTGTTTTTCGTAACATAATAATAATAATAATAATAATATGCTCATTTTGAGAGTTCCACATTTTTGCGACTTCATTCCCATATTCCAGTAGCAGTAAAATTGACCTTTTGAGGCCTCCGGGTGGCGCAGTGGTAAAGTTCTCGCCCTATCTTCTGTAGATCGCTGGTTTGGTTCCCGGGTGATGCTGTAACCTCTCACAGCTGGAGGTCTGGAGAGAGCTGATTGGCCGAGCTCTCTCAGAGGGGAGGGATTAGAGGTATTAGTGCTCCCACATTAATCACACGGCCATTCGGCCAAGCGGAAGGAGCGGATAGCGCTGGCCTCCGAGTGTGTGACGCCGCCCCGAGGTCGACTGGTGTCACGTGGTTCGGAGGAAACGAGTGACAGCCCCCGGCCCTCCTGGCTGAATGGTAGTAAGTAGCCTTAATGTGTGAGCGCCCCCTAGTGACGGGAGGGAATTGGACACGACTAGATTGGAGAGAAAAATCTAATAAAATAAAATAAATAAATAATTGACCTTTTGTATAGTAATGGTTTTATTCTACCTGACGTATCCGAAAACACAAATACACAGAAGTCTGAAGCCTCTCCGTTAACACACACCGGCAAGGCTTCCATATAAACACATTTGAATAGTTATTGCCCTGTGCTGTGTTGCCGGCATGTATCTGTACCATTTGGGTTTTAAGTAAACATGCTTCCTCTATTTAGTCGTTTATTGTTTTATTTTATTCGTATCAAATTCTTTTGAAATGCTTTCAGTATTATTTATTTCACTAGGCTCTGTTTCATAAATAAAATGTCACTATTTTTATTAATGCTTTCTGTTTCATCACTTTTTATCATTTTGTTTTTCTCTATTATAAATAATCTTCATCATCTCTAATGTACAAGCCCCGTCTCCAGACTTTAGGCCACGCCCCCACCTGACTCTCTGTTCTGGGGAAGAAAGTGTTTTTCACTGTGATGTCACACTGTTCACGTTTATAGACATCAGTGTGTCCTACAGGGTCAGACAATACATCTGTAACACACACACACACACACACACACACACACACACACACACACACACACACACACACAGACACACACACACACACACACACACAGAGACACACACACACAGACACACACACACACAGACACACACACACACACACACACACACACACACACACACAGACACACACACACACACACACACACACAGAGACACACACACACAGAGACACACACACACAGAGACACACACACACACAGACACAGATACACACACACACACACACAGAGAGACAAACACACACACACACGCACACACACACACACAGACACACACACACACACAGACACACACACACACACACACAGACACACACAGAGAGACACACACACACACACACACACACACACACACACACACACACAGAGACACAGACACACACACAGAGACACAGACAGACACACACACACACAGACACATACACAGACACACACACACACACACACACACACACACACACACACACACAGACAGACACACACACAGAGACAGACACACACACACACAGACACACACACACACACACACACACACAGACACTTCCTGGGGCACTGAGGACACGACACTGAGCTGAACGGCGGTTGTGAAATCGGGCCGCGTGTCTCAGCTCACACTTTACTAAAAATAACTCAGAACGAGAAGGAAAACAAAACCCAGAGGAAGATGAAGAAGAACGAGCAGCCGTCTGAGATGCCGCTGGTGTGTCTGTCACCATGACAACCTGGACCGAGCGTTTAAAGGGTTGGTCGCATCCCAGTTTGGCACCTAGTGTAACGTCTCGTCGCCTTGTTTACATAAATCAGCAGTGAACATGTGCTAACAGGCCGAACCGCTAACGAGGAACAAATCAGTCTGGGAGACACAATCGTCTCCGACCGTCTGTCTGTCTGTCTGTCTGTCTGCGCCAGACGCAATATTTACAATATTTAGTTTATATAAAAAACGTTCAAAAAGTTTGCTAACGAGCATCAGATAAATTAACATATGGAATGTCAGGTAGCGTTCTTAGCAACACAAGCTAACCCCTCTCCACCCCTGACAGCCGAGGTTATGATGATGATGAAGCAGTGACGTGTGTGTGTGTGTGTGTGTGTGTGTGTGTGTATGTGTGTGTGTGTGTGTGTGTGTGTGTGTGAGAGACGAGCAGAACTGCAGCATTCACTCTGAGAGCCTCCTGCTCGCGCTCCAGCACGCTTCATTAGCTGGCACAGAGACATAAAAGCTATTAGTCGTGTTGTTCAGATGGAAAAAAACATTGGGATGTGCGGTGTGTGTTTACATTTTACACACACACACACACATAAATCCCTTAGTAGCAGCATAGCACTTTATTGTCATAATAAACACCGTCCTGAGCTCGTCACACTGGCTGCTGCTGCGGCACTGAATCCTCAGTAACACACATCACTAACACTAACACTGTAACACTGTAACACTAACACTGAACTGTAACACTGTAACTGTACTGTAACTGTAATTTGTTGACAATGTAACTTCGACATGTGCTACTGTATTTGTAACATTGTCTAAAACACACTACAGTATGATACTGTAAGTTTATTACACAGTAACCCTGAACAGTAACAACACTCATTCTACTCTCATGCACATCAGGATAATTAATCCAAGAATGTCAAGATGTAAAAAACACTGCTGAAGAAAGAAATATCATGTGTTTATTTTATTTATTTATTTATTTATTTATTTATAAAGCCTTCACAGAAATGTTATCAGATTATTATTATTATTATTGAACTTGGTGTTTAATGTAACACTATATTATCTTCATAATTATATTTATGAATTTATTTTATTATATATTTTGCATTTCAATGCTTCTTTATTGCATAAGGTTTTTTAAAAGTCTAAACAGTTCAGCAGCACCGCGTTATCAGATGTGATTAAATATAAACTTTATCTGCTTTATTTTCTCTTTTCCAGCGAATCCTGCTGTCTGTAAAACACTGAGCTTCATTATCTCCTAAATATTATTTATTATAATTTATTTTAATTATATTCTCTTTATTCTACAGACAGTGCAGCATTCAGAGAGAAGCAGAAACACAACAGAGTTACACAACTTCACACTCGACCACACAATGAACAAAAGAGACAGAAAAAGTCAAATAGAGAGAGAGAGAGAGAGAGAGAGACTCCAGTGCGGTAGACGTGATGTAGGAGCGACACGGCCTTTAATTCTGACTTTCTGTTCTGAGATCAGCTTACTGCAGCCTGACTGACTGACTGAATTTCTCACAATGTATTTGTGTGAAATTATATTTCTGTGATATTTTACATTTTGTACAGTTCTAACATTATGGACTTATTTAACTCGACCTTTTACGTAATTAATGACTTTAAACTTTTTTTACTTTACAATTTTAGGCTTTTTAACAGTGTAAATTTCTCACAGTAACTTATAAATCACATTTGTATTTAAAAAAAATTATTTAATCATTTGTTTACATTTTTGTTAATGCTATAACATTAATATATTTTACTTTGCAATTTTAACAACTTTGTGCAAATGCACAAAAGTACAATTTTAAATGTTGTTCTTTTGTAGCTTTTGTACAATTAGTTATTTTAAACACTTTTTACTGTAAACATGATATATTTTACCTAATACAGTCATTTACAGTAAATCTCTATTATTACCACCTTTTCCACATGAATTGACATTACTGTTAACTATTTTTATTAGATGTAATTTTGTAAAACTGTGTAAAATGGCCTTTAGTCCTTTAGCCCTAGTGCAGGAGCCTAATGTTACTGTGGCTCAGTGCAGAGGACAGAAACCAGGAATAAGGAACATGTGAAGAACATGATGGTGCTACAGAATGTTTATGGAGAACCTGTCTGGTATCTTCAGGAGGTTTAACAATAAAAACAATCGTAATTTCTGTAAACAGGTAAAAATACATGTGTGTGAATAAAGAGACTGAAAACTGAAACTCAGTGTAAATTCTGCAATAAACACCAACATTATTTATTTATTTTACGGAGGATCCTGAGGATTTCATTTCATTTGAGAGCAACAAGGTAATGTTTATTCTATCTGTCTCCACTTCCACCTGCACACACACACACACACACACACACACACAGGAGCTCAAGAATTTGCTCCATTTCCAATAACCTCCATGATCGTTTTAGACAACATCACACACACACACACACACACACACACCCAACACTCTGACAGCCACAGATCCGATCTGCGGGATTCGATCAGATCCTCACGCGGCGGCTCTTACCGTTAGTGGAGTGAAGACTCTCGAGGCTCCAGTAATGAGACATGACGCTTCGTATCGCCGTCACCCCCCTAATGAGGCCCACATCTGCTGAGGGGTCTGCATTCGGCCACACACACACACACACACACCCCCCGACACACACACACACTCAGACACACACACACACACACAGCCGAGGACGAGGAGGGCGGCTGCTCTTCAAGCAGTTACAGACTCCAGAGATGTGGACGTGTGTGTGTGTGTGTGTATATATGTGTGTGTGTGTGTGTGTGTGTATATGTATGTATGTATGTATGTGTGTGTGTGTGTGTGTGTGTGTGAGCAGGTGAATCACAACGTCCACTCAATCGTTTCAAGCGTCGGAAACACTCGCGATGTCGCCTGCATCCTTCCTCCAGTCTCGCGCGCGCGCACACACACACACACACACGATCAAGCCTCTCCCCTCTCTCTCTCACACACACACACACACACACAGATGCACAGCATCAGCAGGGCCCCACTGAGGAGACACCGACACACGACTCACTCCAGGCTGAGGTGGAGCTCAACACACACACACACACACACACACACTGGTACACACACACACACTGGTACACACACACACACACACACACTGGTACGCACACACACACAGGTACACACACACACACACACACACAGGTACACACACACACACACACACACACAGGTACACACACACACACACACACACACAGGTACACACACACACACACACTGGTGACTGACAGGAGAGCCCCCTTCACGGAGCCCCTTCAGCAGGGGTGTGTGTGTGTGTGTGGGTGGGGGGTTTAGGAGCCCGACACACTGCTTCACGCGCTGCTACACGTTTGTCTCTGGTCTCGTGCCCCTCTGGTGCCGGGTCTCGTGCACGTCTAAACATCTGGGGGAAGCTCAGGCGCGCGCTAGTGTCTGGTCACCAGGCCGACTCGTGTCAATCACCCCCCAGTGCGCGGACACACACCGTCACACTGTAGAGCCGAGCGCTCAAAGGGACTCGAACACATAAACAATACAATGTTATTAATGTCGCACACAGTTTGACTGGATAGAATTACTGCAGGGATTCACGTGTTTCAGCTGCAGTTAATAGGGGGCGTGTCCTGCGGGGGGCGTGTCCTGCGGGGGGCGTGTCCTGCGAGCAGGGGAAAGATGGTGCATTAAAGGTCCTGTATCAAGACAACAACTGAGGAGACCCTTAAAACCTGCCCGGGACATTATTAAACCCTCAACCTCACAGAAGTGCTGTGGGCAGAAACACATCCTGTGTGTGTGTGTGTGTGTGTGATCACTTAAACGCTGCATTTACAGGATGTGTCAGACGCCCTTCTCCACAGAGGAGACTTACAGAAGTGCTCTGAAGTCATAGGACCGCATACAGCTAGAAGTAAAATCTTAGATCACACCGTAACTTTAGACGCCTTTCTGTTCCATCAAGTGCAACAGTAAAAGACCTCGGCGTGATTATAGATTCCAGCCTTTCATTTGAAGCTCATGTAGATAATATCACCAGGATAGCATTCTTTCACCTCAGAAATATCGCCAAGATAAGAAATATATTGTCGCTAAACGATGCAGAAAAACTAGTTCATGCTTTTATCACTTCTAGGTTGGACTATTGTAATGCCTTACTGTCTGGTTGTTCAGTTAGGTGCATAAACAAGCTTCAGCTAGTCCAGAATGCAGCAGCGAGAGTCCTCACTAGAACCAGAAGATATGAGCACATCACCCCTATCCTATCTTCACTGCATTGGCTCCCTGTGAAATTTCACATTGATTTTAAAATACTACTCTTGACATATAAGGCATTAAATGGTCTCGCGCCGCAGTATCTGAGCGAACTGCTAGTGTCTTACGATCCGCCACGCCTACTTCGGTCAAAGGATGCAGGCTGCTTATCAGTACCGCGTATTATGAAAACTACAGCTGGGGGCAGAGCTTTTTCTTACAAAGCCCCAAAATTATGGAATAGTCTTCCAAATAGTGTTCGGGACTCAGACACAGTCTCAGTGTTTAAGTCTAGGCTCAAAACCTATTTATTTAGCCAAGCAATTATATAAATAGATTTGCCATAAGGTAAAGGAGCAGATCTGGGGGACTCATGGACGTAGAGTATTATGGTGAACTGGTATGTTTAGATGCTGTCTTCCTCAGTCTCATTTGATCACTCAGGTTTGTTGATGGTGAGGTGATTGTTTGCTTTACATCTCAGGACCTGTCTGATCCATCCTGGTGCCCCGTTTCTGGTTGGAGGTCTCGTCGCATGGATGCCCCGTGTGTCTCTTTAGGATGTGCCTGGTGTCTGGGGATGATTCTATCTACTTAGAAGATGGTTCTGGCCTCGACTGGTGTTGTCAGCTGTTTCTCTGAGGACTTGACAATTCGATAGTTCAGGACTGGAACTTTCTACAAGTCTATCTGAGTCTCCAATAACTACTGGACTCCATTTTACATCAACTATTATAACATCAATTAACATCAACTATTATAGCTGAACCTAACACTTAACACTGTATAAATGCAGATCATTTCCTGCTATCTGTTTCACCCAGATGAGGATGGGTTCCCTGTCGAGTCTGGTTCCTCTCAAGGTTTCTTCCTATTACCATCTCAGGGAGTTTTTCCTTGCCACTGTCGCCCTCGGCTTGCTCACCAGGGACTATCTGAACATTTTGATTCATACACATTCACATTCCATACAAACTTAAATAATTCTTTTGATTGTGTAAAGCTGTTTTGAGACAATGTCAATTGTTAAAAGCGCTATACAAATAAAACTGAATTGAATTGAAGTCTCCTTCATTAAAGACCCCCTTCCACACGCTGGTCCACTGGGTTTGTAGAAACACCACACGGTGTCAGGAAGGTTTTATTAAATCATCACTTATTCTAAAAGGCAATGACGAAGATAAACAAGACAGATAAACTAAACACAGTTACAGATATACCGATAAACAGAGACAGATACTGTAAATAGATTCAAAGAAATAAACAGATAGCTTGTTATAAGACAAACTTTATTTGTGCTTAAGAAAAAAAATGCCTAAATCACCTGATTATTATTATTATTATTATTATTATTATACACCATCCTCTTAATGTGCACGCGTCTCCTTAGACTACCTGTCTGTTCACCACTAATATACTAATTTATCACTACTATTACTGTATTACACTGTTTACATTATAAACAGCAGTTATTGTTATAAATAAACATTTATTTCTTTGAGTAAAATTTTTTTGTTTGTTATTTTGCTAAGTATTATTATTTTTAGATTGTGTAAGGAAAAAAATATTTTTAAACACACAGGTGATCACAGGTAAATGGGCGTGGTGTGTGTATTTACTCACCGAGTGCGGCCGCCTGTGTGAGTGTGTGCGCAGAGGGTCGGACCAGACACGACTCTGCAGACAGAAACGTGTGTGTGTGTCACTTCAGTAATCCATCCAGCTATCTAGAACCTCTGTAGTCCAGGCAGGGACTGTGGAGGCCGATAGTGACCACCGTATTTATTACAATTCTGTACGACTGTGTTAGAACCAACTTTCAATTCACACACTTCAATATAATTCACAAAGGGCAATTTAGGAACGCCAATTATCCTAATCTGCATGTCTTTGGACTGTGGAGGAAACTGGAGTACCCCGAGGAAACCCAACAAACACAGGCAGAACAAACAATCTCCACACACACACACACACACACACACACACAGACCTGAGGCGGGAATCAAATCCAGAGACCTGGAGGCACAAGTGACAGTGCTAATTACTACATTACTACGCCACCGCGCCGCCACAGTAATCACTCACTCTCATTCTTACACACACACACACACACACACACACACACACACACACACACACACACACACACACACACACACACACACACACACACACACAGGGTCACAGGGGACCGATTCGAGACAAGTGTGATGTGTGCTAGCCATGTCCTGAGTTAGCCATGTGCTAGCACTGTGCTAGTTGCTAACCAGGTGCTAGCGGTGCGAGAGGGTCGACTCACTGTGCTGCGTCCACAAAGGTCACGGCGTGGGACAGAAATGTTATACAGCAATAATGGAGTACTTGTGTCTTTGTCTCAAAGGAGCCTGTATCTCTTTCACGCACACACACACACACACACACACACACACACACACACACACACACACACACACACACACACCTACAGATGTGTTTACTCCATCAGTCTTTATACAGAGACAGACTGACAGAACTAATTAAACAAAGAGAGAGAGAGAGAGAGAGAGAGAGAGAGAGAGAGAGACTCAGTACAGATAGACAGACAGAGGAACAGTGAGACAGATGGACAGGAAAAAAAACTAATAGTTAAATAACAGACCTTTAGACATACATACCCTGATTTAAACAGAGAGACAGACAGAAAGGGAGATACTCAGGGGAAGTGAGACAGAGAGAGACACAAAGCGGTAGTGAGACAGATGCCAACACATGTGCTGACCGACAAATACTCACAGAAACCTGATTCTAATCATAATTTATGCATTTCCTGATGAAGTTATGCAACGCCCCACACAAATGCATAACCGGACGTTTAGATTCAATAATGAACTTAATTACAATGTATTATTTTACATTGATTGGTAAAAATTTTTCCTAAGAAAACAAACATGTCCTGAGGTGCAGAGGTAGAACTGCAATAGTGTGTCTCACCACAAATCCACAACATAACACTGACTCACTGGAAAGCACTCAGGAACCTCAGGAACACTATGGAGGAAACTGCAGTCAGCAACAACACAGAGGAATTTATTACCAAAACAAACCTGTTAAATGAAGTGTTTTTATTAAAATGTCAAAATCAGTCTAAAGTAACAGGAGACGTCTGGCTTCCGGCAGCCTCCGGGAGAAAACACCAGTTATTACATATAAATATAAGCCTTTATTTATCACATGTACGTTACTGCCTGGAGAAATGCTTTATTCTTCACATGTCCCAGCTATGTGAAGAGGCTGTGGTCAGAGCGCGGGGTAAGCCATGATACAGCGCCCCCTGGAGCACATAAGGTTAAGGCCCTTGCTCAAGAGTCCATCAGCGGCCCCCTTTTCCACTAGTTCCAGAGTTAGTTCGGAGCCGGTGCTCAATATTGAACCAGTTCTGTGTTTTCTGACGGCCAAAGCACCGGCCGGCCCTCAGAGAGAAAAACCCGGTTCCGTGACGACACTTTGCTGGATCAGAACAAAGAACTGCTTACGTCAGGAGGCAGGATAATCAAGGCTCACTAAAAGATAGTGACCGCCATCGTTACAAAATTTACGCATTATGCTACAGTATGGGAAGCTCAAATGCTTTCTAAGTAATAATAAAGCCATGACATGAAGTAATGATATCTGCTCATGAAGCCATGCTGCAGTTCACCATTGTTGTTGTTGTTGTTGTTGTTGTTGTGCTTGCCACTAGCATTTTTTTTTTTTCATTCCCACTATCATTGAAGCGAGCACTGCTGGGAAAGTAGAGGCGTACACAGACATATACAGTGATGTAATGACATGACGATACCCCATGGAGAAACAAAGCCAGTTCTTAGGAGGTTCGCTATTAAACAGCAGTAGCACCAGACATAAAGCAGCACATGGTTCACTTTGGTGGAGCTGGGGCTTGAACCACTAACCTTCAGCAACTGAGAGCCTTAATATATCCTGATTATTAGCTACTCCGATACACACAAACAGGCTGCACACACTACAGGCTGGAAGCCAAAAAAAGACACTGTTTTTGATTCTGTCGCCCCCTATAGGACAGTCAATGTAAAACAGAAGACAATATTTATGTTCTATTATGATGTCACTAATATCTCGAAAAGTTTAAGAAATTATATATTCTATAGATTTTTAATGTACAGTAGAATAAAACCCCACTAGACTTTATTTTCATAAATGTCCCAGACTGTACGAGCAGGTCACCGAGACCTTTAATCCCAGTGTGGAGTGTGTTTACGTCAGTGCATGGGGAGTCACACTGTCAGTCCAGTACAAAGTCTCAGGAACCAATCACAAATCACAAAAAAACATTTTACTTTATCCTCACCTGAGAATGAAACTGGGCGTGGCCAGTGAAGACAATCGAGTCCAATGGGAGTGCTCTGAGAGAAGAAGTGATCTTTAAGGGACATGGAGGACGGCTGTGCAGAAGTGAAGGACAGTATCATCTCCACCTGGGCATGAGAAAAAAAAACACCTGAATAATTATAAAACACGGCATCTGATTTATAAGATAAAATCATCATCACAATCATCATCTGTACATTAAGTGGTACAGTGATGTGTGTGTGTGTGTGTGTGTGTGTGTGTGTCTCTCTCTCTCTCTCTCTGTTGAGTTTGATCAAAATCCAAGAAAATCCTGTAAAACAGCCAGACCATGTCCAGAGGAAGAAAAGGAAAGGAGAAACAGGAAGTTCATGATTTGCTGTGACGATGATGAGTACCGAGAAACCTGAAGCGGGGTCTTAAAATGTAAAACAATTTCAAAACACAGGAAAAAAGGTGTATGGAGAGACAGACAGACAGCCAGACAGACAGACAGACAGACAGACAGACAGACAGATCCGAGCCACTACAGGACCAGTGTAAGCGTGGAAGTGGAAAAGCAGAAACAAGACAGATGTCCAGGAGCAGAAAGTTCCAGGAAATAAGTTCCCTCGTTCTTGAGCTTCTTACTTTCTGCTGCTCCTCAGACGTTGTGCTCAGCGTCCCGAGGCTCCTCTGCATCACGGTCTTCATCTTCGGCACCTCCCGGAACTCCCCGAGCCCCTCGACTGAGCACGAGCGCTTCTCTATCTTGGCCTTCAAACCTTCTGTGATTTTCCTCTCCTGAGTGTAATCGGCCGCCGTTTCTCCGATCTCCTGCAGAGGTGAACTCCAGCTGCAGAGGTCTGAGACGGGTCTGGGTCGGAGCACACGCCGGTCACTTCTTTTGACACGGAGCACAGAGGAAGACGACTGAAGAGAGGATTTACAGCCATCCTGTCCAGGCGTTCAAGTGGACAATCAAAAAAAAGTGACCAAATTATTGAACAAAGATAAACCTGCGTAATCGCTACTATGGTGCTGTTGGCTTTAAGCATACGCTTATTTAGTACTAGTGTTAGTACGCGTCGTTAAAAGATTAAAGCTAAAAATAATCTGATGATTTTAGTAGATCAGATAAAGATGAAGTTTTGTCTTAAAACGACTCCAGCGTGTTAAAATTCACTTATACCACTTCAGCGCTGTTATTTCAGACAAAGTGAAAATATCAACTAATCCCAGTCAAAATATTCACTTTATCTTTTCTAATTAATATCTATTGGTGCAGGTGTTTGTTTACATTGAGACAGTAGCGCATTAGTAGATTATTATACAGTAGATTATTAAATCCAGCACATAACTGTTCATAACATCACTTTTACTGCACATTTAGATTTAAACTGATGCTGCAGATTAAACTACAGGACCACAAAAGATTCAGTAAATTCTGTCCAGACAGTTTTGTGTGATGCTCGGACAAAATCCGTCTTTACAGACAGACAGACAGACAGACTTTTCTGAGACTGATTTCTGATTTCCTCTGATGTATGAAACATAAAGAGTTTAATTGAGAGAGTCAATGTACAACAAAACCTTTCATTTATTTATATTCTATTTAGGGAAAGTGAGTACAGTGTTGGTGTTAAACCTGTCACTCAGTTTTCTGACATGATAAAGACTGATGAGGGAATGTGTGTTTATTGCTGTATAACCTAAGTGAGAACAGGAAGTAATGTGTTTCATAAATGTTATTAAAGATTAAATATGACTAGAGACAGATCCAGTCTGAGGTGTCACTGATGCTCATGTATAAAAGAAATAAAACACTTTCAGGGGCAAATAAATCACATGATGGCAGTAATTTCGCTTCCTCACCCCACTGATCATTTCCCTCCTACCACATGATAAACATGACCCACCTCAGACTCTGTGGTTGAGCTGCTGGACACCAGACTGGCTTGAGATTGGTTGTCCGAGTTTCTGCCTTCAACTAAGTACTCAGAATCGAGTCGTGTTGCCCTTTGCACAATTCGCCTTTGTGAACCCTCTGACTGTCCCTCTAAACTCGGACCCTCACCCAGCGAGCACAAGGAGCTAGCAACAGATTTGGAGGGGTAGCGGAAGCTGCTCCTTTGGCTCCAGACCCCAGGATTTTGTGGTTTAGGAGTGATTGGCTTACTGGGAGTATCAAGACTTTCAAAGGAACCTAGGGATCTTGTAAAGGATGAAGAAGCAAGAGCAAAAGCACTAGGGTGCATCAGTGTCTGTGTAATGTTCTCAGATCTTTGGACTGTCTCAAAAACATCAGAGTTTGTACCAAGGCGATTAGATAGTGTATCTCCTTCAGCAGGCTCCGCCTCAGGTCCGGATGCTAGTACGCCAGGAGGTGATGTGCTTTTCGAATCCTCCTGGCAGCTCTGGAATCCCTGAGGATCTGGATAGTCCTCGGTTAACCCAGACACAAAGTCACTCTGAAGACCACATCTAGACTTGGTACCACTTGGTCCAGGAAGAGAGCGAGTTCTCTTTAGCAGCTCGGCCTCTTTAGATGCTTTCTTCTTTTTCCAAGACTGCCTGGATTTTGTATCCCGGTTCAGCATGTTGGAATCCTGTTGTTTGTCTTTTTCACCAGGTCGGACCTCGAAGAAGCTCGACAGAGACCTCTGAGCCAGAGCAAGCTTCATTAGGAAGTTCTCGCTGTTCTTGCTTTTCTTTTGGAGATTAAACACAGGTTGAATCTGCACTCGCTCACTGTTATAGTTACGTTGCTGTGTATTTTTGGAACTGGATGTGGATTTGGGATTTGGGATTTGGGATACACCAGGGGCTTTCCCTGTGATGTCACTAGATTGATCCTCGTATTTTGTCACGAGATCTGCAGCAGGATTATAGTTTGGTAGCTGATTCTTTTCCTGTTCAACCTCAGGAGTTATTTTTGTCTCTGGCTCAACCTGGATTTCATGCTTGACCTCTCTCTTGCTTTTGCGGAAAGAAGGGATTCTTGTGAACATAGAGAACCTTGAGCTTTTTCCTGCAGACATGCTCTTGGTTTCCTTACTCTTTTGGATGCTGGTAGAGCTGCTTTCTGTTGGGCTCTGACTGGTACGTTCAACTTTGTTATTTATGGTGACAAAGTCGTGATCTTGAGATGCGTAATTGGAAAGATCATCAACACCTTCAAACTTGTTTGTCAAACAAGTGGTGTCTACATGATCGGGTTTATCATAAGCTCCTTTCACAGACCTGACATTGTAGTGCGTAT
The DNA here is from genome assembly GCA_030522415.1 of Channallabes apus. Lineage (NCBI taxonomy): Eukaryota > Metazoa > Chordata > Actinopteri > Siluriformes > Clariidae > Channallabes > Channallabes apus. The sequence goes on along the minus strand of CM060105.1, from coordinate 61,659,176 downwards.
CATTTTGATCACTGTTCACAGATGACACAAGATCCTTCTGCTCTCCATTCAAACCTTCTGAGGTCTCCTGAGGTTGCTCTGACTCCATAATCTGCTGAATCTCGGAATCTGACATTGAACCAAAGCTAGAATCGATAAAAGGGAAACTCTGGAACTGTAGAAAATCTGGACAGTAAGGTTCAGTTTCAAATTCATTATTTCCTAATCCATGAGTAACACTGGGTGAGGCAGAGTGAGGCAGCAGGCTTTGCTCTTGGAACAGTTTCTGATATAGTGGCGCATTTACAGAAATAGCTTGTGAAAACTCTGAACTTTGACCACTGAAAGGAACCAGTCCACATTGAGCTTCCTCCAACAGGTAATCTTTTCCAAAGATTTTCTCCTGAGAACCATCATCTACACCAAGAGCATTTAAAATATCCCTTTTGGAATCCATCATAACTGTGTCAGGATTCTCAAAGCAGTTAGCAGAATTGTCTGATAAATTTGAAAACATGCCCAAAGGACCATCTTGCACCGACGGACGTGTGTGACACCAGAGCTCGTGTTCTAGTATGGAGCTCGGTGAAGTGTGCAGAGTCTCAGGTGTGTCCTGCTTTGTATTATTGTTAGTGTCAGAACCCTGAGATGTGGCAGAATGCAGCAAGGTTTTTAAACCAGTGTTTGCTTGCATTGAATCACCGTATGAAATTCTAACATCCTGCTCTTTTGCACAGACCTGGTCTCCTTGGAGGGGCTGTTTTGTACATTTTGTCGCATTAACGGAATGTAAAGGAATTAGTTCTTTAAAGAAAACCTCAACTGGACCTGGAGGATGTTCTGAAACATTTCCTTGAGAATAAACAACACTTTGTGATTCTTTACCAGCTGAAAACAGCATCGCATAAGAGTCAATGTCACCTGAGTTATCTGAATAAATGACCTCCTGTTCCTTCTGGGGTTTGGCAGTGAATTCCTTCACACTGCATGAGTTTTGCAGGAATTGTAGGTTTACCAAATCATCTAAATCATTAGACCATCTTTCAGTTTCATCGTTGTTCAGACCCAAATCCAAAGTTTCTTTACTGATCCCTGGAACATAAGACTCTGAAATTAAACCATCAACATACAACAGACTTGAGGAACCTTCCTCTGCTGAACAATCATCACCATCTTTAAAAGCAGAATAACTGTTGATGTTAAGATTTGAAACCTGCTCCTGATCATTTTGGAGAGAAGCCGATTCAGGTTGAAGCCCAGATCCGTCACAAGACTGAACACAAGAACATCCTTTCATTAATGGAACCATGAACGTCTCAGCATCTACTGATGAATCAACAAACATCTTACTATTTATGTCTAAAGGGTTAACCCCAGCTTCATCAATCTGCCCTAAAGGTTCTATCATATCTGTGGTCATTCTGAAAACAGTGATATTCTCCATTTTACTTTTGCTATCAAGTTGTTCTTCATTTCTACCTACACCAGTTAAATCAGATGCATTCTCTAAATAAAGCTCTGCTTCACCTCTTTCTCCAACTGGTGGTGCAAGGGTGTGTTTAGAAATGTTAAAAAGTTGTGAAAAACTGATCAAATCTGTGTTGGACATGCTAGCTTGAGAAAAGGAAGGAAGCCCATCTTCTTTAGAAGATAATCGATTAACAATTTCTGTGTTCTGCAGATCGTCTGATGTTACTACACTGCAGTCATTCTCCAGTGGTACCAAGTGCTGGTCCACATTCATGTTCATCTCTAAATTTTTGATGTCAGGAGAGCTTTTAGGAGAACGAAAATCAAGTTGCTGTTTAGCAACAGCAATAAGATCAGACCTGGTGTCCAACTGGACCACAGCGTCAGTTTGGTCAATCGACAGATCTGTATCAGACATGCTAGACTGGGAGATGAAGGGAAATCCGGCTTCCTTGAACAAGATCTCAGCCGTGTTTATCAATGGCACTACAAGTTCTTCTGTGTCTGTTTTTAATTGAAGGCAACTATTATTTATTTCCAAATTAGATAAATCAGGATTTTTACAGTGTTGAGAAGAAGGATCTACAAGATCTCTGCTCGGACCACCTGATTCTGACTCGAGCTTTGTGTCACTTTGTTCAGTAGATGAAAGGTTATCTTTAGCTGTAAAAAGTTCTGAATCGTTCATGTCTTTTGATACTATGTTGGTGTGTAAGATAAAAGGAAGTCCAGCTTCCTCCAGAGACGACCAACATGCAGGTACATCATCTCCTGAATCTGCACTGACCTCTACTGCACAATTTTCCATTGCTACTTTAGTTTCTGCTTGAACACCATTCATCTGCTGATCATCATTAATGACTTCTGAAAAACATGATTCCAGGTTTTCTAGGTTCCTAAGGTCAGGAGAATATTTAGGAGGACAATAATCCAGTTGATTGTTGCTTGCAATAACCAGTGTTGACAATTTTTCTAACTGGGGAGCTGCTTCACTTTCACAGGTGAGCTCAGGTGATTTTACAGAGGTAGGAAAAAGTTCTGAATTTACCAAACCTGGGTCAGATATATTAGCATTAGAGACAGAATAAAGTCCAGCTTCATTGGAGACCTTTTTAGTAGATAAACCATCTGCAGAATTATCATCAAGAATTACCACCCTGCACTCTCTTGGCAGAGTTTCTATGAAAAGTTCTCCATCTGTGTTCATCACCCGACCATCGCTCTTTTCTTCTGATTGAGAAGACACCACAGTTGCAAGTTCAGGAGATTGGTCAGAAGAAGAAATGCTTGTAGCATCGAAATCAGGAGTGCTGCCTAACTGAGCTGCAGCTTCACTTCTTCCAGTCAGTGCAAGTGTCTCTTTAGAAGGAGCCAAAAGTTGTGAATCTGTTAAGTTTTTTGAAGACACACTAGTTTGTGAGATGATGGAAAATCCAGCTTCCTCAAGAGATGAACTATTCAAAACTTCTTCACACTTGGAGTCATGTAAGTTAATTGCACTGGAGACACCTTCCATGAGTTCCTCTCCTTGAATGGTCACTTCCAGATCATCGTTCTTTCCTTCTGAATGCAAAGAGTTGAGGTTTCCAGAGACGCTAATGTGTACAGAAGAAGAAAAGTCCATAATGTCTGAATCTGGAGTGCAAAGGTGCTTTGCTTCACATCGCTCATTGATAGAATCTGTGTTGGACATGCAAGCTTGGGGGATGGAAGGAAGTCCAGTTTCCTCTGGAGATAATCGAGGAACCAGTTCTGCATTCTCTAGATCATCTGAAGTTATCATGCTGAAGTCATTATCCAGTGGTACCATGTGCTGCTCTACATCCATGTTCATCTCCAGACCATTGTTCTTTCTATCTGGAGAAGAGCAGCTCAGATTCCTGATGTCAGGAGAGCTTTTAGGAGAAGGAAAGATGATACCATGAGCTACGTGATTCCTTTTAGCAGTGAACGCTGACGTGTTGTTTAAGTCTGGTGCTGATGTACTTCTGTAGATAAGCCTAGGTGTTTCTTCAGGAATTGTGAGAAGTTGTGGATCTAACAAACCAGGGACAGGAACAGCAGCCTGAGAGATGGAAGGAAGTCCAGCTTCCTCAAGGGATGAAACATTTAGATCTTCGTCACACGCTGAATGCAGATTGCTGAGGTCAGGAGAGTTTTCATGAAAAGAACATGTTCCATGATATGTGCTTAAATCAGGGGTTTGTTCTAACTGAGGTGCTGATTTACTGTCAGTCAGTGTAGGTCTTTCTTCAGATGTAGCCTGAGAAATGGAAGGAAGTCCAGCTTCCTTTGACACGAGCTCAGGAAATGAAAGAAGCCCTGAATCATCTGCAATCTTTACATCTGAGTCATTGGCTAATAGTGTCATGAGTTGCTCTTTGCCAGTGTTTACCTCAAGAACATCACTCAAACTTTCTGAATGAGAAGAGTCCAGTTTACTGAGGGATTTAGAAGGAAAAACATCCACAACTCCTCTGGTTGCAGCAACTAAATCTGAACCCATCAAGCCTCCTGATGATGTGCCGGACTGCTGGATGGAAGGAAGTCTAGCCTTCTGAGATGGCGATGAATCTCCAGCTTCATCACACAACGAACCATCTAAAATCCCTGCACTGCACTTGTCTTCCACTTTTACCACGAATTCCTTAGAAGTTGTGAAAAGATCTGAGTCTTGTGGTGTGTGGAACATGCAAGTGTCTGTAAAAGAAGAAAATCCAGCTTCCTTGAAAATTGCACATCCTGAACCTGAGTCCAAACTCCTCACACTGCACTCGCTTCCTGACGGGAACATGAGGTCCTCTCCAACCGTGCTCATCTGTGAAACGTCAAAGACTCCATGATGACCTTCTGAGTCCTGCTTTCTGAGGCCAGGAGAAGAAAAGTTCTCATGATCTTCAGTACAATCCGAGGATGTGTTGCTATGCCACGAGCGTGTCTCAAAATACTCCTCCATCATGTCCAGAGCTTCTTCCTGTGCAGGTTCACTCCGAACATCTGCACGCTCCTCCTGGAGGGAGTCCACATCTTCTGTAGCAGAGTTCCTGACAGCTGGAGTCTACAAGGAGAAAGAGAAGAGCTTTAGTCCATCACTTCGAAACCTCCAATTTTAAAAAGAAAGCAAGCATAGACTGAGACAAGTGTCCTAACACAACTCCAGCCTTTGTCTCCTTAGTTGTTGTCTTTGCTTGGTGTTGATGCGGCTCAGGCTGGTATTTTTATAAAGACGTGCATTAAGATACTGAGGTTTCCTGGAGCACTGAAGGTTAAAAATGGTGAAAAACTCATTGATAGTTTGATGAAACTACAAGCTGAATCATGCAATTATCCCACCCATTAACACACACACACACACACACACACAGCTATGACATAGAGAACAAAAACAGCTGCACGAAATGCAGGTACAGGCACACACTTGTACCACACACACACACACACACGTCAGAGGATGTGCACCGAGGCGGACGACAGCACCGGAACACCACGCCTGGCAACGTGCAGCTCTGAGCCACTCTACATACGGTACGCCTGGAGCGACGTTACACACTGCGGTTCTACACACAGGAGTCAGGTCCAACTGTCTGGTTGCCAGATCTGAATCACAGAGACGCATCAAAATCACTAGACGGCCGGATCCCACACTCCAGATCTGGCAACGGACGCAGAGAAACTCCTCTCGCCCCTTTCTCCTCCAGCGGCTCATTTTCAGAGTGAAACAATAAATGTTGGCCTTTAATTTCAAAAACAAAATATAGTTGCAAGCAACGATGAGCGGGCCCAAGCACCCTATGCCATCGCCACCCCGGGCGTAAAGTTTAAGACTTTATCACATGTGATGAGAACTAACAGGATTGGGACTAAACAGCTGTGTGTCCATAAGACAACCACTTGTTATTGAGACTCACTCATTGTTAGGGATCATAAAGTCTGGACTCTGGAGTGAGTGATGGAGAAAGGTCATGTGACCTGATGAGTCCAGACTGACCCTAGTCCAGAGTGATGGGCGTGTCAGGGTAAGAAGTGAAGGACGTGAAGCGATGCTCCATCATGTATAGTGTCCACTGTACACGTCCTCTGGAGACAGTGTTATGATCTGGGGTTGATCATGTGATCAGGTCGAGACTCAGTAACGTTATGGGGCAATAAAATGAAGTCAGCTGACCACCTGAATGTACTGAATCACCAGGTTATCACATCTGTGGAGGGTTTAATTCTTGTCTGATGGCACAGAGCAAACTCCAAGATGCCAGGACTCGTCGCTCTCTAAAGTTGTAAAGGAGCGGTTCAGGGCTCGTGAGGAATCATTTTCACACATGGATCCACCAGTGAGATTTGACAGGAGTCCAGTGAGAATCTTTCAGATGTGCTGGAGATGGCTTTACACGCCGAATAACAGCATCGGATTCAATTTCATACGGCTTTAATGTGATCTTTGTCTTCTACATGAACACCTCGTTTAACCTCACTTGTGTATCTAAAAGGCCATGTGAAGAAAAGCCTCCACATGTTGTTCTGTCAAAAACACGAACAATTAAACTGGAATACGTGAATCCACACCATCATCATCAGAAGGAGCATGTTTTCAGAGGAGAAAACACAGATCAGGCAACCCGGCTCCTGTTTGCATCCAGCACTGATCCAGCAGTCGTCCTGCACACGGTGCTAATGAACACACTCATCAGCACTCCAACGCTAACGCTAACGCTAACAGAGCAAGCACATTCACATAAACCTGCACTACTGTCAGAGCTGCTGTTACAGAGAATTAATCAACACCTTCTGACCAATCAGAACACAGGACTCAGCAAAAAACAAACAAACAAACATCAGTGTTTAACTAAACGGTCAAGTTACTAGCGCTGTTCACAACAATAACATTCCAAATATATACTTACAGATGCTGTGCAGGTGTTCTGCTGTCTGTCTGTCTGTCTGTCCCTATATCTTACACAATCATAAATCAAACTTACAGCTTTCAAGCTAAATTCCATAGTCTTTTTATACATAGCTTATTTGAACAAATATCTACATTCTTTAGTAATTATTATTTAAACTTGTGGATTTCGCTAAACATCAGTTTAGTTCACTATTTTCACTATCACTGAACAAGTCAACACTTGTCACAATAGAACAACACCAGAACCAGAACCCTCAGTGGACCACAGCACACCGCACACGGGGCCCAGCAGCCAAAGAGCCCAAGACCCCCGCCCCCGCCCCTAAACTCCTCAGAACCCAATCCGATCGTGTCCCATGAGACACACCGGACAAACATGTCTGATCCATGGAGGCCCATCAACACACCCCTGCAAGGGGAACCAAAACCTAGATGGTTTTAATGTTAATGGTTGATCAGTGTGTGTGTGTGTGTGTGTGTGTGTGTTATTCCTGTAATTTGTGTTTTAATAAAATATTAATCACATTAAATTATGAATATGTAATAATAATAATATTTTATTCGGGTGTAGATGAGGCAGTAGACTGTTAGCGGACTGTAACTGTATCCTGCGCGGTGTAGAAATGCCCTGACGCCACCGCGTGTCTCCTCCTCAGGGTCCTTCCACCCGCCATGTTCACTTGCCATGAGGCCGCTAGCTCGCTCTGCTACACCCAGGGAACGAAGTAACACATCTGACCCGCTTCACACCACGGGACTGTCTGCTAAACCGCAAGCTGACATGGC
>CM060105.1:61527041-61647041 GCA_030522415.1 Channallabes apus | reverse complement strand
AATCAAGCGTTTGCGATAACTTGCAACGAGTCTTTTACAACGCTCTGGAGGAATTTTGCCCCACTCATCTTTGCAGAATTGTTGTAATTCAGCTTTATTTGAGGGTTTTCTAGCATGAACCGCCTTTTTAAGGTCATGCCACAACATCTCAATAGGATTCAGGTCAGGACTTTGCCTAGGCCACTCCAAAGTCTTCATTTTGTTTTTCTTCAGCCATTCAGAGGTGGATTTGCTGGTGTGTTTTGGGTCATTGTCCTGCTGCAGCACCCAAGATCGCTTCAGCTTGAGTTGACGAACAGATGGCCGGACATTCTCCTTCAGGATTTTTTGGTAGACAGTAGAATTCATGGTTCCATCTATCACAGCAAGCCTTCCAGGTCCTGAAGCAGCAAAACAACCCCAGACCATCACACTACCACCACCATATTTTACTGTTGGTATGATGTTCTTTTTCTGAAATGCTGTGTTACTTTTACGCCAGATGTAACGAGACACGCACCTTCCAAAAAGTTAAACTTTTGTCTCGTCGGTCCACAAGGTATTTTCCCAAAAGTCTTGGCAATCATTGAGATGTTTTTTAGCAAAATTGAGACGAGCCTTAATGTTCTTTTGGCTTAAAATGGTTTGCGCCTTGGAAATCTGCCATGCAGGCCGTTTTTGCCCAGTCTCTTTCTTATGCTGGAGTCGTGAACACTGACCATAATTGAGGCAAGTGAGGCCTGCAGTTCTTTAGATGTTGTCCTGGGGTCTTTTCTGGCCTCTCGGATGAGTTGTCTCTGCGCTCTTGGGGTAATTTTGGTCGGCCGGCCATTACTGGGAAGGTTCACCACTGTTCCATGTTTTTGCCATTTGTGGATAATGGCTCTCACTGTGGTTCGCTGGAGTCCCAAAGCTTTAGAAATGGCTTTATAACCTTTACCAGACTGATAGATCTCAATTACTTTTGTTCTCATTTGTTCCTGAATTTCTTTGGATCTTGACATGATGTCTAGCTTTTGAGGTGCTTTTGGTCTACTTCTCTGTGTCAGGTAGCTCCTATTTAAGTGATATCTTGATTGAAACAGGTGTGGCAGTAATCAGGCCTGGGGGTGACTACAGAAATTGAACTCAGGTGTGATAAACCACAGTTAAGTTATTTTTTAACAAGGGGGGCAATCACTTTTTCACACAGGGCCATGTAGATTTGGAGTTTTTTTTCTCCCTTAATAACGTAAACCTTCATTTAAAAACTGCATTTTATGTTCAATTATGTTATCTTTGACTAATAGTTAACGGTTTTTGATGAGCAGAAACATTTAAGTGTGAGAAACATGCAAAAGGATAAGAAATCAGGAAGGGGGCAAATAGTTTTTCACACCACTGTACATACTGACACCTGATTGGTCGCTGTGTGTGTGATGATGTAATAACACTCGCCAGCTTCAGTTAATGAAATGTACAGAAAATCCACACGGAGACGCCATGATGAAGATTCCGGAACATTCCGCTGAGTTTCTCTTTTGCAACTGAATTTACTCTTTCATTCACCATCAGATCAACTCTTAACACACGGTGTAGCCTGAATGACTTGTTTTACACACACACACACACACACACACACAACCACCTGCTGCCTCCAACAACAGCACTCCTGTTCCCTTACAGGAAGAGAGAGAAATTACTGCATGTATTAATGACGTACAGACATTATTTAAGGGTGTGTGTGTGTGTGTGTGTGTGTGTGTGTGTGATGGTGCTTTCTGTGTTAGAGGTCAGAGGTCAGGGTAAACTTGTTTGTTATGTGTGTTTGTGTCGCTCTCTTGTCACAGAGATCTGCTTATAGACCGTGTGTCCTCTACACACACACACACACCCGCCCCCCCCCACACACACACACAGAGTTAGTGACAGTGTGTGTATGCTGTGTGTGTCCTTCATATATTTATTTATTTATTCATCTTTTTAGGTTCTTCTTCTGTGTGTGTGTGTGAGGATTAGTTCAGTAACCCAGACCCCAGAGCTGAACCCCCTCCCCCTCCCCCTCCCCCCCCCTGTTCTGCCCCGAGTACCGCCCCCACATTCCTGCCCTGTTGCCCCGGACAACCCCAAAAGCCCCTAAACACTGGAACAGAACCCCTCGGAGCGATCCTCTCCTCCTCCACACGTAGCACACAAACACTGGTGCCAGTCAGAGCTGGAGGTGTGGCCTGCAGTCTGGGGGTGTGGCCTGCAGTCTGGGGGCGGTGCTTATGTATGAGACACGATTCTGAGTGTAATGAAGTTGCTGCTGTTGCTGTGTGTGTTTCTGCAGACATGATGTTAATGAGACGGACGAGCGTGATGGAGGCAACACACATACACACACACACACACACACACACACACATGCTAAACTGCTAGCCGTCCCAGGCCATTACCTGTTAGCATTAATAACCTCATTAGCATCAGAGCTCAGAGTAAGAGCAGAAGGTTACTTTAGTTCAGGCTCTTTTAGTTGTTTGTGTTTTAAAGACGTACGAGAAATCCTCAGGCGTGTTCATACACGCTGGACCTGTGTGTGTGTGTGTGTGTGTGTGTGTGTGTGTGAGAGTGTGTGTGAGTGTGTGTGTGTGTGTGTGTGAGTGTGTGTGTGTGTGTCTCATTCCGGTCCACAGTTTGACGTTGTTGCCGCAGGCAGTTTATTTAAGATTTTACTTTATAAAGACGCAACACCTCAAAAATTGCAAAGAACTCATCAGTGAAACACAGGACACTTCCGACCCCCAGATCCGCTCCACATCCGACTCCCAGATCCGCTCCATTCAGGGTTTTACTTCTTGTAAGAAAGAGAAGACGGGCAGTGACGAACAGCTGCACACTCGGCACAAACCGCTCTTCCTCCCGCGCTCTGCATTCTTCCTCCCAAACATCATTCCTGCTCTGAGGTTCTGGACCTCGGCCCAGATGGACATCACACACAGAACCGCTGGGCTGAGGAGAAGCAGATGAGGAACTGCTCATGATCTATCACATCTATCTATCGCTTTCCACAAACATCTCCATCACCTCTGGATCAGAGAGTAAAACAAAACCACACGTCTATGGACCGGGCTTTAAACAAGCCTCATGTGACCTCATACAGGAAGAGCTCCTTGACTGGCTTGTTGCTCAGCTCTGCTCTTCTCTGGAGGGGGCGTGGCTGAGCAGTAGCTCATTTACTTAGAAACTGAAGCAGTGAGTTCGAAGTAGGAGTGAAGTCAGTCATGAACCGGACTCGCACTTGAATCCTAAACGAAACTAAATGAATTATTTAACTGAACAGACTCACGTATCTGGATTGAACACAAGCAAACTGAGAGACTCAGAGACTCGATTAAGACGGGGAGGTGAACATCTGTCCGTGTCGAGCTCTGGGTGGCGCTGTGTTATGCGCCATGCTGTGAGGATCACGATGTCTTTCAGTTAGTCAGCTCGAGGCTGTTTGAGTTTCCTTTAGTCATGCTGAGAATTGTCTCCATGCTAGGTGAGTGCTGCAGCACCAGAACCCGCCCCCGGGGGTCGCTCACGCTGTCACTCAGGGAGAGACCTGGAGTGTGCAGAGAGTCAAGAGCTGCTTTGCAAAGTCACCTTTCTGCATTCACTGGTTACTGATTGGTTACTCAGGAGGTCATGTGACCTACCTGCCTTCCACAAGTCACAGTCATGACATCACACAGAGGTTTAAATACTGACCCCATGTAACCCCTAATCTCCGTGACCGGATAAGGTGATGATGATGATGATGATAAACACCCAGATGTTAGCAGCTGGAACATTACATTCAGAGCTGTGCTGGTGTTAATATCTGATGACATCATGGGGAGCAGAACTCCCAGCAAGCGTCCTGAAGGACACGTCCAACTCCAACACAGAGCTGCATGTTATTCTACACCACTGTGCTATTCCAGCCTCCACACACACACACACACACACACACACACACACAGAGCGAATAAAAGGAAAGAAGTGTCAGGAATAACAGCAGCTGCGTGATGGTGGACAGGAACAGCTGCTCAGTGATGATGTACAGAGACATAAATCAGTTCCATCACACAGACACCACACACAAGTTTCTACAGAACAACACAAGGTCAAAAGGTCATAACGCAACCAACTTATTCAGTCAAATAAAACAGAACAATCAATATAGTCGTGTCTTTAATGCTCATAATATGTTCTGTGAAAGAAGACATCATGTGATTTGGATTTTGTGCCCGCCCCTAACCCTACAGCAACCAATCATACCACAGACTCCGCCCCTAACCCTACAGCAACCAATCATACCACAGACTCCGCCCCTAACCCTACAGCAACCAATCATACCACAGACTCCGCCCCTAACCCTACAGCAACCAATCATACCACAGACTCCGCCCCTAACCCTACAGCAACCAATCATACCACAGACTCCGCCCCTAACCCTACAGCAACCAATCATACCACAGACTCCGCCCCTAACCCTACAGCAAACAATCATACCACAGACTCCGCCCCTAACCCTACAGCAAACAATCATACCCTCTGGGATTAATAAAGTTCTATAAAATTAAAAAAATTTAAATTAAAAATACCACAGACCCCGCCCCTAACCACACATCAACCAATGAGACCCCAGACCCCGCCCCTAACCCCACAGAAATCAATCAGACTACAGACCCAAGAAATTTTTGATAGTAAAAGGGGCGGAGCCACCAGAGGACGTGCTTATATATATTTTGCACTAAAGAGTGTAGTGTAGATACCCCATATACCCAGATACCCCACTGTAGCCCCGCCCCCTCTCTCCTGTCTGTCTCCTGTTTTCGTCTCCTGTGTTTCCCTCCTTCCATCTGTCTGTGTTTTGCTCTTGCAGATTTTTTTCCCACACTAACCGTCTGGCTGGGATTAAACCTGCCACAGGACGTCCTCAGAGCTTTTCATTTAGATTTTTTTTTCACACAAAGCAGAAAATCTTGCAGGACCAGAATGTCACGTGTGTAAAAACCCAAAAATGTCGGAAGAACAAAGAAAAATGTAATAAAACCCTTCAGGGCTTCAGGTGACACGAGCTAGAGGAAGCGGTGACACAAAAAACACAAACACACACATTTAAAACTTGGCCATGAAAACATGCATGACAGGTACAGTATTACCCACAATCCCCTTCAGCTCTTTACACACTAATGACACGGCACTGTACGGCGTTTCTTTATAATTAGATAATTAACAAGGAAGTGGCTTTATTTAGAGCTTCAATCATTTATTTATTGCTAACTGATTACACCTTAAGACTTACACACACACACACACACACACACACACACACACAAACCCTTTACACTCTGAGTGTGAGGCTCTTTAAGTTTTAGGATCTGTTCACACGTGATCGGTAAAGACGCGGGACCACTGAAGGTCATCAGACGGTTGTGAGTTCCAACCCCTTGTGCAGGGCTCCAAACAAATAAGATAAACAAGATAAACAAAAGTCACCATGGATATGAAGATCCACCAAACAGTGTAAATGTAAATGTTCTCCAGAAGAAGAGAGAGAAGAGAAACACACACCAATCGCCGGGTTCCTCTCAGTGTCTCCTTCTGGAGCAGCTGCTGGAGTCCCTCCTGAGGGTGTTTGTTATTAAATATACACCAGGTTTCAGAGATCTGATCAGCGTGTGGAGCCGTTTAGGAACCATGAATCACATGACCATCATCATCATCATCATCATCATCACGTCAGATCAAACACACACAGGAATGAAAATCAAGATGCAGCTCTGCTTTACACAAATGCTGCATTTATTCCTGCTCAGACATGCGGGAGTCTTATCTGCAACACACACACACACACACACACACACACACACACACACACACTCCGGCAAAAAGAAATGAAATCTGAGCTCGTCTGTACCTGCTCACAGATTTCTCTCTCTCCCTCTTTCATACACACACACACACACACACACACACACACACACTTCATTTACAGAGCTGAAAGAAACCAGACGTGGTGTTTTCACACTGTTGGATTCTGCATCTGTACTGCAATACAGTCTAAACCTGGGCTAACACACACACACACACACACACACACACACACATACTGTACACACATACACACATACACTACATCACATCAGTGTGTCGGTGATTACACAATTCCAGCACGCGACATGTACGAACGTGTTTTTCATCAAACACGCGAGATAAAGAGGTTAAAAGTGCAGCACAGCTCGAGTCTGAAGAACGATTAGATCAAACTCACAGTGTGTGTACGGTGGAAAAATCACAAACATTCCGACAACTTAATAAACACATACAGTAGTAAATATCATCACACAAAGCTGGAGCACAAATTTAAAAAATCCTAACTGTATATAACAACATATTATCGTTAACATCCTACATAAGCACACAATCATATACTGTAAAATTAAATGTTAAATAAAAAAAATGTGTGCATTATGTACAAGAGAAAATCAACACATTAATATAACATTAATACACGTCGCAAATAAATAACATAACGAGATGTAACACATGTTAATACTATCAGTATAATCAGACATATGTCTTGGGTGGGTGTCAAAACTTTTGCATAGAACACATTCTATTTTTAACATCACTCCAGTTCATTAAAGTTGCAGTCTCCGTCAGAGGGTTTGGTGGTGGGTGCCAAAACTTTTCATCTGGATCTGCAAAATGTTATCACAGACACACGGAGTTCTGTGATACATTTTATTGAAATACACGTGTGTGTGTGTGTGTGTGTGTGTGTGTGTGTGTGTGGAGACCGTTTTAAAAACAGGACGTGATCTCAGAGTCTTACCTGCGAGACCGCCGGAGACGCCCGTAACCGCCTCTGAAACACAGACAGGCCGGAGTGAGGCAGCGCTACGAGTTGATATATACACCTGATACACATCAAACACACTGCTGCTGAAACAAACGCTGCGCTCTGATTGGTCAGAAGAGACATTACACAACTTTTAATCTATCTATGACCTGATAAAGGTACGATGTACGGTGCTTTACTAAATGTTAAAATATTGTAATTTGCCGCAGTGCAGAAGGAATAAAACACCGGGTGTCGTGCAGTTACAGGAAAATAATCACCTCCCAGGTGCTAACAGTGACTTGGCCTTACGTCACCCCGGTGAGGATTAAGTTTTGCCTTTATTTGTAACATATACATTACTGTACAGTGAAATTCTTTATTCTTTGCATATCCCATATCCCTTAGTAGGCTGGGGTCAGGGTCAGGGTCAGGGTCAGGCATTAAGGGCCCAACAGCAGCAACCTGCATCCTGCATCACCGCCCCAATTATTTCTATTTAACAGTACGATTCATCATGTGTCACTTATTCCACGTCAAACAAGGATTAATGAAATGAGGCTCAAGTGCACATTTTAAAGTGTGTGTGTGTGTGTGTGTGGACCCTGCTTGGTCTTAGTGTGCGTCTCTTACTGGTATAATCAACATCCGTGTACGCGTGTACTGTTTACTATAACACACGTGTGTGCACGCGTGTAAAGCAAAAGCAAGTCTCATTAGAGAGATTAAAGATCGATTTTCTCTCTCTCTCTGTTTCAACCTGTCATTGTGTGTGCGTGCACGTAATTTGACATCATGCCTCTTCACACACACACACACACACACACACACACACACACACTCATCTGTAAGGATTTATTTTTACTTTTTTTTTTTTTTAAGTAAAGTGCAGGTTAATTTGTTTTATTTTCACTTTATATTTTGTATTAATTATTTTTATGTATTTATTTTTTTGGGCTGTAGAACGAATAATTTAAGTTTCCATTATTTCTTATGGGAAAATTAAATTTGGTTTGCGAGTGTTTTGGAATACGAGCTTCCGGAACGAATTATGCTCATAATCCGAGGTTCCACTGTATTTCACAAATAGTGCTCAGTTGTTCCTCATTCAACATCTCACATTCAAATAATAAATAACAGGGTTGCCAGATAGATATAATCCCTTCCAACACTTTAATCCTGACATCATGTGTATTACTGTAAATTACAAGAAAAATATAAATGTGACAGAATTTAATGTGATTATAAATCCTAGTCTTTTATTATACATTTGAAAGAAAAGCATTTAAGTATTAATTTTCTAATTCTGTATTATTATTAAACGTTCGTGTATGTACAATATATGTACAGTATGAAACATTCACCTGTAGTGTAGATTATTGTGATTTGTTAAACCTGTGGTGTTTAGGATTGTATTATTATTAGTGGAGATAACAGAGGAATCAAACACACAGGATGTTTACACAGTTTATAACACACCACTGATTAAAAAGTGTAAATCTGTAGGAATAACGAGCTGAACTTTTATATTAACTCTACAGTATAGAGTCTATGAGTTGTTGGTGTTATTGTGTTAATTAAATGATTAATGAGCTGCTTGTAGACATTAACAGAGGCTTTAATTAGACATCAGAGAGAAATGATGATTAATGAGTGTAATTACACACAGCTGTGTGACTTTAGTTCAGACTCCAGTGTTGATTGTTTGTTCTGTCCCTCTCTCCTCTAAATCCACACACACACACACACACACAAAGTTCCTGAGTGAGATGAGAGAAGTGGTGAAGTGGAGGTGGTGTTATTACCTGGCAGGTTCTGATCAGAGCCCAGCAGATGAGACCGGCTGAGAGATGAAACTTGGCCCTGATGTAGGTCTCCACACTGCTCTCCTCCATTCTCCTCCTCTCACTCCCCCCTCAGGTCTCCTCCTCTCACTCCCCCCTCAGGTCTCCTCCAACACTCTCAGCTCATTCACTCTTAATTCCACAGTCATTGTGAGCTGTAGATCCTGCAGTGTGTGTGTGTGTGTGTGCTGTGTCACTCAAACACTCAGAAACAAACACAGAGAGACGTATATGTCCAGCCCACACCCGGGTTGCCAAGTGTAACAGATTCTGTATAAACTCTAGTCAGGGCTAATGCATGCTCAGGTGATGTCACATATGTCTAATTTGCATATTTAGAAACCCATCCATCATCTGATGTATACTGATGTATAAATGTATCATATAATGTTGTTGTTTTGGTCTAAAGGCTGAGAGACACTGGTTTATTATTGTCAGGTCAAGTGCTGGGTTGCCAGATTGATGAGGTGTCAGAAAAAAAAATACAAAATTCATTCATATTTTTGTCTCAGAGTAGGAGAAGGCTGGACTTGTAGACTCTCCAATTCACACACACACACACACACACACACACACACACACCTGTGGCAAATTTACCATGACCACAAAACACACAGACACAATACACATTCACATATTGATACATTTATTTACTCGTCTGATTTTGTATCACTGACACTAAGCAGAGGTACTGCACAATAATCATCATCATCATCATCATCATAATAATTTCCAATAAAATATGACTGTGAACATTTTATATCATCTAAAACACATCATGCAACATGTTTATTACACTTAATAACACTAATTACACTTTATAAATCATCTCTAACACTATGGTACAGTGTTAGTGCGCTACAGGATTATCTCACATGCGATGAGACGATTCATAAACTGATTCATTTATTTATTCATCTACATATTCGACTCATTAAACACAGGCAGGAACACAGGCAGGTTCATGTACCGTGCCCAGAAACGACCCCCCCTCCCCCCCCCCCACTCGCAAGTGATCACATGATTCTTTTTTTCGTACGCAGGTACACTTTCACATTTACAGCATTTCCGATACAGCAGGTGGCAGTGTGTATCTAGTTGGTTTGTGAGCTGCCATTAAACACAAGAGAAGAAGAGAATGAGGAAGTCATTTCCGCGCGTTAAACCTAATACTATTAAGATTTTGGGAAAATTGTTGAGAGTGACATTCTCGCGTACATTCCTACTGTATCAGCTCCGGCTGTGTGGGTCAGAGGATGGTATTGTATCTCTTCAAGCGGACTCGAGCGCGGTTCCTGAGCACAGAGCGTTTGTGTTCTCACTGATCTGTATGAACCAGACTATGGGGTCGAGCGTCCTCAGAAACAATTCCGGGGCTCTAATGTCAAAACACCCTACGGCACTTAACTCCAAAACACTCGTTCTTCATAAAACGGATTTTACTCTTAACGCCACCCGACACACTCCTGCACTAATCTCACACCATGCTGTGTATCACCAGGTTTACGGGTGTTTATCTGTTTATTGCTGTTTACAATGAGTTTTTATTTATTCATCGTTCACCCTGTATAATAAATTAGCTGCTCTTAAATCATTTATTTACAAACGGATGATTTTATTTTTTTCTGCCCTCTTCTAGCCATTCAGATTGTTTGTGTCCCTTTTCGTCCTCCATAATGTAGCTCAGGGTCAG
This sequence comes from Channallabes apus, assembly GCA_030522415.1. Lineage (NCBI taxonomy): Eukaryota > Metazoa > Chordata > Actinopteri > Siluriformes > Clariidae > Channallabes > Channallabes apus. The sequence continues at coordinate 61,636,693 of CM060105.1, read as the reverse complement.
GTGTAGCTCAGTGGTTAAGGCATTGGACTACGGTTCAGAAGATCCCAGGTTCAAACCCCACAACCACCAAGTTGCCACTGTTGGGCCCCTTGAGCAAGGCCCTTAACCCTCAACTGCTCAGATGTGTAATGAGATAAAAATGTAAGTTGCTCTGGATAAGAGCGTCTGCCAAATGTAAATGTAAAGTGTTGTAGTACTGTAAGTGTTTAAAAACGGCGCAGTCGCACAAGTCAACTCTGAATTGAAATCAACGGCGAGGAAACATCATTAGAACAAACACACATGCGGTGCTGAACGTGATTTATGACAAAAATGTGTTTTTTGCATTTTACTCCTACAGTAGACTCTTGTTAAATTAATTATATTCATTACATTTAGACTGAAAGTGTCGTCTTCACTGAATACACACACCTGCTCACTCTGTGTGTGTGTGTGTGTGTGTGTGTATGAATGAAGTTGTTGTAAACGCAGCTTATACATTCAGATCACATTAACCACACGCACACACACACACACACACACACACACTTTCTCTGTGAAATAAGGTCCCTCATTCAAGAACAATAATAAATAACTCTTGATCATTTTTTCAGATTAAATTAAACATAAGTGCATGAAAACACAGACGGTCCGCGATAGTGATGAAAAAAATGATCCGTGATTTTGTTTAAAAAGAAAAGGAGAGGGATGCGTGAAAAATGTAAAATAAACAAAAAGAGAATTAAAATATTATTTTTTAAAAAAGGGGTGGGGGTGTATACTTACACACACACTAAGCATTTAATAGTAAACAAAAACAAATAAACAAGTAACAAATCTGAAGCGTGTACAAATATAAATAAAAATATAAAACTATTATAAAAATAAATAAAACAGATAAAAAATAATCATAAATGTAAAGCAGTGTGATAGACGTACTGTGTGTGTGTGTGGGGGGGGGGGTGTAGAAATAAAAAAATAAATATAAAAAAACTTATTAATAAATAAGCTTTAAATGCAGTTTTTAAAAATTAAAATGATAAAATGCGATAAAACATGAAACAAAATAAATAAATAATCTAGAATAATAAAATTCATGGTGTAATCCAATCAAAGGATAAATTAATCAATAAATGTAATAATAAATTAAAATGAAATTAACAGTTTTATTTTAGTGTGTGTGTGTGTGTGTGTGTGTGTGTTCTTTACTAAGATCAATAAATGTGTTTATTAGGATAAATAAAATCTAACAACATAAAATGCTGAAGAACTCGTCCTGTGTGAAGTTTATTCCTCACCACTAACTCAGGAACACACACTCGCTGAGTCTCCACATGAGGATGTAAAACACACACACACACACACACACACACACTAAAGGCGTCTCTCACAGGGGTCTGGCGGGGAACTCTTCCTGACAGGGAAGTTCTACACAGAACCTTCAAGAGCTCGAACATACGGTTCGGTTCGACCCGCCCGATCGAGAACCTGAACAGAACCGAAAATAAAAAGCACAATAAAGATAAAAAGCGTCTGTTCATCACATCAAAGGAAAAAGGGAATCATTTAAACGAGCAGAGAGATTAATAATGAATGATGAGCTCAGTGAGAGTGTGTAACGCGGCCGGACGCTGCAGACGCGCCGTTAGCTGCCTGATAAACTCGAACTGACTGACGGGAGAATCTGTGGAGAGAAAAGAAACAGCATATTAACAGTCGTCTCGCGATTAAATAACGAAACCAACAAACACAAGACTCGAGGAGAAGCGAGACCTGCTGTCACTAAACTCATCTGGAGAAACTAATCAAACCTCGCAGTGCATTATGGGTATTCTCTGCAGGTTCCACCAGGTTCTCTGGTTTCCTCCAGGCCAGCAGACTAGCACTCCATTCTGGTTGGATTCCTGTTTCCCGCCCAAAGTTTAGTCCAGTTACATGAACAAATGAAAGCTGCTGGATCTTCTACACACAAATATCTAGAACCTTAAACACCTCTTAAGTCGCCTTTAAGGGTTCTAAGTCCACAAAACCCCATGCTAACAATGCTAAGTGTTTTAATGTACTGTACACTGAGGTGTATTAGGACCCTGAACTTCCTCTGTCTTTCCCTCACTCAGAGTCCAACATTTCCAAACGTTATCATGGACAACTTTATATAATAATCTGTAGTACAGTAATAATAATCTATAATAATCTGTAGTACAGTAATAATAATCTATAATAATCTGTAGTACGAGCGTAAAATCAGGAAAATGATCAAAAACAAAATAGTAATCTTGTTTGTACAAACATTTGGAAGTTTAATGTTGGATGTGTACAGATTTTTTTTAACCTTCAATCCACACACACACACACACACACACACACACACACTCCACATTGTGCTTGTGGCCGTTAATCAGTGCTCAGTGGACTTTATGTGGACAGATTAAACAGTGTGAGTCTTTATTCCTTCTCTGAATGAAGCTCAGTCTCTCACTCTGCACATCTGCTCACTAACTCGTTAACTCATTAACCCCACTCTAGTGTGCACTACTTAGGGGATGTTCGTACCCTCACCCTCTGTCGGCTTCACACAGCTGTAACACTGATACTGTATTATTTAATGAAATCCATTTGCTTGTGTAAAAAAAAAAAAAAAAAGAAATAAAGTGAAGATCATCACTAAACACTCTGATCAGACTAAATGATGAGATCAGGCTCTGTAGTAAATGTACACGATTAGACTAGAGTGCCATCTAGTGGTAGACAGGTGCTCCTAATACCTTAGTCAAATATTTATCAGTTCTGTGTTGGCATAAATAGATCCCGTTAATAAATTAAATGGATTTATTAGTTAATTGTCTTTTGCTTACATTTTATAAGGTCAAATAGTAAAATAATAAAAATATCATAAAAGTTAATTTTGTAATATACTATATAAAATATTTGAAATGATAACTGATTCATGCTGTATAAACATGTTTTGTTCAACAAAACTTAAATGATATGAACAAATTTTTATTAGAAATAAGTCGATTTTTATTGGATTATGTTTGTCATGGACTAGTTAGGACATGTAATGTAGGTTAAAGAGGTTCAAATTATTAACAAAGAATAGGAGGAATTTTAACTGAAGCAATAAAAACTGACCTCAGAATTATGTTTCAGCATAATTAATCAGCTCCACCACACACACACACACACACACACACACACACACACACACACACACACAGACCGATCACAACAACATGGGACATGAACATAGAGAAATAAAAAGAAACAGAGTGAGGAGAAACTAAAAAAGAAAAGATAAGACATGTTAAATAAATCAGTGTGGTTTGTGTAGATGATGGTCACTAAGTCGACTAAACACTTCCGTTGTTCAACACGTGGTGTCGCTGTTTCTGCACTTTCAGGTGTTAGAGACACATTTAGAGCAAATTCTATCAAAAGATCTGCATCATGTACAATTTGTCTTTCCAGGAGAAGTAAAGACGAGCGCAGGTTTCATGTCCTCTCAGTCCTACAGGCTCGACTTTCCTCAGGATCGTAAAAAAAAAAAAAACTCAGTCCTGAGAAGCTGATGATAATTATGGACAACTGAAATGTGTCCTTTTACACGACAGGCGATAAATCCCTCTGTTCTTCCCCTATAAAAAGCTCCCAAGACCACAGATGCGGTAACCATAGCAACAGCAATTCCACAGCCACGGCTCGTCCAATGAGGATTGAGCGATTTGTGTTATTTTAAACCTGCAGGCTGTGCATCAGAAAACTTTACTCTTTTAGCAAATAAAAGTCTCGAGCTGATCATCAATCAGTGATTAATTACCAAACACCTGATTGGACAAAGGATTATTTCACATGATGTCACAATACGAGATTGTCATATCATAAGATTTATTATTATTATTATTATTATTATCATCAATCATGAACGAAATCTTCACCCATGATCACTCTAACCTCACTAACCCTATTTTTTCCCTCAATTCTGACCCTGTGTTTTGCTCGTCTTCCTCACTGAATTATTAAAACACACGTCACTTCACATGCATTTAGCTTCCATTTGTACAGTTCTGTTGTGAATTATTAATAAGACCCCGGATCAGAGGTCATTAAAATGCTTTAAGCATATCTATAGAGGATAAATAAGACAATGGTGTGTGGCCGGGGGATTAATAGTCAATAATCAATCCATATAACAGAAAGAGATTTTTAAATATTTTTTACATCAAAGGTCAAAAATTTAATTGGGTTATTTTGTCTTTTTTTTCTTTTACAAAATATACACATTTTAAAAATAGCAACTGAAATGAATATCAATATATGACATTTTATTTTGTTATTTAGCACTTTTAATAATGAACATGAAAAAATGGAAATGTTACAGATTTTTAGAAATGTGGGAATATTTGATGTGTACAAATATTATTGAGGGACATTTTGTAAATATATGCAATTATAAAAATGTTGTAGTTGTTTAAATTTTTATTGTATATTATATATAATATACAGTAAAAAGTTTAACAACTACAATATATATATATATATATATATATATATATATATATACACATTTTAAACTGAAATTATATTTATACTCTGATCACACAGATTACTGAAGCTTCTGTAAAGAACTGCTTTTTTATTTATTTGAAATTATTTTTTATATTTATTTATTTTATTTATTTATTTTAAGGAATTGTACAGTGTGCAGGAAACAGTGAATCTGTGTGTTGTGATGAATTCTCTCCTCGTTCAGCAGCACACATGGAAAGACTAATAATAAAAAAGACCAAGCCGAGTCTCCTGATGTCCTAATTACAGATTCAGCACCACAACAACTGTTATTCTTCTAAATCTTTTTTTATCTCTCTCTCTCTCTCACACGCACACACACACGCACACACACACACACACACACACACACACACATTTCTCATGAGTGGTATAAACACAGAAGAAACACTTGAGCCTATCCAGGTTTTGTGATCACTGAGCTGTGTGGTGTTTGTGTAAATCTGGATCAGAATGATGATGTTGATGTTTTCTCATTTCCATCATCTCTGATTTCTGTCATCAGACTGAGGTAGAGAAATAACAGGCTGGGGATTTGTAAATTAATGCTAACTATATTAATGCTTATTTATTCCCTTCAGTAGAGCTCAGTAATGGATCAGTGGGAGAAGGACAAAGGACAAGGACACTTCATTCCCAGGAGCCTTGAGGAACTCCTCATGTTTCCTGTGTCTGCTACAGTACACGACCGCTCTGTTCTTCCACTCGCTACATCAGGAGTCTTCAGTCTTATCTTTCATTCTGACAAAGCAGGAATCGCACCTCAGTCCAGGTGTTTAATCAGTTCACCTTCATCTCTTCATCTAGTCAGCTACTAAAAGCACCTCCAATTAATCGGTAATGAAAACCTGCAGCCTCACTGAAGACCACTTCTCTATATAATTAATAATATTACAGTCATAACAGGAGCAGAGGCGTAAAGTAGGAAGACACACTGGACGGGTAACAAGTATATCCACCTTAACACCGAGGTAAAAAAGGGAGAAAACCACAGAACCCTGAGGAAACCCACACAGAGAACATGTGAAACTCAACACTGACCCTAACTGAGCTCAGGAGATAACCAGTGATCCTGGAGCAGTGAGACAGCAATGATACCTACTGAATACGCAATAAGATACACCGCCTGGATATAAAAAAAAAATTCACACACTGTAATATATCATAATTACAATATATAACAATATACTAAAATGTCAAATTTATATAGTCTAATCCAATCTCCTGGGACTCCCATTAGTCCTCACCTTTGCTTTCGTATGTAACAAGAACCATTAAAAGCTGGCTCAAGGTGTGAAAAGTGGACTATTTGTGGTGCCCTTGACTATTACACTATTACACTATTACAACACTATTATAACTGGAAGTGAACAACACAGCACCTGCTTTATTTCTTCATCCTGCACCTTTGTTCCATCTTCCTCTCCTCTGAGGTGACACTGTTTGATAAACCATCCCTAGTGACCGGCTGTTTCCTGTCTCGTCGCATTCTTTCACATTTGGCCTTGATGCCATTGCAGTGCTCTCTTTTAGAAAACCGAGATGAGGTAGCACTTGAGAGAGGCAGGGAAGTCGGCCTTGAAGTTTGAGATACGTCGTTAAACTGACGAGTTTTTCTGTAGCTTGGATTCTTGTACGTTTCCAGAACTAAGCTGTCTGCTCCATTGGTTGTGACAAGACCGAGGCTCTTTGCCTCCAGTAAGGATGGACTACATGCAACATGGCTGAAACTGCCTCCGATGGTTGTATTATCACCCAAATTTCCTGCCCCATTCCCTGTCTTCTTGGGCTTGGACTTAACATAATTTCTAGTACAATCTTTCATTGCATATTTATCACTCCCTTGATTGATGATAGCGCTTGTTTCATGATTAGAGGGATGTTGATGCTGGTTAAGCTTCATGGAAGACATCTGGTTGGCACACTGCTCAACTAGCGAAAGAATACTGATGTCACTTGCTATACCACAACTGCTGCTTGGAGAGGGAAGCAATGCTTGGGGACTTCCTGCAAGCTTAGCATGGTAAAGATTAGCGTGAGGCCACAACTCTGATTTCTTTATTTGCTCAATTAAGGATTTACAGGAATCGCACAGGTGCAAATCCTTGGCACCATGTTTCAGGGACGCCTTGCAAGATTCACAAAGAGATTCTTTGTTTATGGCCAGCACAAACAAAGAACTTGATCCAGACCCAGGAGAACATCCTATTGGAGACACCAAATCCTTGTTGGGTGTAGATGGCGAGGTAATATTAAATATCCGAAAGCATACATGACTTGATGGGGTCCTGGGTTGGCTCTCTGGTGTTGTAACTACTCCCGTTTGGTGTTGCACTGAGAGATGACCAACATCTAGTTGATGTGGTTTATTTAATTTAAGGTCAGTTAGATTGTCTCTGCTGTGAACAGTCCTGAGAACTGCTTTACTTGGGACATTTCCAAAATCCGTTGTTGGAACTTTTTCTTCTTGATATACATCTCCAATATCTCCAGTGCTAATTCCTGGAGTTCCCAGTTCTGCTTCGTTACCCTTGATTGTCTTATGCTTCATCCAGTTGACGATACCCATAGCAAGGGAGATTTCTGTATCACAAAGCTTCAATAAACAGTCCTTTCCCATCCAGTTACTCTGCAGAAAGTCATGGCTAATGAGGTCAACTGATAGTGGAGGTGCCAGGTTCTCTTCAGATCCAATATGGAAACTGTACATGGATAATGGGAGGTCTGGACTTGGCTGGCCAATAATGCTGCTCGGCAGATCCATGTCATCATCAAAAATGGGGGTCTTTTCAGCCTCACTGGGGTCATAAAATAACTCGTAGAGAGCATCTCCACTGTACGTGTCCCTAGGGAATTTTCTGGAAAGTACTGGTGTTAGAGATTGCCCGGTGTGATCTTCAGCAGAATTACAATCACAGTAACCCTCATCACTGGTGCTTTCTTGGTTCTCACTTTTCAGCGTCACTGTATGATTCAGACTGTTTTCTTGTTCTGTTAAATTTTTGCCTGTCACATCCTCAGCAGAATGTGCTGTCCTGCTTGAAGAAGGCGATAAAGAAATTGGTGTGGAAAGTGTCATTTCTTGGCCTGAACTTGGACTAAACAGAACAGTCCTATTGATGCTGTCCCACATCCCAAACAAGTCCAAGACCTCAGGAAGAGCAGGTGATGCTAGTTGCTCCATACCTCCCTGAAGCACAACAGGACTTCGCTTTGGGGTTTCACTGGTATCTCTTCTTGTTTTAAGTTTGGATATGCCTTCCAGGGAGACAAGATATTCCTCATCCGCAAATATCTCTCCACAACCGGCTTGAGAGCCGAAGCTTTGGAGTGACACAGCATCCTCACATACGTTACTGCATCCTTCACTTGAAGAATCGGAAAGTGTATCGCTGATTTTGCGAGAAGTCCTTGATTCGCGGCATCTTGAGGACTTCTTATTTTTTTTTGCTCTTGGTCCATATTCTCGACATGGTGTACATGGTGACATTGCTTTCTCGCTGTTGTGCTTTTTGTGGATGAAAAGGTCTTTGATGGTCTTTCTGGGCTTCCTAAGAAAGATCCTTTTCTTTGGAACGGACTTGGCGATGGAAGGCACAAATGGCACTTGAGGTGTCAGATTGTGATAATCGATGATTTCCCGGTTGTTGCCGGATGTATTCTGATTTTCATGTAGCAACTGCTGAGTTGCACTCAATCCAGAAAAGCTAGCACTGTTAAAGAGCCTGGAGTGATGATACCTGGCTGGAATCTGTGCTCGATCTCCGTTCTCAGAACTAATCCCCGTCACACAGTCGTGAGTTCTGCTCTTTTTAACATGATCAAAGCTAAAGTCTTGAGTCCACCCATCTGAGAGACTGGGACTGATCTCTGGATAAGGTATGTCCAGGATATTAGGAGACAGAAGATTCTCTGAGGAGACATTTGGATTGTTTTCATTGATAGTTACATAAATTGAGGTGTCAGGAGAGACATGTCCTCCAGCGCACTGACCTTCACTTTTCTCAGTTTTAGAAAGCTTGTCCTCTTCAGACTGTATTTGGTTATTCGATAACTCCATAATCACTCCAAGTCACTTTCATAACTGCACATGGAAAAGACAAAATTAACAGTGGAGTTATTTAGTTGTTTTATTCAACTCAGTTTTAACGCTATTATAGAACAGGTTGTGCTGTCTTAATAAATATCAACATGGCTGTGAAGTAGTCATAGGTATGAGAGAACAGCCTGAGTACTGAAAATACAGTATCACAGCTCAATACAATACAATACTTTCATACATCAGTCACACAAACAGATTACAATTAGTTTTATTTAATTAACCAGTTATTTTGCCTGGGGGAACTAACAAACCGTGCTTGGCAGAGTTAGCCTTTCGACAGTTAGTGTGAATAATAGGTAGTGATGGGAAGTTTGAATCATTTTAGTGACTCGGTTCTTTGAATCTCACTCATCAAAATGAATGAATCTTTTTTGAGACATTTAGTTCTTTTGACTAGAAATAAAATAAAATGGTACATTTTCAATAAACAGACCACCAATACGTCTACATACACAAATTTTGGCTATAATAAAAATATGACAGTGCAGCTAAGGACATATTATGATAAATAGAATGAGCAGCTCACCTCTCATATCTTCTAGTCTGAGTCATTCATTCTTTTGAATCTATTGCACTGCATAGCATCTATGAGAGTCATGTTACAAAAGAACAAAGGATTCAGAAAGAAAAGACTCAAAGGTAACTACTCGTTTCTGTTTCCTGTACATAACCTATGGAGGTTTTGCGAGGATTTGCGAATGCTTTCCCAGTAGAAAATTAACAAGACGACTCGTTCATCTGAGTCATGTTAAAGATTCGTTCAAAAAGAACGAATCGTTCATGAACAACCCATCACTAATAACGGGCAGGGTTTTGTCAGGCAACTGCTTTCTCCTCGGTACTGCAGAAGTATAGACCTCTTACCCGCGCAGCGACCCCACAGTGTAATTAACCACTGTACAACACCTGGGACATGGAGTGATACCTCCCAGTGCTGTTACCATCCATTACCATCACTTTCATCCAATCAGATTATTTGCTCAGAACTAACTGCTGTGTAATGTATCTGTTTGTCCTTGTTTGAACGGGAAAATTTTTTTACCCAAAAATAATGAACAAAGGTAAACAATGAATGTCAACATGAATCAAAAGTTTTTAGATTTAAATGACTGCATATTAAAATAAATCTCGACACGATGAGTTTTAATGAAGGATAGTCTATTGAAATAAAATGTTAAATGTACAATTTAATTACAAATCAAATTGCTTTAATATGGTTCAAATGAATAAGAATTAATTTTATTAATTAATTGCATAATTTCTACTGTTGACTTCCATCACTGTTATGCCAATAAGATCATTTTATTCCAAAAGATGTCAAGGTCTCTCTGGTTTAATACAAGACAATAATAACATTATATAGAAAATTATCATTTAGAAATAGGGTTTCTGGGTTGAGATAAAAAAGAAAGAAAGAAAGAACATTTATAAGAGAAAGTGAGATAAGGTTCCCAGTCAGGTTCCATATTTCCAGCTCAAGCTGTGAGGATGTCGAGCTAACGGCTAATGTGGCGGTTTGACATTAAAACCTGACAGAATTTTATTCACAAAAACGCCTCGTTACCTCATCAGACCTCGGATTAAGAGTAAAAACGTCCAGTCCCGTACTAATCTGTGTGTAAATGTAGTCCGCATCATGAGTGTGTGTGTGTGTGTGTGTGTAGTGCGCCAGTAGACGGAGAGCCGCAGCACTGAGCGCGTGAGAGGCGGCGCGTCAAGCTCGTGCAAGTGGCGGGAAAATGGCGTTACCTCAGATCTCCTAAAACAGCGCGTTTGTAACCAACACACGACATTTACAGCGTTATAGCGGCACAACGACGCGTGACAGGAAGATCAAACGGGTGTCCGTACCTGTACCGCGGTCAGGAGCTGCTGCACGCGCGCCGATCAGGGGTCCGGCTGCACTGTGGAAAGCCAATGGGTTCAAAAGCGCGGCAATTTATCAATCATAACAACCTACAGGCTGGAGTTGGAGGGGGGGGGGGGGCATTAAATATCCTAACTGTGTGTAACATCACTTGGTTTACACACAATCTTTGTGGATAAACTTTGTAAATTGTTGTTGTTGTTGGTCTTTGGGCTGCTCCCGGCGAGGGGTCGCCACAGCGGAGTATCCAGTCCGCACTACAACTTGGCACAGGTTTTACACCTGATGCCCTTCCTGACGCAACCCTCCCATTGTATCCGGGCTTGGGACCGACACTGCATCCAGTGGCTGGGGTTCGGGCACTGGCTGGGAATCGAACTCGGACCTTCCGCATGGCAGGCGAAACACCTACAGTACCACTGAGCCACCAGTGCCCGAAACTTTGTAAATTGTGTAAGGTTCAAAACAGGAGGTGACAAACATCACTTACTTAAGTTTAATGTCAAAATATTTGATGTATCCTACACTTTATCACTGATTTTAATATCATTCCCATCAGGGCCGTGCAGAGACGTTTAAAGCGGCGGGTGCACAAAGTTAAAAAATATAGAACAGGCTGAATAACAACAACTCACATTCATGACGAATGAATATCATCTGTTATTTAATATATTTTCTTTAAAAACAGTGGGTTTTTTTTAATGTCATAAATATAATAATCCATAATTATGTGGATATTCATATTAGATCTTTTCATATTAGTTTTTAGTGAAATAAAAGCCCTCCGGAAAAGAAGGGGAAAGTCCTGTAACTTACTTTAAAACAAAACATGTTCCCTAAAACGGTGGACACAGAACTACAGACCCCCCTGTAACCCCCCTGTAATCCCCCAGTAACCCCCCTGTAACCCCCCTGTAACCCCCCTTACCCAGTTAGCTAGCAGTTAATGACCACCACTGCTTGTGCAGTTCATAAAAGGACAGATTTCCAATGTTTGTCACACTGTTGCACAAACAGCACGCTCATTTATTTCAATTTATTTGTTGTTATAGACTATACTCTGCACTGTACACCATATTTACTGTTTTGTTACAGTCTGCACCTTCCAATTAATTTGCCTGCTTCTCCTCCGCACCACCCAGCCTGCAGAAAATGCGCGTGCGCTTTGCCCGGCTCGTAACGAGTGCGCTCTGCCCTCAAGGGCGAGCATTGGTTAATGGCAGTCATGTGACTGATGCAAGCCAGATCCTTTTACAGTATTTAGCAAAATTGAGATTTGTACATTGACGACTCTAAGGGATATCCAAGTTTCATTTCTATAGTATTTGCTGAAATGTGAGGGTGTACTGTTGTGAGGCTGAAATATAATTCAATTCATTTTAATTTAATTTGAATAGCGCTTTTTAAAAGTGCTAATTGTCACAAAGCATCAAACAAAAGAATCTGGAAATGAGTTTGAAATATGTGATAGTTATCTTGGAACAATTATCTTAACATTATTGGCTATCGTGCAAAACAGTCAAGAAGATCAGCACAGTCACTTAACTTCCTTTAAACTTCCATTCCAAGGGACCCTTCTCTAACGTTTGGATTTTTAGGACCAAATGTTAACGCAAAACAAAGCATTGCAAAAGTATTTACATTTATTTCAACTGGTGAATAAATCACATTATGTAAAAACCTACACAGCAGGAGAAATATTAACAATACAACCTTTTCCTTTAACAATCAACTAAAGATAACATGTTAGAACAGTAATAACTATAATACAACAAAATTTGGCCTCAAGTGTTATATTTATCCACAATAACTTTTACATAATTACAAGCTTCAGCTGTAATTTCACTTCAAAATACCGCAGTGTTAAACATCAACTTAGCTTTAAATGTGCAGCATTGCAGATACCATGTGCCATGAAGAACACTTCACTATATCATCAGTGACATCACATGTACTGTAGCTTTAAAGCAAGAAAACAGAAATGCTTTTATCTCTCTATGCTTCAAATTCACATTTGGCTTCAAAACCCGAGATGGTTTTCAAGCAGCAAACTTCCTTTCAATCTTTTTTTTTTTTCTTCCAGTTTTTAATACTATCATGGTAATGTATGGTGTAAAAGAAAAAATACTGTTTAGGGTAGGTCATATTTGAAGACACATTAATTTTTAATAATATTAACTTAATATTATATCACAGAATTTATATTAGTTGCTCATCAGTTAATAAAAAGGAATCAATAATAAAGATAATAAGGAAAACGTGTGAAGAAACTACAAAAGTGGAAGTAAATTCGAGCAGCAGAAATGTTCAGATGAACTGTGTTTGGGACTCAGAGGAACGGCAATCAGAGGTACGGGGCTCAGAGGTACGGGGCTCAGAGGTACGGGGCTCAGAGGTACGGGCCCCAGCCCAGGTACATGAGGCACAGCAGGTTATCATCAGTGGCCTCCTGAATGAGGTAGTGAACGTGTCCCTCGATGGACAGCGGCAGTCCCATCACTTTATTCCTGTTCTTTATCACACCTTGGAGACGCTGATCGATGTCCTGCACGTGGGTTTTAGCCTGAACAAGACCAAGGACCAAAAAAAAAAAAAAAAGGTTCACAAGACGTTTATACGAAACATTTATTCAAGACAAACAGCTTCATTGAATAATTTTAAAGCATTTAAACTGTAAGAAGTTCATTACAGTCATTATTACTCCACACACACCTTCTCGTTGACGATTTCTCCGGATTCGTTGGCTTGTGTTTTTGAGAGACCCTTCACTGGTTTACTCCACTCCACTAAAGGGTCGTGCAGGAACGTCTTCAACACGCTGAGACGTGAGAAAGAAGTAAAAAACGTTAGTCTGCCCTAAAATTCTTAATCCTAACTAATATAACTCTAAACTAACTCTAACTAAACTAAATCATTTTTTTTGTGTTTTTTTTAGATTTTGTAATATTTAGTGCAGGAAGGTGTAAAGTTTCTACATAATCTCGGTTTCCTTCAGTGCAGATGTTGCAGAGAGCTTAACTACTGACTGGACGTCCTGAACTCCTTATTTTTCTATACTGCACTTTCAGGGTTTTCTTCTGACACACCAGTGTACAGACTACAGTATATTATTCAATTCAATTCAATTTGTATAACACTTTTAGCAATTGTCACCAATATTATGACATGTACTATAACATACAGGTTAGTGCTAGGTGATATCACCTCTAATCAATTACACGATTAACTCAACATTTTAGCTCAATTACGATGAATTATTGTTGTTTTTTGTCTTTTAGCTCTTACGGTCCACCAATGAGGTTTGTGCTATAAATCAGCTCAACAAATAGTTAAGAGTTCTCCTCCATGTTGTTTCCATGGCGCAACAGGATGGGTGGAGTCACATGACTACACATGAGGTAGTATGTTTTTAAGGGGACAGAACATGAACACACACAATGGGGGACGTATTAGACGATTTGGGGGAAAAAGAAAAGAAATAAGTGACATCGGTAAGATGTCCTGAATGTCAGTGTCGGATATAAAGACTGGAGAACATGATTTGTTCCAAATAAGGTTTTTCTTACCTTATTTATTAGAACAAAGTTTATTCCTCAGGACCACACAGTCATTTTAATTATTTTATGCAGAAAAGCTGATTAATAGGAAAATGTGTGTGTGTGTGTGTGTGTGTGTGTGTGTGTGTGTGTGTTTCTGTTCAAACCTCATTAGCGGCTCTCTCTGGTCCCTCATGAGTCTCAGTGTGACCTCGCATGCTTGTCTGAAAAGCCCCTCGGTTCCCATCGGCCCCATGGCGTGCACCATGTTCTGCGTCAGCCGGAACGGTACGACCTCGGGAACGTCAAACGTCTCGCCCTGAAACACGACAACATTCCTGATTAAACAACATCAAAATGACATCTGTGTGTGTGTGTGTGTGTGTGTGTGATGGAGTATATGTGATGTCACACAGTATTTGCTAAGTTTTCACTTGTTGTGTTAATGTTTGTTTAGAACATTGTGTGTTCCTGTAACTGGTTTATAAGCTGCTATAAGGAGGTGACATCACATGAGGCCAGTCTATTTGTGAAGGTGTGTAATATTTCAATCTGACCCACACAATAAAATAATCTCTCTCTCTCTCAAACACACACCTTGTTGAAGAGGCAGTTGAAGTCGACGTGAACACACTCTCCAGTTTGGGAGTCAAACAGGATGTTCTCTCCATGCCGATCTCCCAGACCCAGGATGTAGCCCACCATGGACATGACGGCTGTGGAGCGGCAGTATGCAGACCGGCTGTTGTACCTGCCCACGGGTGCACACACACACGCACACACACACACACACACACACACACATTAGCCATTATATCTGTAGTGTTTAGAATTGAGAAATAGTTTAGTTCCTGTGATACAGACTGAAAAACATTTAAAAGGTTATAGGTTCGGTACCAGGAGGTCGGGTCGGGGAAGGTTCTGAGGAACCACTCGTGGAACACTGGAGGGTGTCGAGCACACAGAACGTCCTTGTGGAGCTTCCATTTCTCCTGAAATGATGCTGTTTTGGGCAAAATCATTTTCCGCAGCTCCTTCCCCGTCAAATAAATTCCTGTTACATCAACATCATCATCATTATTATTATTATTATTATTATTAAACCATTGATTAAAGAACTTTTTTCTCCTACTTATTCTTACATATTACTAATTCCTGAACAGATTATAATATTTATATGACGTATAGTAAATATGTAGTAAAGTGTTTTAGGGAAACTCCCACATGTGCCCTGTGTAGTGAACAGGGAGTAGGGAGCAGGGAGTAGGGAGTAGGGAGCAGGGAGTAGAGAGTAGGGAGCAGGGAGTAGAGAGCAGGGTGTGTGATGTCAGACCTTTCTCCTTGTAGAGTTTGGTGAGGATGTGGCGAAGGCCGCCCGTGTTGTTCACCCACTCGATGATGCCGCACTCTTCGTTTAACGGGATCACGGCGTACGTCCGTATGTGCAGATCTCTCCGTCTGGACTCCGCGTCCTTCCTCAGGCACTGACACACAGAACCAAACACTGATTTTATTCGTACTCGAGCGTGTACGCGGATGATGCGTAATGTGGAACATGTGTTCAGTAGAGACGGAATCCTGATTCTTTAGCGTCCCGATTCACGCATCACCACACTGACTCCAAAATCGTTACATTTTTAAATTATTTATTACATTCGATTCGATTCAGGTGACTGGAATTGATCGTGTTGGACTGAATTGATTCTGCACTGAGTGCATGAGCTTCTGAGGGCAGCAACAGAAAGGCACTTTTATTATCAAAATAATCATTTTTGTTATTTAAAAAAAGTTGCACGCGTTAAAAAGTCTCTGCTCTGCCTTTTTCTCCAAACTCTGAGAGCGCATGAGTGTTTATCACACTCTTAGTGTAAATTACACACACTTACACCAGCCGCAAAACACCAGGAGCGCTAATTAGTCCCGAAACATGCGTTAGAAACCACACATTAGAAGATGAACAGTTCAAGACTTTGGAGGCGTTTGAGGAGCTAAAACATCACCGTTCAATTATAATCCTACAGGTGGCGCTTTGAAATATTCACACACTAGCATCGCGTGTGGAAATATTAATAATAATAATAACTAATAATATAATTATGGGGCGGCGCGGTGGTGTAGTGGTTAGCACTGTCGCCTTGCACCTCCAGGGTCTGGGTTCGATTCCCCGGCCAGGCTCGATTCCCGTCTCTGTGTGCATGGAGTTTGCATGTTCTCCCCGTGCTTGGTGGGTTTCCTCCGGGTACTCCGGTTTCCTCCCACAGTCCAAAGATATGCAGGTTAGGCTAATTGGCGTTCCTAAATTACCCGTAGTGTGTGAGTGTGTGTATGTGTGTGTGCCCTGCGATGGATTGGCACCCTGTCCAGGGTGTACCCCGCCTAGTGCCCGAAGTCTCCTGGGATAGGCTCCAGGTCCCCCACGACCCTGAACACAGGATTAAGCGGTATAGAAGATGAATGAATGAATGAATATAATTATGGCAGATGACAGATACATGCTGGACAGTTAGAGCGCATGATACAGAATAGTGAAAGTAAAGGCAGGAAGGCAGACGTGGACCAGACGGACGTCTAGGTCTAATGTCAGTTTTTTATTCTTTAATTGAAGCCGACACATTAAAGTGGCTGGTTTTCAGTAAGTGTTCTGGAGGATGGAGCTCATACTGTAGTGATGTAACTCAAAACTTTCCTTTGAACATTTTACAAATGAACCTGTTCATATCCATCTGGATAAAAGTAAATGTTTCAGTGTTTGTTTGAGTGTTTATTACTTTATTAATGAGGCAGTTGAACTCCATCAGCCTGCAGTCTTTCCTCAGGTCATCTTTGGGTTTGCACATCATCGTGTAACATTTTCCATCAGAGCCTTTCAGAGAGATTTTCTTCGGTTTCTGGAGCGACGCCAAAATTTCCACCTAAAGAAAAGACGAGATGAGTTTAGATCCCATGACCTTCTGCAGTACAACAGTAAGGCCAGCGCGTGCTGATGTAAGAGCTCACGGTGTCGTCGAAGCCGGATAAGTAGACCCAGTGGCCGGGGAAGGCGTCGTGGCTGGTGTTGGCGCCCCCGGTGGAGGGCAGCGTGGGGATGAGGACCGACTGCAGCGGGATGAGGATCTCACTGAAACTCGACTCCTCCACCAAACGCTTAAGCATCTTAAAGTGCACACTCATACTGAGAGTGGAGCTGTTCCCATCCACCTGACACACACACACACACACACACACACATATCTATATATATATATATATATATATATATATATATATATACACAAAAACATGACTATGGAAAGCCAATTGTCCCACAAAGTGCATAAAAAAAAAACAAGGCGTTTCCTGTTGATTTATACACCTTTTTTTGGTTAAACTAATTGAATCATCATGACATTTATTTAATTTTAATCCTGATTGATCAGTGATGGATCTTTAACACTAGTGACTAATATTAGTAAAAACCCCAGGGACTTAAACTCATGCTGCTGCTTTCGTCTGCAATAGTAACTAACCAACACAACAAACACAGAGTGTTAATCATGTTAATACAATACTACAAGTATCTTCAATAATACAGGACTTTAATGTATTTAAATGTAAGTGCACCCCACCGGTTTGTTGCAGAGCTCCACCAGTTTGTCCGTCAGTCTGTTTGCGTCTCCAATGAATTTGCCAAAGGCGCCGTTCAGACTGACGGCCTTCTTCAAGATCTCCTTACATCTGTTCATCCGAGTTGGATAGGACGACTGAGCAAGGAGAGGAAAAAGAAAACCGAAACTAACAACGATGACCTTAATTCAGATAAATAATAGATAAAATAATCAGGCCTCGTTCAAAGATATAATTTGATGTTGAAATTTCTGACCTTCGACACGGCGGTCATCATCCACATGGCCTGCTGAGGATAAGCGAGGAAGACTTTGGCGATGATGTCCATGAGCACGGCGAACACCTCGTCGTTGGAGTGACAGATCCGAGAGATGAGCTGCGAGAACGCGGTGAGGAACTGGTACGGAGACAGGTGCAGCGTGTGCTCGCTGATCACGCCGTTTATCTTACTCAAGTCCACCTTCATCTGAGCTCGATCCGAACGCCCCGCTGACACACACACACACACACACACACACAGAATATTAAATATCAGTTATTATATATTAATCTATATCCGAGAAATTGGATTTGACTTAATTAAACATTAATACTAATTAGTAGCAATTATGATAAAAAACCCAGTAGAACTGAATGGAGATAATATATTTTTAGTGGATGTGTATTACAGTGTTTTATTTTCGTACCTTTTTCCACTTCATAAACTTTCGCACCAAAGTCGAGCCACAGCGTGAGCATTCGAGGCATGGCCTGGTAAATGTACTGATTCCCAAACTGCAGCGCTCTGGAGTCACATCAGGGAAACACAGGACAAAACATAAATATAAAGAAGGCATGAAAACTGTATAACACAATAAAAAGACATTTTTGTTTGTTTACGATGAATGAATGAATAAATTAGGACTGTTCACATGAATTAGGGGGCGTTCACATGCCGGAATTAAAAAACGCCAAGGAAATTGTGCGTGCGTGGCATCTACCGTTGCTAAGCAACCATAAACAGCATGGTGCATGAGGACAATGATGTTGCAGGATATAAACGTGTTATGAAGGTCCAGTGCAGTAACCTGGGCTACTAGATTTAATTTGTGACATAAAGGGGGAAGAACACGGCAACACATCCTTCAAGCATGAAGACAACTGATCCAAGAGGACGGAAAGGGTGAAGCTGATTGGTTAGTTCCGGTGTCACATGACTTGGCGGATGATGCTCGCAGCGTTCTGAAAAGTTGGGCTTTTTTTTTTTTAATTTCGCTGCAGTTGTAAACACACGCGGATGTAACAGGCGCTACACAGTGCGTGACGTGTGAACGCCCCCTACAGCTCCGAAGTGTAAATAGACGTACTTTCCAAAGTAAGTGACGATGTAGCGGATGACGTTGCCCTGCTTCTCCATTTTATTGTCCGTCACCATCGGCATCAGTTTGTCATAATACTTGGCCAAGTAAAAATTTCCATCTTCCCACTCGGGTAACAGTGTAGTGACGTCCTAAACAGACAGACACACACACACACACACCCCAAGTGAACATGTTCCCATAGATCACTGTGGTAAATATTACATCCCTGGTTCCACACATTATAATACCTACTGTACCACATCAGCTAATTCCTAACATTCTGTTCACGGTTTTAACTTTTAGACTTTCACTGAGAGCTGCACATGTTAAACATCCGTCCCTCCTCGTCTCCTCACCCTGTAGATCTTCATGATGGCGTTGCTCTCGGAGTTAGCCGTCTCCTCCATGTAGCGACCCACCAGCAGCAGAGCTTTCCCTTTAATCTGGATCCTCTTAGGATCTGAGAGAGGCTGCTCTTCAGGAAAACACTGTTTAACTCCCTTCTGGAGCACAATGAGAGCCTGATGCACATCACCCTGCCCTCACACACACACACACACACACACACACACACTTAATGTGACACAGATACACTAACCAACAAACAGACATACATCATTGTCTACTTTATTATTATGATGTTATTTTTGTGAACTTCAGGTGTTTTATTTAAATCCGAACACACACTCGTACCTTGGACCAGAGCCACTTGGCTTTCTCTACGAACAGCTCAGACACGCGAGAGTTCTCAGCATTCAGCAGGGCGTTAAAGGCCGTCTGGTGATGACCGGCTCGACGGGCCACTCTCGCACTCTGCAGCCAGCACTGACCCACCTGCTCCTCACACACACATCTCAAACCACACACACACAGATTCAAATATAAATTAGACAGCAGTCAGAGTGTACACGGAGCAGAAGTTCAGGACTCTGTGTGTGTGAGTGTGTGAGTGTGTGTGTGTGTGTGTGTGTGTGTGTGTGTGAGTGTGTGTGTGTGTGTGTTCTTACCCCTTGCTGAGGCTGAGCAGGGCCCGACGGAGAGCCAGGATCGGTTCTTTGGCTCTGAAGGAGTTCTGGGTCATGAGCAGGCGATCGTCCCAGTTCAGCATCAGCGCACTCGCCTTGGAGCCTTCACTTACCTTCTGCAGCTCAGTGAAAGCATGTTCTAGCTCACTGAGCATGTGCAGTCTGACACACACACACACACACACACACACACAGACAGAGTGAATATTTATATTTAATTAGCTCTAAGCTCTAACACTTCATTGTGTCCGTAAGAACGTCAGACTCGCAGGGAATTGAAGCTTTCGGAGTTTCATTACGCGAGCACATTATCGTATGTCTGATTTGTTCTTAAATCTGACAAAGTGAGTCTTGTACACATTTGAACAAATATAGAATGTAAAGTACAACAATCCACATGACTAAATCAATGTCCCCTTTCCACACAGTGCCACCATGTGGCCAAAAACCGTAACAGCACTTAAGGAAATGAATCTTGCATGTCAAATGTAAAAGTGTTGTCTCTGTGCCTTTAAATCGCGAGGAGGATCCCAGACCCCTTTTTGTCTCAGAGCTGTTTTCCACTGTATTGGACTGTGAACTCTGTTTTATTGAGGATTTTTTTCTGAAATTAGGATTCTTCACCATCAGGACAGATTTACATGACAGAAATTGTCTATCATCGTGCTTCTGGTTTGATTCATTGAATCCATTCATTTGATCCATTTCTCCCGCGCGCGCACACACACACACACACTACCAGACTTTAGACATTTTATACATTCACTTACATACTGAAAACACTGTATATAATTGTAAATGTTGGTATCTGGTGCACTGCAGTGTGTTTTTTTGTACAATATACATGAGTTACTTCCGCTATTAAACCGGAAGTTAAAGCCGTAGTCCGTTCGTATCTGCAGAAATTCAGAACTTTAATGTTTGTAAGTCGGGGACTACCTCTATGTTTCTATAATGTTAGTGGTGTAAGGAGTCTCCAGTGCGAGTGTCGGAGGTAAAGCTGTTTTACGATTCGGAGTTTACGATTCTTTGTGGTTTTTCAGTCACATGACACGATGCAATTTTTCGCTTATTAATTTAAATAAAATAAAGCACATTTTATATAAACAAAAATATTTACATATAAATGATTGGGATTATTGCAAACTACTGTGGAATTAGAGAATTAGGAATATAAAACACTTTGGGATGTGCATTATTCATAAATAAGTGCACTTAGATTAACCGAGATTAATTCATATTTAATTTGATTTAGATAGCTGTGTGAGACTCCGCCCACCTGCCCGTTCCTCACCTGACGATGTACTCGTATCCTCTTTGGTAAGTTCCACACTCGAAGCTGGCGGCTGAAAGCGGAACCACCTGCTCCCTCCGCGCCAACTTCAGCTTCTCATAAAAACGCTCAGAGTCCTGTTTCTTAGCCGAGACCAACATCTGACCCAGTCTCACCCCCCAGGTGTTAGATTTCTCATCTACACACACACACACACACACAGTCAAGAAGTTACACCACCTGGTGTACAGCACAATTCCGCTATATATTATTTTATACTGTATGTGATCTCTGTAAAAACTACAGCACTTCAGAAAAAAAAAAACATTTTATATCAAGTAAGAGAAAATAAATCGTACCAGAAGCCAAATAATCCTCGACTAAATCCCACTTTGAGAGCTTCCACGCCGCCTCGACGCGATAGGCGTTCAGATCCGACTTCCACTGTGGCCTTCAACGTCAGAGGGGGAAATGATCATCACACACACACACACACACACACACACGCCGCACTGAATTACATCCAGGTGTGAAAGTGAGAGAGTCGACGCTCACCTGCTCGCCAGAACTCCATTAACCTGCGTCATCACTGTGGAGAGCTGACCCAGACCCAGCATGGAGCTCATCACACCGTGGTAATGCACAATCTACACACACACACAGTTACTTTCCTTATGTTGGATATTTATGTGTGTGTGTGTGTGTGTGTGTGTGTACCTGGTCAGGTTCTAGCTGCATGGCTCTGTCGTAGCAGGCTGTAGACTCTCTGAGCAGGCCGATGCTCTCGTGTTCCAGAATCTGCTCTCTCAGTGAAGGTTCCTCTTTTCTCAGAGCGTTCACTCCCCTCACACCATCCGGCTCATGCATGGCTGCGTACAGAGCCTAACACACACACACACACACACACACACACACACACACACAGTTTTTCATTATTCATTATCAGGTGTACTTAAAGTTGCTGTCCAAATAAATGTAATGCTGCTGCTGATGATGATGATTATGGTGATGATGAAGAGGACTCGTACCTGCAGGAAGCTCAGGTGGTCCTGAATGTTCTGCTGTTTCTCCCGGATGAAGTACTCGAAGTGCATGACCGCTCGCGTGTACGCTTTAGAACGGAACGAAGCTTTAGCCAGAACATCCGGAGGGATCCGGTTCAGGAAGGAGACCACACACTGATACTCACTGTTCTCTACACCTGACACACACACACACACACACACACACACACACACACACACACACACAGAGAGCAAAATCAGAATCAGACTCTGGGTTTTTCTCTAAGCGTGTAACTTTAAATATTCATATTATATCTGCTGTATATATACTGTACGAAAACACCCAAGAGTCCAACGTATTGAGTAAACACTGCTTTCTACAGTGTGTTTGAATGCAGTGTGTGTGTGTGTGTGTGTGTGTGTGTGCGCTTTCTGTCACCGGTGGCATGGAGGTTGTGTGTGTCTCGGTTCTGTCGGCTGGAGCTCTTGGCTGTGCTGAGTGTTTGGAGTCTGTAGCGCCCCCACTGGGTCAGGTGGTCCAACATGGAGAAGACGGTCTGAGTGCTGAGCTGAGCCAGACTCGAGGCGTTCTCATGCAGCCGAGACAGACGCGGCTCGTCCTCCTTCAACACGGCCATGATCTCATCTACTACCTGCACACACACACACACACACACACACACACACACACACACACACACACACACAGACAATTCTGTTACCATATTGTTGTTCTTTTATTGTTTATTATTTACCTTTTAGTTATTTTTACTGATTACTTATTTTACTAAAATTATTTTGAGTGATACTGTAAGTCAAACACCTGCTCTTCAGGAACCACACACACTGTGTATGAGGAGGAGGAGTTTCCACACACCCGAAGTCGCCTGTAGACACTTTGTCTCAACGAGAGCAAACATCCTCCTGCTAAGGTTTTTCTCTATTTGTATTTTTTAAATAAAATCTTGTGTGTGTTCGAAGTTGCTCTCGACACTCTGACTGCCTTTAACACGAAACGTCAACATTCTAGACAGATTTATATGATTTATTTCACCTGGTGATTAACGTGATCATTTAAACCAGGATCTCATCACACAGAACCACCTGGTAGCGGAGGCTTTCATTTTCAACGAGCATGAGCATGGTATCGGATCAATCCCAGATATCCGCACAGACACGGATGTGACAAACGATCAGTCTCTGACCTCCTGCTGTTCCTCAGGTGTGGAGCTCAGCAGGACGTACAGCAGGATGTGGGGCAGCAGGAACAGCGTCACTCTGTAGTCGTGCTTGATGATGAAGCTGCAGCAGTTAAACACCTTACTCGCCTGATCATGACGCACCTAAAGCACAAACAGTGACTTAGATCAAACTTTTCATGGGAAAAAGTTCAGAACCGATGCTGTGTTCCAAACTGTACATGGATCCCTAAAATCATGTGCAATACACCGCGTTCCAAATTATTATGCAAATTGGATGTAAGTGTCATAAACATTAAATGTTTAGTGTTTAAATTAAACTCATGGATGGTGTCGTGTCTCAGGGCTCTTTGGGTCACTGAAATGAATCTCAGACACGTGTGATAATTAGGTTGCCAGATGAGGACAATTAAAGGAGAAGTACTGAAGAAGGTTGTTCCACATTATTAAGCAGGTCGCAGGTTTCAAGCGATATGGGAAAGAAAAAGGATCTCTGCTGCCGAAAAGCGTCAAATAGTGCAATGCCTTGGACAAGGTTTAAAAACATTAGATATTTCATGAGAACTTAAGCGTGATCATCGTACTGTGAAGACATTTGTGGCTGATTCAGATCACAGACAGGTTCGTGCAGATGAAGGCAGAATGAAGAAGGTTTCTGCAAGACAAATTCATCAGATTAAGAGAGCAGCTGCTGAAATGCCATTACAAAGCAGCAAACAGGTATTTGAAGCTGCTGGTGCCTCTGGAGTCCCGCGAACCTCAAGGTGTCGGATCCTTTAAAGGCTTGCAGTTGTGCATAAACCTACTATTCGGCCCCTAATCAATGCTCACAAGCAGAACCGGTTGCAGTGGGTCCAGGCATACATGAAGACAAGTTTTTACTGATGAGTGTCGTGCGACCCTGGATGGTCCAGATGGATGGAGTAGTGGATGGTTGGTGGATGGCCACCATGTCCCAATGAGGCTGCGACGTCAACAAGTAGGTGCCGGAGTCATGTTTTGGGCCAGAATCATGGGGAGAGAGCTGGTCGGCCCCTGTAGGGTCCCTGAAGGTGTGAAAATGACCTCGGCAAAGTATATTGACTGACCACTTTCTTCCATGGTACAAAAAGAAGAACCGTGGCTTCTGTAACAAAATCATCTTCATGCACGACAATGCACCATCTCATGCTGCAAAGAATACCTGTGTGTCATTGGCTGCTATGGGAATAAAAGATGAGAAACTCATGGTGTGGCCACCATCCTCCCCTGACCTCAACCCCATTGAGAAGCCACAAACACTGATTATGATCATGAATAAAAGACACAATAACACAATAGTGCACTTTCTAGTCTACAGACTTGAGACATGAAACAGAAAGTCTAACTCACTAAGAACTCACTCACAGGTGTATTTATTTGGATTTTGGAGAACCCACCTTGCTGATGAGATACCCAGCCCATGTAGCAGACCAGTCGGAGAACTTACTCCCTCGGTTACTCAGGTAGATCGGCTTCGTCACTCTGGACCAGTTCAGCACCTTCTGGGAGCTTTTATACCTAAACGTCACACGAGGAGCGGGGGTCACACCCGGCGTGTCAGCGTGACATCATGAGTGTGTGTTCTCACGCGGTTCTCACATGGTCACTCACCTGCTGTTGAGATGTGGCTCCAGAATCTCTTGAACCTGTTCTGGAAATCTCCTCCACAGCCTGCGGCCGAGCGAGTCCGTCCTTCCCTCGCGACACTCGAATATGGACAGAAGTTCCTGGGGGGAAAAACACCACCACAAACACCACGAGTTAAATCAGCGTAGTGGCTTAAACACACATAACTAATGTAAACAAACCGGAAAGATTTTTAAACATCAGTGTACTAAAGTATGGGTTTAATGCTGCATTCACAGAGTCGGGGCTCGGATGAGGGACTGAGGAGTCGTGGCAACATAAGAAGGTGTTGTATCTGAGAGCGGTGGATATGATAAGATCCTTGGTTTTCTCAGTTTTAGCTCTAATACACAGTAAGTTATTAAACAGGTGATCTACAGAGAAATACTGTGCAAAACAAACACTGTCAACTACGCATTTTTAACAAGTTAACTTCTTAATCATTAACATCCATGTTGTTGCTGGGATCAGGGGACTGGGGTGTTGTATCTAGGAATGAGGAATTATATTACTGCAGCTAGCTGTATCTAGGATCAGGAGATGGGTGTGTTGTCGCATCCCACACCTGCATGGCGTAGGCGGCAGCGTCCTGAGCTCGTACGTTGTCGGCATACGCCAGGAAGGTCCTAGTGAGCTCAGTCAGCAACCCGAAGGCAAAGTCTGGATCATCGATTCCACTCTGCAGAGGAACAACACAGAACCGGTCTGCACAATTCTACTGCAATGGACTTGAGCTCAACACACACACACACACACACACACACACACACTCTGATCACCCCAACATCATATGAGAGTAAAGATGCTCACGGTGAAGCTGGCCCCGCTGCGCTGTGTGTGTGTGGTGTTGAGGTCGAGGCGTCCGGGGTCGATGGCCCCCAGCTCCCCTAAACACTCGCCGCACAGCAGCCGCGCCTCTGCGTTCACGTCCTGACACCCCAGCAACAGAACCATCACCAGCTCCGACAGAACCGGTTCCACCAACTCACTGTCCAACAGCAAGCGCAACACTGCTGCCTGTTACACACACACACACACACACACGCACACACACACACACACACAGTGTTCTAGCAGAATATAAATACATCACAAGCAGATTTTTTTTTCAATAAAAGTACAACTGTTGTTGTTTTGTTTATTGTTAACAGTTTGTTCCATCAGCTCGACACAAACACCAACAATTTAATTCCTTATTAATAATTTACTGTATTAATTATTACATTTAATCAAAAGCATTTGATGTCAACAATTAACAAACTGAAAAAGTAAACATAAAAATGAAGCAATAATGTACGTCACATCATATAATCATATTGTGTGTTTATTCTGCTCATTTATTTATTTATTTATGTTTTTTTCTCAGATGTATCATACAGGCGAGACAGAATGAAGGTGTGTGTTCTCCTGACCTGGTTCTTGTACAGCATCTCCTTCAGGCTGGTGAGAGCATGGATGCGCACGTCGACGTTCTCGTGCTGACTTGCACGCATGGAGAGCTGCAGCGCCGCCTGGAGGTCGGAGCTCTTTGACGTTTGCTGAAAACATTCAAGAAAAATTGTCTGAATTACCAGATTCATTAATTCACGTCAGATTCATTAATTCACGTCAGATTAATTCATTCACGTCAGTGAGACAGTAACTCGAACCCACAGACTGAATCAGTTCCTACAACTTAATGCCGAGCGAGATCACACCTTCCTGTAGTCCTGTAGGACCTTATGGACGTCTTTCAGCTCAGGGTGGTCTGGGAGAAAGTAGATTTCATGAAGAAAGTCCTCCACTTCCTGTCTGGAATAAGAACACAAGGACAATCACAGAGCGAACATGTGTTTCTTCTCCACCTGCTGCTGTGCTGCACAAATTACAGTTTGACTTTAAAGCCTAAGAATCAGAAATATGACTCAGATATTTTCGGTTTTTGTTGTAGCAGCACACGACACACTGTCCAGTACTGCGCACCTCCTAAACTGCAAGTGCGCCCTCTTGTGGTAGTCAAGTTATTAGCTCTATGTGGTCTACAGAGAAAATCTACGCAAAACAAACATTATCAACGATTCATTTTTAAACCATTAAATTCTTAATACTACTGAATCAATTACTGACCAATTATTATTATTATTCTCATTACTTTTCAAAATTTGTTCAAATTAGTATTAACAATATTACGCCTCAATAGCAGGAAGCGGTACCTGTTCTCCACGATGAGGTAGTGCATAATCATGGCCGTCTCTTCAGGCTGAATGGAGATAAGAGGCAAGAGAGCGACGATCACATGACTCAGTAACGGCCCCAAATACGAAGGGTCAAGAGAACGAACAAAACAGTCCCAAGTCCTGGATAAAAAAAATATAAATACAATTTTTTTTTAAAAAGAACGTAAA
Organism: Channallabes apus; assembly: GCA_030522415.1. Taxonomy (NCBI): domain Eukaryota; kingdom Metazoa; phylum Chordata; class Actinopteri; order Siluriformes; family Clariidae; genus Channallabes; species Channallabes apus. The sequence goes on along the minus strand of CM060105.1, from coordinate 61,609,168 downwards.
TAACTTTCATAATAGTAAATAGTGTTTTTATACACGCATGTACACCCAAGTGTGAAGCATAAAATGTTAAACAATTAAAAATGACCCTTTACAATTAATTACACACGTGATATCATAGCAGTAATTATGATTAATATATAATATACATATATAGAAAATCATTTATTAAGTCATTTTGAGTATAATCAGTATTTTTATAATAATTAAAAGCAGATGTTAACGAGTAGATGTTCATGTAAATTTTATACAGATCTTTTTTAAAACGTTATTTTAAAGCTCAGTAAGATGCTATAAAAAAAAGACATTTTATTTTCCCACCATTTTCTGTTTGTGTGTGTGTGTGTGTGTGTGTGTGTGTGTGTGTGTGTAAGACTGACTGGCAGCACAGCTGTGGGAAATCCTCTTTATATCTCAGACCGGTCCTGAGCGTGGTCACCATCTTCACCCTGACGGAGCTGATGTGCTTTGAACCCATCAGCTTCATAAGAGCCATTAAACTGTTCAGAGCCTGAAAGAAGCCAACAGGAGACTCAGAGACGCACTTCATACTAAACACTGGTCCTGGATAATGATGTCATGATTATTATTATTTATTAATTTTTTTAAAGACACACACTAACCATTTTCTTCTTCTCCTTCTCGCCAGCGCTGGAGCTCAGCAGCTGCATGTTGAAGAACGCCAGGATGCCCAGGAGCTTCGGCTGCAGATAATCAGCCTGTGGGACGACAGATGGCAGAGAGAAAAAGAAAAGAAAACATCAGGCAGGTTTAAATCTTAGATATTCTCTGTCTAGCTGCTCATCCACCTGCCATCCACCTCCCTCCAATTTCTGTTCTAATCTCCCTGCTGATGTCTGTCTGATCGTCTCTATCGCACCTGCCTGACCATCTGCATACCTGTCTGTCTGCCTGCCTGTCTTCCTACCTGTCGACCTGCCTGCCTACATGTGTGTGTGTGTGTGAGAGAGTGAGAGACATGTAATGGTGTGGTACCATGATGTCAGGAGAGGTGATGTCCCTGGGTCCTTGGTAAGGATCATCACTGGAGGCGAAGGAGGCGAGGATGGAGAGTCCATTAAACACCTGCTGGTAGTGTTCTCCCAGACGCAGGAGCAGCTCATTGTGGAGGCCCTGAAAGTCCTGCCTCAGTAAACTGCCCAGCTCAATCTCTGTCTCACTCTACAGCACACACACACACACACACACACACACACAGGTGTTTTTATAATAATAAACCCACATTGTGTCTGTTCAACAGATTAAAACACTAGAGTGTGAATAGTGTGTGTGTGTGTGTGTGTGTGTGTGTGGAGCGGAGATCCGTATGCCTCAGTTCACTGTTCACACACACACACACTGTTCACACACACCTTGAGGTAGTGCAGGGCTCTCTCCAGCTCGTCCTTGGTGCAGGAACACACCAGATGTGAGAAGATGTACTTGAAGTTGTTGATGAGGATTTCGCGTCGGTTTACGTTGAGCTGTTTAGCGATGGTGCGGATCAGCGCAGACGCCGTGGGACTCGCTTTCGCCGCCAGGTACGGGAGGAGAACCTGCAGTGTGCGCTACACACACACACACACACACACACACACACACAATTGAGTATTATTATAATTGAAAATGATAATAGTTTAAATTATAAAGCGGTGTAAAAACAGTCAGAACTTAAACAGAAACCATAGTGCCAGAATGTTCTGGGGTCGATGCTCACGTTGAGGAAGCGGTTGAGGTCGGGGAAGTCGAAGGCGTGTGCGACGTCCGAGAGGATGTCGAGTGCGAGCTCTCGCTGGTGCGCCGCCTCCTCCTGTAGGGCCTCACTGCTCTGATCAGGGGTGCAGCGCAGCGCCATCATGTGGCGGGAGTGTAAAGACTCCACCAGAAACTACACACACACACACACACACACACACACACACACGAAACACACACGAAACACACACTTAATCAACCTGTGAAGATTATTTTAGCCAACTGAGGAAGGCTCCACCCCCAAATGGTTCCTTGTGTCTTGCGCGAGTGTGTGAGTGTGTGTGTGTGTGTGTGTGTGTGTGTGTGTGTGTGTGTAGGAAACGTGTGCGAGGTGGAGGTGAGGACTGACCTGACACACAGGGTTCCTGTACTGACTGAAGAAGTTCTGCAGTTTGAGGTTCCGTGTCGAGGCGAGAGCCTGAATCTCCGTGTGAGCCACAACCGACACCTGAGAGGATTTAGAGAGCAAACAGTGGAGCAGACGCAGGAGAGAGAACGACACCAGACTGCCTTCAGCCGCCCTGAAACACACACACACACACGCGCACACACACACACACACACACACACACACACACACACACACACACACACACACACACACACACAGAGACAGGAACGCAGAGAGCATTTACAAAGATGAGCATGTTTGAATATTAAGAAGACTGCTGTGTGTGTGTGTGTGTGTGTGTGTGTGTGTGTGTGTGTGTGTGTACCTGCCAATCTCCCCAGTCGTCAAAATGAGTGTGTGTTTCAGGTCGTTGTTTCTAGATGTCTTTGCGTTTGTAAAAGCTTCTTTCAGACGGGACACGAGCAGCTGAGGAGGGAAAAAAGGCCAAGTAAAGGTCATGGGCAGGTGAAGGTAAAGGTCATGGGCAGGTGAAGGTAAAGGTCATGGGCAGGTGAAGGTAAAGGTCATGGGCAGGTGAAGGTAAAGGTCAAGGGCAGGTGAAGGTAAAGGTCAAGGGCAGGTGAAGGTAAAGGTCAAGGGCAGGTGAAGGTAAAGGTCAAGGGGATGAAACTTGGGAGCAGGTGAAGGTAAAGGGTAGGAGAATGTGAAGGTCAGGGGAGATGATGGTTAAGACCAGGTGATGGTCAGGGGCAGGTGGAGTTTAAGGGCAGGTGAAGATTATGGGCAGGGGTCGAGCTAGGGTAAGGGCAGGTGAAGGTTAATTGCAGGTGAAGGTCAAGGACAGGTGAGCATCCGGGGCAGGGGTTGGTTAAAGACAGGTAAAGGTGAGGGGCAGGTGTGGTTCTGTACCTCTTTGAGGAAGACGTCTCCGCTCCAACACTCCAGCAGGCTCCTGATGTTCTGGCTGAAGGACAAGCGGACGTCCTGGTGTGGATCCTCGATCAGATTAACCAGCGCCACGAGGAGTGACTGGGTGTCGGGGTAACTGCTGCTCACGTCCATGTGCTCACACACGTGTCTGATGTTCTCTATAAACACTACACCACACGTGGAGATGTTCTATTATTAAAGGTTATTGGGTTAAAGCTCAACTGGAGAGATCATAGTCAGGTGAAGCTACTGACCTCGCTTCACCTCCGGCTCCTCACTGGGTCTGAGCAGGGTGAGGAACGGCACGAGGACAGACGCTCCGGCGGAGGACGGACGGACGGAGTGAGAGTCAGACAGGGTGACTCGAGAACAGAGGAACTCTGAGGGGGAACATAAATCCTCAGGGAGAACACGGAACTGAGAACTGTCACTCACACAACACAGCAGCTGAGAACCGACAGACGCCATCGCTGATCTGACACGGGGGGAGGAGTCCTGCAGTCTGGACCTACGGTGGGGGAGAGTGAGAGAGGAAGTGTGTGAGGCCAGAGAAAGAAAAAGAGAAAAAGACAGACAGAGTAACGTGTGTCCATACATGAGTGTGGTGCTCAAGAGGTTGTGTGGTTTAGTCCCAAGCTGATGGGCGAGAAGGGGAAATCCTCTCACTGCACTGAGCCGTTCTGTCTCACTCTCACTCTGGAGTGCGCACTGATAAACACACACACGCCACTCTGCACTCGTCTGCTGTGGAAGAAGAGAGAGGAGGAGGACGCAGCGACCTCGGGTCTCCACAGCTACACACACACACACACACACACAAAATAAAACCACATCACCTCTGTATCTCTTCAGGAAGCATATAAGAGTCAGTAAAGTGCAGGTGAGTGGCGTACAGTACGCAGGAGCCAACTTTCTCGCCAGTCCGATCAGATTAGCAGGAAACAACGCCGTCTGATAGGCTGGAACGGAGGAGTGTGTGTTCACCCAGGGAATGGACAGGAACGCACACACACTCCGGAACAACTCGCCGTCAGTCTGACTGTAAACTAAAGACACAGAGTAATAATGTCAGATCTACACCTTCGACATTAGTCCTGGATTAGACACGTACGCTTTTATACACGTATGTATTTAAACACACTGGTCATGTGGACGACGGCGTCCAGCACGCGGACCGTCCTCTCCACCATCAGCTCCACATCCTCGTCAGGGGCGTCGGCCATGACGGAGAAACACGCCTCCACCACCTGAGACGACGTCCTCGACTTCAACCAGACCAGCTGCTGAGCGTGTGTGTGTTTCTCACCGGAGTCCAGAACACACTGACTGATACGGAAACAGGTGCAGGAAGTTAAGAGGAACTAATATACATATTTACACAAGTTTCTTTTCTGACTGTGTAAAGCTGCTTTGTGACGATGACGATTGTTAATTGCTGTACAAATAAAAATGTTATTATGGAAGTGGAAAAGTTTGCACACCCTAAGATGACAAAAGTGTACTGCAACACACACACATACATACACACACACACACAGCAGAAACATCATCATCATCCTGAATGGGATTTATTTTATTTCAATAAAGACTTGTTCATCTCTCCTGAGGTTTGTTTGCCATTCAGTCGCTCTTTTCTCACTTCTCTCGACGCTGTGTGTGTGTGTGTGTGAGAGCAGTTTTCCTGATACACACTGATTCTTAACTCGAAACATGAACATTCTACTAGACACAAACACATTATCAACCTCATGTTGAGGGTGTAAACAGGAGTGTGTGTCTCTATATGTGTGTGTGTGTGTGTGTGTGTGTGTGTGTGTGTGTGTGTGTGTGAGAGAGAGAGACCTGGAGCAGACAGCAGTTAGACGCAGGATGCTGACTAATCCCTCCAGAACACACAGACGCTTCTCAACACCGTCACAGGTTTTCAGAAGCGTCAGAAGCTCCTCCATCCGATCCTCTACTGCGGCCCACACCTCGCTCCTGCTCCTCATCTCCACCTGACTGCACACACACACACACACACACACACACACACACACACACATTGAAAAAGACAACATCTTTTAGTAATAATAATAATAATATGATAGTAGCTTGAACACAGGAAAGGGGGTGGGAGGGGGGTGTATCGGTACCCTGGTGGGTCTCGTCCGGACGCCGTGGAGAGAGACAGGTGGAGCTTTTTAGCCGGAATCTCCTCGTCACCTCCACCTGACTCCACCCACTCACTCTGACATTCCTGTAGAGCTGCGAGACCTTCTGCCTTGAGAGCCACACACACGAACCCCTCCACGTACTGCAAACAAACACGTCTCTGTTAATGTTGCTGATATAATCAATGATTATTATTATTGGATTTTTGGTTGTTGTTGTTGTTGTTGTTTACTTCCTGCTGCGTCTGCGTGCCGATGTTTCGGGTCAGGGCTCTGCACACCGCCGTCACTCTCTCTTTCCGGATCGAAGCAGCGGACTCGTATCCCAGCGGCACGCACTCCAAGACGAAGCGGAAAACCTCGCACAACGTCGTCCTCACCTCCGTCACCTTCATCCTGTCCACGGTCCCGCTGAGGACGAGTGTGTGCAGCGTATCCATCAGCAGGTCCAGGTGGGCACGCCCGAACTTCACGTGCGCGCCCTTCTCCGAAACGAACACGTGCCGAGTCAGCACCTGGAACTCTCCCGCGTACGTTCGCACGTCTGATTCCTCACAGGACACGAAGGACTCCAGGAGGGACAGATATGCCGCGAAGAATGTCTGTTCGTGGTTTACAGGAAGCCCACCCAGGTCTACGACGCATCTCAGCGTCGCCATGGAGACGGTTTTCAACTCGGCGCCGCCGTGTATCAGGACTAAACAGGACGCGTCCCAAATCCGTCCCACTTCCCGGGGGAAGAAGACGCCCTGCAGGACGGTTCGGAGGACAGTCAGTGCAGCGGACAGTAGCGCCTGAGACGATGCAGGTGACGTGAGCTGGAGGACGGACGGCGTGAGATACGCAGCGCAATGACACGCGCTGAAACGCTGCAGCGAGACGGGCCACAGTGTGGCCGACGCCCCGCAGACGGTGTGTGTGAGATCCTGCACTAATCCGATCAGCTCTCCAGCCAACACGCCGAACACCATCGGACTCTTCGCTCGGAAAAGCTGCAGCAGGGAGCCGAGCACGGAGACGATTTTATCGCGCAGGACGCCGCATTCCGGCGCAGCCGCGATCCGCAGCACACGCGTGATGATCCACCGAGAGAAATCTGAAACCGGAGGAAAATCATATAATTGTGAGAGATTATGATAACTATGAGATAATAAATTATTTGGCATTCTTAATAACATGCATGCAAAAGTATCGGCACCCTCTCCCCTTTAGTGTTTTTATTTGTATAAACTCAAGCAAATCATCACAGACTATAAAGAAGAAAACTATATCACTCTCTCCATCTTATCTTTTATTCCTCTACACTCTATCTGGCATTCGTCATTATTTCATCCCTCACTCTTGTCCTGCTGTCCCTTTTCCCCTCATTCTACTATCCATTTCATCCTTTATCTTTCTTAATTCTATCCCTCCATCAATCTTTATTTCACTTTCATTCATAAAAACAATCTTCCTCTTTCCATCATGTCTTTCTTTCTCACTGATGCGTGACTGTACTTACCGCTGCATTCGCTCTGGACGTCTCTGTACTGCTCCGTCTGACACGCCGGGTTTATAAACATCAGCGAGGAGGATTTAATGATGTGCTGGATGAAGTCCAGGAGCATGACGCAGGCCGGCTCTGAGCTGCTCGTCTTACTCAGCTCCAGGGCCACTGAGGACACACGGAGACACAAAAACAAATAAACGTTACTGTAGGTTAGGTTCTCTTTATGACACTGAAGCTCTGGAGTCGCACAGAGAAGATGAAGAAGAATAACACAGAGGAGCAGAAGGAGAGACGAGATCTATCTCAGGTGGAGGTGTTCAGGAATACTTTATACTAGTGTACTGTAAGTACCCGGGTCAAGAGTTTGTAGAAACAGTTAAAAGGTAAAAGTTAAAAATAATCTGCTGATCTTTAACGTAATCAGTGATATTATTATTATTGTTATTACTATGATCATTATTAGAGGTTGAAGTCCACGTCCGTGTCCGTGTGTGTTTCTGTACAGCAGAACTCTCTGTCTAACTTATTAATAGACAGAAATGACATTCTGTAAGGTTGAGTATCTGACGCCTTGTTTACACTAAGTTGTCCTTCTTTGGTGCTCAGACAAATACACTCCCTGTTCGGTAATCGGAGAGAGAATCACAGATGAGAAATGGAAAAAGTCGATCAGATAAAGATGAAGTTTTGTCTTAAAACGACTCCAGCGTGTTAAAATTCACTTATACCACTTCAGCGCTGTTATTTCAGACAAAGTGAAAATATCAACTAATCCCAGTCAAAATATTCACTTTATCTTTTCTAATTAATATCTATTGGTGCAGGTGTTTGTTTACATTGAGACAGTAGCGCATTAGTAGATTATTATACAGTAGATTATTAAATCCAGCACATAACATCACTTTTACTCCACATTTAGATTTAAACTGATGGTGCAGATTAAACTACAGACAGAAGATCTAAGGACTGCAGGAGATTCAGGAAATTACAGACAGACAGGTTTGAGTGACGCTGTGAGGAAATCTGAACAGACCGACTGACAGAAATGTTTCTGAAACTGGTTTCTGCTCCTCCAGTGTATAAACCAATAAAGATATAATTGAAAGTGTGAGTTCTGACCAAAGTAGATACAAAACCATGATTTTATTGATGTAGAAGATACTGAGCCACTATTACACTTTATATGACAGATTTGTAATGAACTTTATTCTGTTTCTTACCAACTTCTACATCAGTCAGGATCCTGTCAATAAACTGACACAGAATCTGTCTGGGTTTCTGTACAGCCGCGTTATACTCCTCAGATGAGGCGCTGAAAGACATTTAAACTCTTTATTATTTTCATTTTTCGACATTCTGAGGAAAATAATTCTGTAAAGATGAGAGTTAAAGTGCTAAACCCTGAGGGAAACACCTGGCTAGCTCCTGTAGAGCAGGAATCATCGCAGACATCTCTAACCCCGGCTCCATTTCTCCCTCACACAAACAAAAACAAACACTAAACACGAAGAAAAATAAGTCTAAATCTTAAACAGTGTCAAAGAAAAAATGTAATAAATCAGGTGTATTAAATCTATTAAATCCTCTCAGGAAGCGCGAGCTCCATCCCGGCACGCGCCTCCATGACTTTCAAACAAACAGCTAGTCTGCTCGGAGAGCGCGCGGCGAGGACGGTGTCCGGGAAGGGACACGTGACCAGCAGGAATCCTGTTTACCAAAACGCGTTTCGGGGTCGTTGATGCTTTTTGGGCAGCGTTGCGGTTTTTGCGCTTTAAATTTCGGAAAAACCGACAAAACAAAACAAAATGGGGATCTTGAAATTAGCAGATCTGATTCGTGCCGACGCTCCAGAGTCGATCACTCACAAACAGCTCGGAGATTACAGCGGTAAAGCCTGTTTATTTCCTGCAGCTCCTTTGTGTTAGATCAGACTAGCAGCATCGCTAATGTGTGTGTGTGTGTGTGTGTGTGTACAGAGGGGGGTATTAGTGGTAGTACTGCTGTGGTACTGTGTTAACTGGGGTCTAGTACACTGTCTAGTCTACAGTAACTCGTTCATTACTGAGGACTAAATAGACAACAAAGGAATCGGCGCCTTTCTGCCTTTATTTATTTATTTATTTATTTATTTAAACACACACACACACACACACACACACCCCGGACCCTCGCCATATAAATGTTTATCCGTTCCGAGTTTGTAACGCGACACCTCGTATAGCGAAGCGCAGTTTCCCCACAGGAACAGTGTCAATGCGGATAATCTGTTCAAGCAGCCGAAAATATTACAACAAAATGTCCAACACTTTCATCTGTTTTTGTATTTTGAAAACAAGCAAAACATTTTAATGAGGTAAAATACAAAATAAACAGAAATTAAACCTCACTTAACCTTTAATTATGATTGTAATTTCTATCTGAATTTTTAAACTCCACTGAAAGTAGCTTCTTATTTATTCTTGGCACCACTTTCATGTTCACGTTCTTTGATCTCATGGTGTTACATTATATATTCTCACCTATTCTGGCTCCAAAACACTTTTCTCCACTCACACAAACCAGTTTTGACCGGCTACTGGAGATGCGCAAAACCAGAAGAAGCGCGCGACTGGCCCGATCGCTTGAATGCCGAAACTACTTTGCAGGTCGAAGCAAAATCCAGCAAAAAGTTTGGTTTGTAAGTTGAAAATTGGCAAACCGGGGTGTTTGTATGTCGAGGGTCCACTGCATACAGGGCCTTGCAAAAGTATTAATACCCTTTGACCTTTTTCACAACGTAAATGTATTATAGATGGGTAGATATATTTTATTCATCCTGTGAGGGGGAAAATATTGCGTCACAGCAGGAGCAGGTAACACAAACAGCAGTGGGGGGGGGGGCAGAATGTAAGTAAATAATATTTATCATAATTGTCAGTGTTGGGGGACGTTACTTTTTAAAGTAACATTACAAATTTACTGTCTTTAAAAAGTAATTAGTTCCATTACAGCGTTACTTTCTGATAAAAGTAACAAGTTTGAATACTTTTCTGTTGCAGAAAATGAAAACTCCTTTGTCATTCCTCATGTATGTTGTTTTAGTCAATAATTATTCTACCATCATCACTCAGTAAAGTTTGTCCCATAATCTGTTAACTACTAATACCCCTATCTCACCTACTAATACCCCTATCTCACCTACGCGGTTTCACGCGGGGGCAGTAAGTATGCTTCATCATGATTCACCGCGGGTTTTAGCGCCGTGATTAGGTTTCCATCTTTCCGCGCATCAGCCCTCATATAGTCAAACCGCATAAGTGAAATAGGGGTATAACAGCAGAGAGGGGCGGGTTATAGGGGGCGGAGTTTGTAGGATGACTTTCACACACACACTAATGGATTGGGATTGACTGCTGATTACATTTTTGAAAATATAACTAAATTACTGAGTACTTAAATAGAGGACCGAACGCGTTAGATTACTCGTTAGATCAAAAAAGTAATTAAAGTACTCTAACTTTGTAATGCCTTACACCCAATACTGATAATTGTAATATAAAATATTAATATTTTAGTAAATTAATATTATGATAATGAAAATATTATAATAATGTTATATGAATACTATAATAAAATATTATAATAATTGCAACTAATATACCCCTGAGTGGCGCAGTGGAAAAGTCCCCAGACTCTAACAGGTTTTCTTCTAAGATTTGCCCTTTATTTAGATCCATCGATCTTCCCATTAACTCTGACCAGCTTCCCTGTTCCTGCTGATGAAGAGCGCCTCCACAACATGATGCTGACGCAACCAACAGGGTTCGTTTTCCACCACACATGCTGTTTTGCATTTACTGTAGGTAGAAAAGTTCAGTTCTGGTCTCATCTGTCCAGAGCACCTTCTTCCACAAGTTTGCTGTATCCCAAACATGGCTTGTCACAAACTGCAAATGGAACTTCTTATGGCTTACTTTCAAACACTGGCTTTCTTCTTGCCGTTCTTCCATAAAGGCCAGATCTGTGGAGTACATGATTAATATTCGTCTCCCACGAGATTCTCCCACCTGAGCTGTGGATCTCTGAAGCTCCTCCAGAGTTACAGTACCATGGGCCTCTTGGCTGCTTCTCTCCTCGCCCGGCCTGTCAGTTTAGGTAGACGGTCATGTCTTGGTAGGTTTGTACATGTTTCATACTCTTTCCATTTTCGGATGATGGATTGAACAGAGAGATGAGATGTTCAAACTTTTTCATAACCTAAACTCTCTTTAAATGTTTCCACAACTTTGGATTTTTAGTTAGGGATATCAGAGTAAAGCGGGGTGAAGACAAAGGTACACCACAATTTCCAGATTATTATTTAATTAAATACATTTAAAACTATTTATTATTTTCCCTTCATTTAAAAAAAATCCCAATAAAATACATTTACGTTTCTGGTTGTAACATCAAAATGTGGAAAAGTTCAAGAGGTATGAATACTTTTGCCAGACACTGTATACAGTATATACCTTTTTTGCAGGTATATGTCTGGTCATGTGACATGTCCCTAACTTTTATTCTGTTATTATCAGAATATTATAATAATCCTCATATCTGTTTGCTTTGTTTAAGGGAAAATAATTGCATTTGACATCTCCATTATTATGAACCAGTTCCGTTGTGCTGTTCCTAATCAGACAATAAGGTAAGAACAATATATTATAATAGCAGTTATATTCTATATCATGTGTTGTATAGATTTCTGTTTTAATCTGATGCTTTTGTTAATAAATGTTAACGATGCACTAAAATGTCCTAAAGGCATCTATAAAATCATTGTGTTCTAATTTCACTGTGAATAAAATGTCAGAATTGAAGTTTATTATTTTTTTTTACATTTCCTGATATTTATCCGAACAACGGGTAGAGATTAGATCAGATCGGATCTCCTCAAACCCATTCTTCTCATCAGGTGCACTGAGAAAGGAGATCAGTTCAAATTTCACTGTCAATAAAATGTCAGAAATTATTATTATTATTTTACATTTCCTGATATTTATTCGAACAATGGGTCGAGATCAGATCAGATCGGATCGGATCTCATCAAACCCATTTTTCTCATCAGATGCACTGAAAAAGGAGATCAGACTGTATGTTAATATCAGACTAATTGAAAGATGTACAGCATGTATTTTAGAGAACAAACTCTCTGTTCATTGATCCTGTATGTATATTTGATTATAGCAGTATTATTATTCTGGAGTGAGCCGTATCTAGAGAAATTATCCTCCTCGGTGTTGTGGTGAGAAGCTCCGTCTCTCAGGTTTGATCAGAATCCATCCTCTCGTCTGTGAGAGCCGGAGGTCTTTCTTAAACTTTCTTAAAAAGGTTTATCAGCTGAAAACGACAGGAGTTTTAGAGCATGTGGTGTGTGTGTGTGTGTTGTATGTTGTGTGTATGTGTGTTAAAGCTTGTTAGGTGTGTTCTACCGCACACTGACGTTCCTGGAGCACGGCATCAAGCCAGTGTTCGTGTTCGATGGAGTTCCTCCTGATGAGAAGATAGCCGTGGTGAGACTCCACAGAGCTCTGGCCTTCAGGGTTCAGATTAAAAACTGATGAAATAATAAATAAATAAATAAATAAATAATAAATACCCTAATCGTATTTCTTTCAGCTGGAGAAAAGAGCACAGAATGCAGGATGGGGAAGCTATCAGCGCTCTCCCACCGGTATTTAAAATACTAAATCTATTAAACTCTCAGATTATAATTAATTTATTCATCTTTATTATAAGTGTATTATTCACTAATTACAGTGGAGGTGAGACTGGTGTGTGTGTGTGTGTGTGTGTGTGCCTCAGCCTGACTCTGTATCTGTTCCCGCAGTGTCCTCTAAAACACAGGACTTCCTGCGTCTCCTCCCACTCCTGGGTGTCCCCTGTGTCCAGGTAACAGATCAGAACTCCATTACAACCAGGCATCCCACTCTGTCTCTCTCTGTCTCACGCTCTCTCTCTACGTCTCTCTGTCTCTGTCTCACGCTCTCTCTCTACGTCTCTCTGTCTCATGCTCTCTCTCTATGTCTCTCTGTCTCTGTCTCACGCTCTCTCTCTACGTCTCTCTGTCTCTGTCTCACGCTCTCTCTCTACGTCTCTCTGTCTCATGCTCTCTCTCTACGTCTCTGTCTCTGTCTCACGCTATCTCTCTACGTCTCTCTGTCTCTGTCTCACGCTCTCTCTCTACGTCTCTCTGTCTCATGCTCTCTCTCTATGTCTCTCTGTCTCTGTCTCACGCTCTCTCTCTACGTCTCTCTGTCTCTGTCTCACGCTCTCTCTCTACGTCTCTCTGTCTCTGTCTCACGCTCTCTCTCTACGTCTCTCTGTCTCATGCTCTCTCTCTACGTCTCTGTCTCTGTCTCACGCTATCTCTCTACGTCTCTCTGTCTCACGCTATCTCTCTACGTCTCTCTGTCTCACGCTATCTCTCTACGTCTCTCTGTCTCTGTCTCACGCTCTCTCTGTACGTGTCTCTGTCTCACGCTCTCTCTGTACGTCTCTCTGTCTCTGTCTCACGCTCTCTCTCTACGTCTCTCTGTCTCTGTCTGACGCTCTCTCTCTACGTCTCTCTGTCTCTGTCTCACGCTCTCTCTCTACATCTCTCTGTCTCTGTCTCACGCTATCTCTCTACGTCTCTCTGTCTCACGCTCTCTCTCTACGTCTCTCTGTCTCTGTCTCACGCTCTCTCTCTACGTCTCTCTGTCTCTGTCTGACGCTATCTTTCTACGTCTCTCTGTCTCACGCTCTCTCTCTACGTCTCTCTGTCTCTGTCTCACGCTCTCTCTCTACATCTCTCTGTCTCTGTCTCACGCTATCTTTCTACGTCTCTCTGTCTCACGCTCTCTCTCTATGTCTCTCTCTGTCTCTGTCTCACGCTCTCTCTGTACGTCTCTCTGTCTCTGTCTCACGCTCTCTCTACATCTCTCTGTCTCTGTCTCACGCTCTCTCTCTACGTCTCTCTGTCTCTGTCTCACGCTCTCTCTGTACGTCTCTCTGTCTCTGTCTCACGCTCTCTCTCTACATCTCTCTGTCTCTGTCTCACGCTCTCTCTCTACGTCTCTCTGTCTCTGTCTCACGCTCTCTCTGTACGTCTCTCTGTCTCACGCTCTCTCTCTACGTCTCTCTGTCTCAGTCACTGTCTCTGAGGGAGACGTTTATGCGTAAGGACACCACCACACTGTATAAGTCAGATATTGAATAATGTGTGGTGGAGCTGTGACTGTTAAAAGGAAAATAAACACAGATTATAAATTATACTTTTATTCTGTCGTGTGTTTCGTCCATCAGTGTCTTTGAGCTGCAACAAATGCTGATGTTTAACATAAAAAACAGACTGTCTGTCTCCCATTGTCTCTCTGTCTTTCTCTCCCTTTGTTTGTCTCTTTTTTTGACTCTCTCCCTCCGTCTGTCTGACTTTGTCCGTCTCTTTTTTGTCTGTCTCTCCCCCACCCCCCCGTGTCCCAGGCCCCCAGTGAGGCCGAGGCCTGCTGTGCTCAGCTGGTCAAGAGCGGTGTGGTGGACGCCGTGGCGTCGGAGGACATGGACACTCTGGCGTTCGGAGGGGTGCTTCTCCTCCGCCAGCTGAACGCTAACAGCGGGAGGTGAGGAAGCGCTGAGGTCTGGAGCTGCTGTTCTCCTTTCTGTATCCATGTGGAGTTAAAAAAAAAAAAAACTTTCCGTCCCTTCCTCCATCTCTCTCTTTGTTTTATCCATCCATCTGTTCTTTCCTTAACGCCGCTCCATCTTTTCTTTCTGTTGCTCGATCCTTTTTTGACCTCCTTCCATCTTCTGTGCGTCAGTGTTAAATAACTCTGGTGACGTGTCTCGTCCCTGCAGCGATGTGACGGAGTACTCTCTGCCCAAGCTCCTGGAGATCCTGCAGCTCTCACACGAAGAGGTTCACCAGCAGAACCGCCGCTAATGACCAGTTATAAACACCTTATTACACTCAATAAACTCTGTGCCACATGAAACACTCTGTGTGTGTGTGTGTGTGTGTGTGTGTGTGTTCCAGTTTGTGGATCTGTGTATCCTACTGGGATGTGATTTTTGTGATAAGATCATGGGTTTGGGGCCGACCCGAGCACTCAAGCTCATCCAGCAGCACCGCACCATAGAGGGCGTCATGCTCAACATCAACAAGAAGGTAACACACACACACACACACACACCTGCAACGCTATGACTGAGGTCACAACACACACAACACAAAATATATTTAAATATAGATCATTCTTGTTTTAGTTTATATTTAATAGAAATACATGGTTGTAAACATCCGTCTCCATGTCTCTCCGTCTCCATGTCTCTCCGTCTCCATGTCTCTCCATCTCCATGTCTCTCCGTCTGTCTGTCTCTCCGTCTCCATGTCTCTCCGTCTCCATGTCTCTCCGTCTCCATGTCTCTCCGTCTGTCTCTCTCTCTCTCTCTCTCTGTATACAGACTGAAAAAAACATAATGGATGTTGTTCTTTTTTGTTTTTCCTTAGCCTGTGTGTGTGTGTTTTTGTGTGTGTGTGTGTGTGTGTGTGTGCAGACCCACCCGGTCCCTGAGGAGTGGCAGTACGAGGCTGCGCGCCGGCTGTTCCTGAACCCGCCCCCGGTTGAGCCGCCGTGTCTGCAGTGGACCGAGCCGAACGAGGAGGAGCTGGTCAAGTTCCTGTGCCAGGAGAAACGCGCCAAGTACACCAGACACAACTCCTCTCTCTCACACACACACACACACACTCACACAGTTACAGCAGGTATAAAGTGAATGTTTTGGTTAATGTTAGGGTGCGGGGTCGGGCACTCGGGCATCCATGCTCTGTGTGTGTGTGTGTGTGTGTGTGTGTGTGTGTGTGTGTGTGTGTGTGTGGTCAGGGAGGAGAGGGTGCGAGGACGTATTCAGACGTTCCGGCAGAATCAGACCTACAAGAGGGAGAGAGAGGAGAAGAAGGAAGGAGACACCAGTCAGGCCAGCATGAACGATTTCTACCCTGTGACACGGAAAAGACGGGTAATGTGTCTCCCACGATAACAACACCGGGAGTCTGTCTGTCTCTCTCTGTCTCTCTCTGTCTCTCACTGTCTCTCTCTGTCTGTCTCTCACTGTCTCTCTCTGTCTCTCACTGTCTCTCTCTGTCTCTCACTGTCTCTCTCTGTCTCTCACTGTCTCTCTCTGTCTCTCACTGTCTCTCATTGTCTCTCTCTGTCTCTCACTGTCTCTCTCTGTCTCTCTCTGTCTCTCACTGTCTCTCTCTGTCTCACACTGTCTCTCACTGTCTCTCACTGTCTCTCTCTGTCTCTCTGTCTCTCACTGTCTCTCTCTGTCTCTCTCTGTCTCTCTCTGTCTCTCACTGTCTCTCTCTGTCTGTCTCTCTCTGTCTCTCTCTGTCTCTCATTGTCTCTCTCTGTCTCTCTCTGTCTCTCACTGTCTCTCTCTGTCTCTCACTGTCTCTCTCTGTCTCTCACTGTCTCTCATTGTCTCTCTCTGTCTCTCACTGTCTCTCTCTGTCTCTCTCTGTCTCTCACTGTCTCTCTCTGTCTCACACTGTCTCTCACTGTCTCTCACTGTCTCTCTGTCTCTCTGTCTCTCACTGTCTCTCTCTGTCTCTCACTGTCTCTCTCTGTCTCTCTCTGTCTCTCACTGTCTCTCTCTGTCTCTCTCTGTCTCTCACTGTCTCTCACTGTCTCTCACTGTCTCTATCTGTCTCTCACTGTCTCTCACTGTCTCTCTCTGTTTCTCTCTGTCTCTCACTGTCTCTCTCTGTCTCTCTCTGTCTCTCACTGTCTCTCTGTCTCACTCTGTCTCTCACTGTCTCTCACTGTCTCTCTCTGTCTCTCACTGTCTCTCTCTGTCTCTCACTGTCTCTCTCTGTCTCTCTCTGTCTGCTTAACAGTGTTTCTGTGTTGACTCTCTGTGCGTTTCTGTCTGCCCCATAGTTTCTCTTTTTGTCTGTGTTTCTTTCTCTATCAGTATTATATTTATGTATATACATTTTTGCTAACAAATGTCTGTGTGTGTGTGTGTGTGTGTGTGTGTGTGTGTGTGTGTGTGTGTTTAGTCTGCAGAAGCAGGAGGATCCAAAGCCACGAAGCAGCCAAAGTCAAACTGACGCCGCCGTACTTAAAGCCCCAGTGATGGAGAGAAGAAGTGGAACGTTTCAGTGTTTTATTTGTCAGTTTATCTGTAATCGTGTCGTAGAGTCGAGTGACTTAAATGTGCTGATTATGTTTAGAAATAATGTGATCATGTTAAACTCATTAGTTTTTATAAGTACAGCTGTTTTTTATCATGCATGTATCCGAGCTTTGCTCTTAAAAACAGTATTTCTCTCCATAGCTTTGTGTCTGGTGTGTGATTAACTACATTTTGCAGTAACAGGATACACACACACACACACACACACTCAACATTGTGTAATGTTTATGATCAGCATTAGAATGAATTTAAACAGGGATACACACTGAGCGTAAACCCGAACTCTGACCGGTCCGACTCACAGCAGGTGATAAACAGCCCCCGAGTCTCCTGCCCGGAGGTAACCCCGAGGTACGAGGAGGAATAAACCCTCAGCACTGGAAGGCAGAGAACACCGGTCACCATGGCAACAGGAGAAAAAGCTCCACACTGCTCCCTGGTGGCGAAGGAAACATTAATGCATGGATACAAGGATCAACCATAACATTAACACCACATAACACTGACACTGATTATATAACTGGGACTGGAACATGGCTCACAATGCCCCTCCCCACAACCCCCCCCCCCTCCCCACAATACAAAGTATAATAATGAGATACAAATACAATAATATATTTATTAATATAATAATACATTATGAGGTTATGTTTTATATGATACCAGCAACTGAAGCTAAACTATGCATAAATACAGTGAAGGTGTTTATCTAGCCGGCCGAAACAGCGTTCTGTTACTACGTTCAACATGTAAAAAGATTAAACTGTTGGTGTTATTTTTAAAGTAAAATAAATATATATTAAACAATACCGTGCTGTTGTACAGAATATCATCGCAGCTGTGATGCCGCTGTAGGCACAAGAGCGCAGATATTACAGCTAGTGCGCTATGTAGGGTGTACAATCCCTTGTTCCTCACACCGAGTAGTGCCCTTGATCAGGGGTTAGAGAGAGATTTGGGATTCAGCCTTATGTTATATGCTAGTTAGTAGCCAGTGTTAGCCGTGAACAGAACGACACGGGCGATTCAGAGGTGATTCAGATAGAATTAATTTGTTGGTGTTATTAGTAAAAAAAAAAAAATAATTTCCGCCATCACAACCCTAATATTTATTTAAGATGAAAATCTAAATGCATTTAAACATACAAGTTGTCAAAGTTCTATTTCCTGTACTCGTGTGTTCCCTATTGACTCCATCGTTCTCAATATAACATTCTAAGGCCTGAAAAACAGGTTGGAGTCCAACACCATCACTAACACCACTACTACAAACACCACCAGTAACACCATCACTAAAACCAACACTACAAACACCACCACTACTAACACCACTACTAACACCACCACTACAAACACCACCAGTAACACCATCACTAAAACCAACACTACTAACACCACCACTACAAACACCACCAGTAACACCAGAGACTTAGGAGATGGTCCTCAGTCAAAACATCCTTTTGCTGATGGCATCTCTGGAGGAAGATCACCTGACCCGACCACACCCCTGAGAGAGAACAGCCTCCACAAGAGGTTAGTTATTTAAAATAATGATGTCTGTACCTCGGTAGCGTCAGGGTTACACACAACCTGCTACACTGATTCTCTTATAACTTCTCATTAACTGCTGTGACTGAAGGTTTATGAATATTTAACTGTCTTTAACTTTAACTGAATTTAACTAATTTATTCATGTTTTACAGGTTACTGATCTGTCTGCTGGATCTTTCGGTCATGACACACCTCCCTCTGAATACTCCACACTTTATTACTTAGTGTGTTGGAGTAGAACACTGGAATAGTTTCTTTTCTTTACAGGGATGTGATCAAGCCCCTGTCACTGCACTGAGAGAGAGAGAGAGACCTGTACACATTATTATAGGTAAAGGTAATAAGTCCTCAAGAGACCTTTACATTAGCCCTATGTACTGTAATGTAGAATAGTGTGTTCTAGAACAGGGCTTGTTGTTACTATGGCGACAGAACAGCTCCTCAATCCAACATCGCACGAGAACTCTAACAAAATAATAATAAACATTACATCAGGGATTTAACGTGTAAAAATAAGCTGCTGTTCTGCTGTTAATAATACTAATAAAGTAATAAAAACGACCCATTATAAACAGTGTTGTTAATAAACTAAGGTTAACTTTAAGCTCGTGTGTAAGGGGTGAGAGCGGGAAGTGATTAGCGCCTCACCGCCGGGCCTGTAGGGGGCAGCAGCAGAAGCAGCTCCCGCGTCATGACTCTCCGCGCCACAGAAGAAGAAGCGGCTGGATGCGGAAGCAGTGTCCTGACAGCAGTGCACTACTGAGGGGAGGAACGCACAGAGTCAGCGCGCTACCTAGTGCACTTAGTGCGGAGTGTGCAGTGTGATTAGGGACGAGCCGGGAGTTTGTGTTCGCGTCCTCACACACACACACACACAGGGAGAGGAGCGGCCGTGTTTATGGTGTAGCGCCAGTGAGATTAGCGCGAGTTCCGTCATGGCGGCGAGTGTGAAGCGCAAACAGGAGGAGAAACACCTGCAGCTGCTGCGCGAGATGACCAGCCGCCCCGCCAACCGGAAATGCTTCGACTGCGAGCAGCGCGGGCCGACATACGCCAACATGACCGTGGGCTCGTTCGTCTGCACCACCTGCTCCGGCATCCTGTGCGTCTGCGCATGCGCCTTTCAGTGCTCTTAATTAGTTTAGACGCGTGAAGTGACGTCACCGGGAGTAACGGGTTCAAATGCGTTCACACCTGCGTCCTGCAGCACCAGTCTGACCCTAACCCTACTGCACCACTCAACTGGGGACTCCTCCCACTCTCCCTCAGTGTCTCCCTCCCTCCCTCTGTCTGTCTGTCTGTCTGTCTATCACTCACTCTCTCTCTCTCCCTGTCTGTCTCTCTTTGCCCCACCCACTATCTCTTCTCTGTCAGTCATGCTGTCTGTCTCTCCGCAGTTTGTCTCCTGTCTCTCTCTCTCCGCCGTCTCTGTTTCTCTCACTGCCTCATATCTCTTTTCCTCCTGTCTCTCTTGTCTGCCTCACCTTCCATCTTACTGTCTTTCTCTCTTCCAGTGTCACAGTCTCACTCACCGTGTGTCTGTGTGTGTCTCTCTCTTGCAGTGTCTTTGCATCCCTGTCTGACTGTCTGGATATGGATATATACAACACCCCCCCCCCCGCCCCATCTCTCCCTCTATTCGTCACTCGTTCTTTTCTACAGTGATTTAGGAAACACCTGGAGCCTTTAATTGATTAATTATTATTGATTTAATTACATTATGTACTTTAACGTTAAATTCAGGATTAAACTCTCAGGTTTAGTTTAAACTCTGAGACCTAAATATATATATAAAATGTGTTTGTTTGTGTGTGTGTGTGTGTAGACGGGGTCTGAACCCTCCCCACAGAGTGAAGTCCATCTCAATGACGACGTTCACGCAGCAGGAGATCGAGTTCCTACAGAAACACAGCAACGAGGTGGAGCACAGACGCTTTGTGTTTCTGTCTCTCTCTTCTTCCGTCTGTCAGTCTGTATTTTAATGTCTGTTTCTGTCTGTCTGTTCCAGGTGTGTAAGCACATCTGGCTCGGGCTCTATGACGATCGCAGTTCTGCGGTGCCGGATTTCCGAGAGCCTCAGAAAGTGAAGGAGTTTCTCCAGGAGAAATACGAGAAGAAACGATGGTGAATTGTTCTGCTGACACACACACACACACACACCATTAGAATCAGTGTGTATCAGTGGTTTTAAAGTGCCCCTGCTCCTGGCCACACACAGGTACGTTCCTCCAGAGCAGGCGAAGATGTTGGCGTCCGTCCAGGCTCCTCACTCGGGATCTTCAGCGAGCACCAGCAGCACTCCTGAAGTTCAACCACTCAAAACACTGCAGCTGAACAAAACACCATCCAGCCAGGTGAACACCGGGCCGAGACCTGTCCTCTGATTGGTCAAAAGGTGCTGATTAATTCTCCATAACAGCAGCACAGCTGTAACTGTAATCTTCAGGACAGACGAGTTTACACTTATTCACGGTCACATGACACGCTGTCATTTTTCTCTTATTAACAGAAAGGAAAATGAGAGACTGGCGATAAACGAGTTCATACGTTATAACGTCAGGACAGGAATTCACTCACTTCACAGCATTGAATGTAACTATCAATGGATAAAATGTATGCCTTTTTTATTAAGTAATGTCGTGCTGTTGTACAGAATATCAGCACTGCTGTGATGCGGCACCAGGCACAAGAGCGGAGATATCACAGCTAGTGCACTATGTAGGGTGTACAGTCCCTTGTTCCACACACAGAGTAGTGCCCTTGATCAGGGGTTAGAGAGGGATTTGGTATTCAGCCTTGTGTTAGAAGCGAGTTAGCTTTGTAGCTAAGTGATTAGTGCAGAGACGGCGTGTTGTTTAAGACGTTACATAACGTTATCAGGTGTGTGTGTTCTTACTGAAAGTGCTTCTGTGACTGGGTGTGAATGTGGGTTTTGTCAGGCAGCTGCTCTCTCCTCAGTACTGCGGTGTATGAGGAATAAAACACACAGGGATGGTCTGTTAGCTTCTCTCTCTCTCTCTCTCTCTCTCTCTCTCTCTCAGTCTCCGGTGATCAGTCGTTCTCAGCCTCAGGAGAAGAAGTTTGATCTCTTGTCTGATCTGGGTGGAGATATTTTTGCAGCTCCTCCATCTCACGGCCCTGGACCAACAAATTTTGCAAACTTTGCACATTTCAGCAAACCGTCAGGTACACACACACACACACACACACACACACACACACACACACACACAGATGATGTAGTGAAGTAGAACCCATGTTGAAGAAGCCTAATATCACCTGTGACAGAAGGAGCCAGACATTGTGCACGCACACACACACAGAGGCCACGCCTCCTCCAGTATCGCACACACAGGCCACGCCTCCTTCCATATTGAAGCGCCTCCTTCACTAACACACAGGCCACACCTCCTACACTGGTGCTCACACACAGACTCCATACTGTTGTTACTTTAGTTGATGCTGATTTAATCTTCAACATGGACGTGTGTATTTTTCTCTCTGTGTGTGTGTGTGTGTGTGTGTGTGTGTGTGTGTGTGTGTGTGTGTGTGTCCGTATGCTTAAGGAGGGGGCGTGTCAGCTCCACCCCTACCCGGCATTTCAGCTGAGGACCGATACGCTGCCCTGGCAGAACTGGACAGCGCTCTCAGCACCACTCCACAGGGGTGTGTTCACCATCCTAGTGTTTCACTGCATACACACACACACACACACACACACGCACGCAGCGAGTATCTAAAGTGCGAGTGTGTCTCTCTCTCTCTCTCTCTCTCTCCTTATTCCAGTGTGTTTGAAGCTGTTCCTGGCTCTGCAGCAGCTCCGACCCCGCCCGTGATTCCCAGCATGCAGCAGGGTTTTGCAGGTGATCTGATCTCAGCACTTTGTCCAGTCGTCCCTCAGACACACTCGTCTTTTCTCATCTTCTGTTTCTCCTCTCGTCTTTTTCTCGTAGCTTCCACAAATCCGTTCGTTGCTGCTGCGATTCCTCCAGAGTCGATGTGTACGAATCCGTTCCAGACCAACAACAGATCATCAGCTACAGGTAACGTCTCGTAAACACCAGGGCGGAGGACTCTGATTGGCCCGAGGGCAGTAGTGTGCGTGTGTGTGTGTGTGTGTGTGTGTGTGTGTTCTGAAGGCTGTGTGTCCTTTGTCCTGTGCAGGTTCCATGAGCATGCCGTCCGGGTTCGGGAACGCCTCCGGTTTCTGCCTCCCCACCAGTTTCAGTGGGAGTTTCCCGCAGCAGTTCCCGCCGCCGCCGCCGCCGTACCACCAACAGCCTAACGGTAACACGCCCACAAGTGCTGAGACCCCCCTCACACACCCCTCACGGGTCGGTCACCGCTCACTCCTTCTCTCACTCCTCAGGTGGGTTTCCTGTTTACGCCCAGAAAGCTCCGATGAGTTATGCCCCGCCCCCCGCCGTCTCCAACAACCCGTTCATGGTGAGTGTTTCACACGTTTCACACGTTTCACACTTTACACAAACATGAAAACACCGTCGCGACTTGGGTGAGAAACACAAACCAGGAGTAAGAAAAACAAGAAGTGACGATGATGATGATGTAAGAGTGATACTGGAACATCACCGCAGTGTGTGTGTGTGTGTGTGTGTGTGTGTGTGTGTGTGTGTGTGTTACTCTCCGTTAGATTGATGGGAAATCTCTATTAATTAATTTTTTTATTTTAGTTATTTATTTATTTTTAAAGTAAGTTTGAATGCATTTTGAGGAAGTTATTCTCCAGATCTCTGTCCATTAGGTTTTATTTATTTTTATTACTTTATTTGTTTGTTAATTGATTATTTAGTGAAGTAATAGTAATTGTATGATATTTTTGAAGTTGTATTTACTTAATTATATTATTTATATATGTATGTTTGTACACATTTCTTTTTGATTAAATGATTATACTTATAGGAATTTTACTAAAAACCTATTTTTGGGGTGAGGGGCTGATTTTATGTTTATTTTAAAATTGATGTACTTTTGTTTTTCAGAAGGGTTCCTCTATACATTTCTATATGAATATTATAATTTTAGAGTGATCCTTTTCAGTTAATGTATCCACTTCTCGTCTTATTTATTTAGAAATTAAAAGACGCCGGCCTTTTTAGCTTGTTTTTATTCCCCACTCCTGAAAAGTTTGATGTAAAACTTTTAAAATAAATTCTATTACATTTAATGTACAGTATATTATTCTAATTATATAGGAATAGTTTTTGTTCTTAATGTTCATGCCTGCGGTGCACTGAAGGACATGATGGAGGGGTGCCAATACTTTGTTCAGAGGAACTAGAGAATGAACTGCAAACTTTACAACCGATTAAATTCAAAACATCAATAACACGTGTGTCTGTCTGTCTGTGTGTCTGTCTGTCTGTCTCTCTCTCAGGGCGGAGCTCCAGCTGGTCCGTATCCCACCGGTGGATCGTCCACTAATCCATTCCTGTAAAACACAGCTCTATGAAACACACACACACACACACACACACACACACACTTACTTTATATTCAGTGCACCGACACTACAGAGAGGCACGTTCTGTGTTCCAGTGCTGTTTTTAGCTCATCCTCGTCCTCATGACGTGACTAAAGTTTGTGTCAAGTCTTTCCAAGATGCAGCAGAAGTCTTAGGGAAAGTGGACGAGGGTGGATCGAGAGCGGTGTTGGAACACAGCCGTGCAGTAGAGACGCGGCAGACGGTCTTCCTGCAGTCCCCGCTCGGCTCCCGTCACGCTCCACGTCTGCACTCCATCATATTTATGGCTTTTCACCGTAATGAGTAACAATAATAATAATAATGTCTTAGGCCTAGCAGTTCAGTGCTTATCGCTATTTGTATAATCCTTTAAAGAGAAGCATTATTTATGATTAAAATATCTGAAAGTGTTGAATTATAGCTGATTTAAAGCAACAGTTTGGCCAAAAAAATAAAACATTCCACGCTGTCCATCAGAAAGCGTCCGAGACGCGATGGCGGAGCGTCAGACGCTTCTCAGTAAAGCTTCAGTACGATGCTAACGGTGTGCGACGGACGGTAATAGCTACCATAGCAGGTGTTCTGCCCCTGCGCTGCACAGTTATCTATAAACATGGACAAAGTGTGAAATCACAAACCACAATGACGTCACAAAAGTCTCCTGCCTCAGATGCAGGCAGGGGGTGTGGCCTAAAGTCCAAAGGCGGAGCTTGTGGGTTAGATTTGCTCCAGTTGTTAAGATGTTTAATATAAATAATAAAATAACTTTACGAGTAAACGAACAAACGCACGTCAGTCCCGGAGGGAACGGGCTCGTGTGGATTTTATATTTGGCCGAAGTGCTGCTTTATGAAGGATGAGGTTCTGAGGAACAACAAAAGGAGTTTAATCCACTGATTAATGACCAGAAGCTCAGCACAAAGCAGACGGAGAGAAAAAGAAGCACAGAAACAGGGTCCTCCTGTCACGTGTGTATATAAATATAAATATATGTATAATTATTATATTAAAGATTTTTAACTACTCTTCAGTGTGCTGTGGATTTTTTTTCTCGTTAATGTACGGAGATTAAAGCGTCAGAGGCGTATGTGTCTGTAGCTCGGCTTTATGATGAGCAGAGGTGGAAAGTAATGAATTACATTTACTCGCGTTACTGTAACTGAGTAGATTATTTTGTGTATTTCTACTTTTTAAAGTAGTTTTTAAAATCTGTAGTTTTACTTTTACTTAAGTATGTTTTGTTTAAAGTTTTGTACTTCACTACTTTTTAAATCGTATTCAGTACTGAGTAAAAAATAATGAATGAAAATGAAAAAAATACAAATAATACAACGAGGAAGGAAAAAAATGCACCCCGGAAACCACTGGAGTGACTGATGGAGAACAAACTCAGTAAATTCACAAGAACGATGGAGACGGACAGAACAGATGTCAGTGATACAGACACAGCTGGAAGTGAAACGCCAACAAACTCTTATGATCAAACCGCTGGTCATATTGAAGCGACCACTTTGATTTCAAGCACAACAAAGGGAACAAATTTATTATGCAAGTAAGTGTGTTCCATGTTTTTTTTAAATACTTAATGAAAACAAAGAGAGAGAGAGAGAGAGAGACTGCTGATTTAAGGAGTAGCACACTTTCTTCCCTATCTTTCCTCTCTGCTCTAGACATCTTTATTATTTACTTTAGAAGTGAATTTAATGTCATTCTTATTCTAATGTTATTGCATGTGATAGTTGCAATATTTTTTTTTCACTGTAACTCAGTGTTCTATTATTATTATTATCTGTAATATCAAATTCAATTTCAGATTCAATTTGTATTTGTCATGTTGAGACTGATAAAGATCTGTCTAATTTATCTCTTATCTAATCATCATCATTTTCACTTTTATTTTGAGTTGAACATCTACAAGGTGAGACGCATTTATTACATTTTACATTTATTTTCCTAATTAGTACTTTATATTGTTTACTTTTAATTGTTTATATATTTCCATCTAGAAACCTCCGTAGTCCAACTAGGGACCGTGGAGGTGACAATTATATTTATTTCCCTTTTCAACAGCATGGTAGGACCTCCGGTCAACACACACACTCACACACACACACACACACACACACACTAAGGTCAATCTGTGAACACCATTTGGTCTAATCAGCCTGTTTTTGGCCTGCGGGAGGAAACCGGAGAACCCGGAGGAAACCCACCCAGCACGGGGAGAACACACACACACACACACACACACATACACACACACACACACACACACAGAGAGAGGCGGGAATCGAACCTGGACCCTGGAGGTGCGAGGCCAGAGTGCTCTCCACTACGAACACATTGAAATAAAATAAATAATATTCCAACAGATATTCTGGAAAAGGGTTTAAGAGTGAAATTCTACTTAGATGTTTTTTTTCCATCATAAAGATTATCATCCATCAGCTGGTGAATATTAATGTTGTTTATGTCCTGAAAACATTTTATCTGTTGTGTTTGTAAGAATTCTTTAAAGACATCAAGGGTTTTTAAAAATCCTCATCAGCGTGAAAATCGTGAACATGGCAACCCGGTCCGCAGCGGTCGTCATGGTAACGCGCGCGCGTGTGTTTGTGTGCGCGAGATGGCGCGGCTGCTGGGAGACACTGTGTATGAGGTCAGCGCGCGGGGACCCGCTCCGATTAAAGACCACTTCTGTTTACAGATCACTCAGACTGAGGTGACACACACACACACACACACACACTCAGTCACGCGGGATTTATTTACTATTTACAGTTTTTTAATATATTTATTTTTTAAAAACCTTTGTGTACTTTAGAGTAGTGTGTGTGTGTGTGTGTGTGTCGGTGAGGTGAACCCTCGTGTGTGTGTGTGTGTGTGTGTGTGGAGATTCTCATCCAACAGTTTCACCAAAAAGTGCGTTTAATGAAGACTTCATTGAGGAGGAGCTCGTTATACTGACACCTAGTGGCCACATTCTGTGTTGCACATGAACAGCTGATTCACTCACACAGTTTGAATAAACAAATGTTTAAAAATGTTTCTGTTCGCCATCGCAGGAGATTCTTTAGATCTTAGAGCTGGTTTAGATCTGAGTCTGGTCAGCTGATCACCGGCCACGCCCACTCACAGTGGACACCAGACGAGTCCCATCACCGACTGATCGATCGCCTCGTCACTGTTATTAATGTACAAATGATTTTTATAAAAGATTTGGAGTCGCTGTGACGATACGTCAGTCAGCACACACACACACACACACACACACACACACACACACTGATCAGCCATAACATTATAACCCCCCCTCCCCCTTCTAATATTTAGTATACCCCCCTTCTGCCACCAAAACACCCTGACTGATTTATTTATATCAGAACCAGCAGTGTGTGAGTGTGTGTCGGTGTGAGTGTGTGTCGGTGTGTTTGATCAGTGTGTGAGTGTGTGTCGGTGTGTTTGATCAGTGTGTGAGTGTGTGTCGGTGTGTGTTGCAGGTGATCTGGCGATGGTGGAGGATTTCTGTACGCGCTGATTCCCGCAGCATGAGACCGGGAGAAGTGAGAGAGTCACACGGCGAGTTTCTGGACGACAGACGGCTGCAGGGTAACTTCACTAACACACACACACACACACACACTAACAGTGACACACAAACACTAACGCACACACACATTAACCTGACTAATGAAGATCATATTTTTATTAAGCCTGTTTGTGTGTGTGTGTGTGTTCCAGGTCAGGTGTTGATGGTGTTCGGTCCCCGTGTGCTGCAGTACTCGGTGTGTCTGTGTCAGGGTCAGTATGATTATCTCCACCGCCTCCCGGACCCGTTGCTCCTCCTCGTCATGGCACATCTGGAGCTGGAGGACGTGGCGCGGCTGGCGCTCACCTGTCGCAGGTTCAGGGAGGTTCGTCCATCACGTCACAGGAGTCTCACCCTCTGCTCACCTGTCTGTCTTACAAACAGGCCTTCACTTCAAATTTGATTTGGTGTGTGTTTGTGTGTGTGTGTGTGTGTGTGTGTGTGTGTGTGTGTGTGTGCTCTAGCTCTGTAGCTCGGAGCAGTTCTGGGAGCGGACCGTACGCCAGCGCTGCGACACGGTGACCCCCGGGATGGAGGATCTGGCTCGAGACGTGGGATGGAGGTGTGTGTTCTTCACCAACAAACTCCAGCTCCAAAAGGAGATCCAACGCCGCAGGGCGGGAAACGACCTCACACACACGCGAGAGGGACACGGAGACACGTCCGAGCAATAACACGGAGCGTCACACACCAGGACACACAGCGCACACACTCCATACTCGAACATTTCTATACACAGTTCACACTTTATATAGAAAGAAATCATTGTTTGATCAACATTTCTGAGCAATTTTGTAATTTATATTCAAAAAGAAACAATGATTTGTAAATATAAGTTCAAATATTAATTTGCTTCATATTAATCATATTGAATAATTTTACATATTAAAATCAAATCAAATTAGGCAGAATTTTAGCTTTATTTGTTTTGTTTAACACACACACACACACACACACACACACACACACACACACAGACTGGGTCGAGTACAATATCTCGTCTGTCCTGTGTGAGATCTCTGTCTGTATTTCCATATTTGTGTTTATTTTGACTGTATGTTCAGGAACTGCCTCATTCTGCTTTGTACATGTTAAAGGTGTTAAAGGGACACAAACAGATACATTTACTGTGTAGGAATAAATAAAAGGGAATTTGTGTGAACAGGCTGCGGAATCCAAATAAATACTGCAACATCTTTAAACAATTCAATTCAGTTTTATTTGTATAGCGCTTTTAACAATTGACATTGTCTCAAAACAGCTTTACACAATCAAAAGAATTATTTAAGTTTGTATGGAATGTGAATGTGTATGAATCAAAATGTTCAGATATTCCCTGGTGAGCAAGCCCGAGGGCGACAGTGGCAAGGAAAAACTCCCTGAGATGGTAATAGGAAGAAACCTTGAGAGGAACCAGACTCGACAGGGAACCCATCCTCATCTGGGTGAAACAGATAGCAGGAAATGATCTGCATTTATACAGTGTTAAGTGTTAGGTTCAGCTATAATAGTTGATGTTAATTGAAGTTATAATACTTGATGTAAAATGGAGTCCAGTAGTTCTTGGAGACTCAGATAGACTTGTAGAAAGTTCCAGTCCTGAACTATCGAATTGTCAAGTCCTCAGAGAAACAGCTGACAACACCAGTCGAGGCCAGAACCATCTTCTAAGTAGATAGAATCATCCCCAGACACCAGACGCATCCTAAAGAGACACACGGGGCATCCATGCGATGAGACCTCCAACCAGAAACGGGGCACCAGGATGGATCAGACAGGTCCGGAGGGCAGAGGGAGTCTGGATCACTGGCAGCTCAGGAACCACATGTGTAGCTCGACAGAGAGAGAGAGAAAGAGTGAAAGGGGGAGACAGGGGGAGAGAGGAAAGAGAAAGAGGGGGAGGAAGAGAAGAGGAGGAGAGATTGCAATTAGGTATGGTCACAGTCACAATGTCTAATGTGAATGTATATTTACTGTAGAGTGCAAGCAGGGACTCCGGCAGGACTAACTATGACATCATAACTAAAAGGGAGGAACCAGAAGGAAACACAAACATGAGGGGGAACTGAGATGTAAAGCAAACAATCACCTCACCTGCAGCAGAGGGAGGTTTTGGTCTCGTCCTCCTGGGACGGCCTTCATGAGAGACAGTTTCATTATGGTGCTGGACGGATTTTGTAAATGCACTTGACGATACTGTTCTTGCAGGAACTATTACAGAAAGGCCGACCTCTGTGTCTTACAATAACAACTAACTGGTGTTTTTCTTGTTGTTACGTAATTACCTAATTCCATATGTGTTATTTTATAGTTTTGAAATCCGCAGTATTGCTGTAGAATGTAGAAAATAAATCACTAAACAAAAAGTGATCTAAAACTTTTGAACGGTAGTGTAGATCAGGACGTACAGTAGGAGACGAGTTCTGATCTCAAGTGACCTAAACCTTAGGAAAGTGTTTAAAGTAGGAGATACGAAAGACTGATATTTCTTAATAAGAGTTTATTTTATTACTGTGCTGCAGATTCACCACCAGGAAGTGATCGCAGTGATTAGTGTCTGAAAAAACTCAGATACAGAAGAAACTCTTCATATGTAGATTATGGATATTAATATGGAGATTAAATTTACTTTACCATTAAAATCAGACTCTCCTAATAAAAACAAAATCTAAAAGTGGAATAATAAAAACAATAAAAACCCATAAGTGGAATCTCCATACAGACGTCGGTGTGCTTTATGAAGACTGTGGAGAATTTTTCACTATTAGAAAAGATGATACACTTTTTATTATGATTATACATCCTGTACTCTGCTGAAATAGATTATTTCATAATATTTGGAGAAGGTCGTGTGTCTGTGTGTTTATCGGTTGATTTTGACCTTCAGCCAAACAACAGCACATGGGGACTAAATTCAAGGACACTTAACTTTAAACCCTCATTGAAATTGAAATTAGAAATAAACAATAACAGAGAAATCAGCTCTTATTTTGTGGGACACTTTGAAGGTCGTCTTAAGGGAAAGAAACTGAAACAATATTGTCAAAAAAGAAAAGAAAACATTACAGGAATTCTAAATAAATTAAATGATTATGTTTTTGAGGTTGAGGCTCAGGACACCGCAGAGGAAATGAAGGATGACATTAATACTTAGATTTCACAAGAAATCAGAACTAAAAGTTAGCTGGAAATATGATTTGTAAAATTATAAACACAAAGAACAAAAATGATCAAACAAACAATAAGTGAGATTCAGGAAGCCCTCACACACACACACACACACACACACACATTCATGCATTCACTCACTTTACAAAAGTGACTCAAGACGTATCTGTTTCTTCAATACTTGGACTACACACACACACACACACAGACCCCGAGGTGGGAATCGAACCTGCACTCTGAAGGTGTAAAGTGACAGTGCTAATCACTAAGCCGTCCGATCCAGCAAGTCTTTGTAAAAAGAATTGTAATGATTTTGACTGTGTACACCAGCTCTTCCACACACACACACACACACACACACACACACATACACACACACACACACACACACACACACACACTCTTCCTCTCCTGTTTAGACTGATTCTGTGTGTTGGAATCAGAGGTGGAAAGTAACGAATGACGTTTACTCGCGTTACTGTAATTGAGTAGCTTTTTTGTGTATTTCTACTTTTTAAAGTAGTTTTTAAAATCTGTAATTTTACTTTTACTTAAGTACGTTTTGTTTGAAGTATTGTAATTCGCTACATTTTAAATCATATTCGCTACTGAGTAAAAAATAAATGAATGAAAATGATAAAATAATAAAAGATATTATGCTTTGTATAAATGCTCCGTTGCGCCGCGTGTGTGTATCATGTCCTGGTCGCGCGCCGCTCCAGACTCCACTCCAGGTTTTCTGACATCGGCATCTTCCTGACCTTCCACACGGCCGCTTCCGCCCTGAGTGACGTCATCGACTAGCGCGACCATATATAAACCGGAGAGACGCGGGAAAGATGAAAGAGGTTGTGATTTTGGCGTTTTGATATTTGGTTGTGTATTCTGGTTTTGACTTTTTGCCTCCAATTGACTTTGATTATTGCTTTGTCCCTTTGGTTTGGTTGGTCTTTGTATATATTTGTAGATAATTTCACTGTATGTTTCTGCACTCACTAGCAGTAGGGGCGTCGCTGCCATTTATTTTGGGAAGAGGGAATTTATTCGCTGTTTTTGGTTTAGGGAGTCCGGGAAGGTACCTGTACTTTTGTTTGTGTTTTTTTTGTTGTTGCAGGTAATCTAGGTACTAATAAACAAAATGGTATTTATATTAATTTTGGCCTGGGTCCACCCTGAATCTCAATTTATATTTATATCTGCTCATCTTTTTTGAACTACGCTAGAATGCCTTATCCCCCCCCCCCCCCAGCTGTTAAAATTTTTTTAAAGTAACTCGGTAACTTTTACTCTGAGTAAATTTTTATAATGGTAACTTTACTTTTACTTGAGTACAACATTTTATTACTCTTTCCACTTCTGGTTGGAATTAAACTCCACTGCCCCACTCTCTGTAACTCTGAGCCTTGATCTCCATCACATCATCAACCACAAATGTAAATGTGTGTGTGTGTGTGTGTGTGTGCAGCACTTACATACTGTAGTCTTTAAATGATTTCCAGCTGATTGTATGTGATTTACGAGCGGAGATGAAGAGCCTCAGCGGTGCACATCACATCAATACTGCCACGATTAGCAGGTACACTTGTTGCTATGGCAACTATGTGCAACTATGTGTTTATAGTGATGTCATCCAGTGTCAGCGATGTTAGATGCCGTTTTCTGTTTGATGTGATGAGACCTGATGTGGAATGTTCCTCATGGTGGGGACGGAGACTCGTGGACCCGGGGACATCGTGTGCTGATATAAGACAGAGTTGTGTTGCGTCTGGTGAGGGAGAACATGGCCTGAGCCGTGCACGGGTTTGTGTACTGAGTATTATAAATATTAATAACTATACTGGACTACGTGCAGGTCTTTACTCAGTGCACCGGCTGGATTTGTGGCTTTAGTTCTGAGTTTCGTGTTGATTGTTAGATTTTCTTAAGAAAACTCAAAGGGTTTGTGAATGAATACTAATGATTCATGTGGAGTTTCACTGCAGGCTTCATTACCTTCTACAAGCACATGAAGGCTTCTAAACAACAATATGATATCAATATATTGATCGTGCATTGAAACACAAACAAACAGAAATGTGGAGAGAAAAAAGGCAGATCTTTCTCCTTCTGGATTCGATGTTGTCCAGTAAATCAGAGAGACTCAAAACATTGATCAGTTTTTACTCATTTATCTTTTGGAGGTGCCAATAATTTTAAATTAATTTTAAAGTACAGAATCTATAAGATATAGAATTTCATGAACCAGTGACCCTGATTAATTATGTGTGGGCGCATGCTTGTGTGTGTGTGTGTGTGTGTGTGTGTGTGTGTGTGTGTTACAAAGGCTGAAAAAAAGGTCAGGCTGCTTTTTCCTTCACCTCCAATTAAATAGAGAGGAGGAGGGAATGAAAGAGGGAGAGATTGAGAGAGAAGAAAATACAGGTCAAGAGTAAAACTGTGCGTGTGTGTGTGTGTGTGTGTGTGTGTGCGTGTGTGTGTGTGTCGGGGAGAGAGAGAGAGAGAGAGAGAGAGAGAGAGAGACAAGCAGTCAGTTAAAGTGGAGCTGCAGATGGAGTGAGATGAGAAACGTCTCTTATGGAACAGACGGACGGACGGACGGACGGTTTGACCTCCACACAGGTGAGAGACGAGGCTTCATCCTCTCACTCCATCATCAGGTCACATGACTTCTGTCTCCCATCCAGACTATAATTCAGCTTGATTTGATGTGTTTACTGAAGTGTGTGTGTGTGTGTGTGTGTGTGTGTGAGTCTCAGTGGGGCGGCAGCTCTCAGGTGTGTTTACGGTGAGACCTGGAGACCCGTCCGTCCACTTTCACCTTCTAACATTCAGCATTAAATTAAACAAATCACTCACTTTATATCAGGGTTTAATCGGAGAATATCTGTCCTGTGGTGTCTGTCTCTCTCTCTCTCTCTCTCTCTCTCTCTCCGTCTCTCTCTCTCTGTCTCTCTCTCTGTCTGTCTCTCTCTCTCTCACGTTCTCTCTCTCTCTCTCACGCTCCCTCTCTCTCTCTCTCTCTCAGTTCAGTTCAGAAGAGCTTTATTGGTATGAATGTTAACAAAAGTATTACATTGTTGCCAAAGTCATTAGAAAACATTAATTACATTAATCTGAATTTATAAACCTATACAGTATAAACATATTAGATATGAAAGAATATCATATTAGGTAGACATAAACAAAACAACCACCCCCCCAAAAAATAAATAAATAAATAAATAAAATAAAATAAAATAATAATAATAAATAAATATACATATACACATAAATAATAAAATAAATAAAATAACAATAATAAAGAAATTAAATAACATGTACATATATATAATGAAGAAAAAATTATATATATACATACATATACATATAAATCATCAATATTGGACTTCCGGTTAGCAGCCACATGGAGTAGGACGTGTTGGTTAGGTGCTCCGACAGTTTCGAATTTCTTTACTCCCTTATTCGTCTTTAAATGTTAAATTAAAATCTTAGTTGACAATAACTTTGTACTCTACCCCACGGTTATATGTTTTTTCATTTGCGATGGCTACCAGGAGTGTTAAAGCCGTGAAAAAGGACGACACTGCGACCCCTCTAACAGTCGAGGCTATCTCTGCGCTGTTAGAGCAACACCGTGATGCGTTAGCGGCTGAGTTTAAATCATCGTTTAGTTTATTAGAAATTAAACTGGACCAGATTCAGGCCCAGGTAGAGGACCATGGACAGCGCTTACCGTCATTAGAACTCGCTACAGACGACCTGAGTCAGCGTGTGACGGAGCTGGAGAACATCTGCTCCGGACTTCGGGAAAACAGCACAAAGTTGACGGCCAAAGTTGTAGACTTAGAAGGCCGGAGCAGGAGACAAAATCTGCGTGTTCTGGGTCTCCCGGAAGGTACTGAAGGTGGACTCCCTACCGAGTTCTTCTCCAAGTTTCTGTGCGAGGTGTTTGGGACTGAAACACTGCCTTCCCCGCCGGAGATTGACCGAGCCCACCGAATACCTGCATCTAAACCCGCTTCAGGACAGAGACCTCGGCCCGTCATTCTCCGCGTGCACCGGAGCCAGGTGAAAGACCTTCTGATTCGGGAGGCTCGGCGGAGAGGGAAGCTGGAATACCGCGGTCAGCAGCTTCGCATAGTGGAAGACTACGCTCCCGAAGTTTTAAACCAGCGAGCCGAGTATAGAGGAGTGATGAGCGAGTTATACAGCCGTGGACTCCGGCCTTCTCTGCTGTATCCAGCGCGGCTCCGGATCACTCTCTCTACCGGACAGAAGAAGTGGCTCCGCTCGGTAGAAGAGGCGCAGAAACACATAGACAGTCTGCCGAAAACTACGTAGTGCACTGTATTATTATTATTATTATTATTTTAATACGCAATACTACGGTTCTCAGGAAAGTACCATTTTTAACTAAAAGTCTGGCCATGTTTACGTCTTTCCCGGTAAGAGTGTTGTGTTAAACTTGTGAAGGGGTTATTATTATTATTTTTATATTACAATTTTTTCTATTTTTAATCACGTGTGATTTACATGTTTGTATATTTAGAGTTACAATGTGACGTGGGGGGAGGGGTGGTGGTGGTGTGTTTTTCTCTCATTGAGGGATTTCAGTATTGGAGTGTTGAAATGTTTTATTTATATATTTAATTATTAGTTTCTGTAAGTTGTGTCGGAGCAGAAGATGGGGTGGTTAGCGGCAGGAGGATTTGTTGGGTGGAATATGGAAGGATGGAAGAGCTTGCTGCTCTGTTTGTTAGCAGCTATCTTTGTTTGTTGGGGTGTAGTGGGGTGTGTGGGGGAGGGGTGCGGGGGGCAGGGGTGTGGGGGGCAGGGGTGGGGGATCTCCAAAGCCAGTATTGTGTTAGTTCTTTGTACACTGTGTATTTTTAACACGTTGTTCTGTGTTTTACACTTTAAGGCTGACGTTAGGCATCTTATTCATGTTTATCTACCTGCATTTTCTCTCAGGGAGAATGAATAGTTCTTTAAACTTCGTGAGCTGGAATGTTAAGGGTTTAAACCATCCGGTGAAGAGAAGGAAGGTGCTCTCACACCTTAAACAACTTAACACTGCAATCGCATTTTTACAAGAAACTCACATTCGCAGTTCTGATAATTCTCGCCTTATGTCGCGTTGGGGTGGGCAGCACTACCACTCAACCTTTCAGGCCAAAGCTAGGGGTGTCTCAATTCTCATTAACCCAAACATCTCTTTTGAGCATCATAATGTTATTACAGATATACAAGGTCGTTATATCATTGTTTCAGGGAAGTTATTTAATACTAATGTAGTGTTGGCTAATTTATATGCCCCTAATTATGACGATGTCTCCTTCTTTGAACATTTTTTCTCTCTTCTGCCTGATCTGAGCTCATACTCTCTCATATTAGGGGGAGACTTTAACTGCTGTTTAGATCCATCACTGGACAGGTCATCTCCCAATCCTATACCTCTGAGTAAATCCGCTACGCTACTTCAGTCCTATCTCTGCAGCTTTGGTATCTCTGACATATGGCGCTTCCTTAATCCAAAAAAGAGAGAATACTCCTTTTTCTCACATGTTCACCATACTTTCTCCAGAATTGATTATTTCTTTATAGATAATCAACTGATCCCAATGGTTACTTCTTGTGCTTATCAGAGCATTGTGATATCAGATCATGCTCCAGTTGTTATGTCTATAAAACTTCCAGATCTCCCTCAAGTTACTAAACATTGGCGCTTTAATTCATCGTTGCTGATGGAGGACGATTTTGTAAAATTTATGGAAGACCAGATCGTTTTTTTCTTCACCACAAATGAAACACCTGAAGTGTCACGTTTGGTTGTTTGGGATGCTCTGAAAGCCTACCTCAGGGGACAGATAATTTCATACACTGCAAATATGAAAAGGAAGGCATATAAAGAACGAAAAGATTTGACCAACCAAATTAAAGAAATTGACCAGCAGTATGCTCTATTTAAAAACCCCGATCTCTATAAAAAACGCGTAGAAGTGCAAACTAAGTTTGAACTTATTTCAACGCATGTAATTGAACGGCAATTATTAAAGAGTAGGAGCCAATTTTACATTCATGGTGACAAATCTGGGAAACTTTTAGCTAATCAGTTAAAAGGATTTAGAGCACAGCAACAAATTACGAAAATTCGGATGGAGGATGGTACCATCACTACGGACCATTCTAAAATTAATGATGCATTCAGGAATTTTTATTCTCGATTATATACTTCTGAGTTCCCAAAGGACCATAGTTCAGTTGAGAATTTCTTGACTCAACTAAATATCCCAACACTGTCCCCTGATTCTAGATTAAGATTAGAAGAGCCCATATCACAAGAGGAAATCAGTTCAGCTATCTCCTCATTGCAATCTGGTAAGTCCCCGGGTCCTGACGGGTTCCCTGCAGAGTTTTTTAAATCATTCTCCTCATACCTTGCACCACAACTAGCTTTGGTTCTATCTGAATCTTTCAAGCAAGGTAAGATGCCTGCGTCATTTAATGAGGCTCGCATCACCCTCATAGCAAAGAAGGATAAGGACCCAACAGAGTGCTCCTCATATAGACCAATCTCTCTTCTTAATGTGGATGTTAAAATCCTTGCTAAAGTCTTGGCTCGTAGATTAGAGAATGTTCTACCCTCTATTATATCTGAGGACCAGACCGGTTTTGTTAAAAATCGTTACTCTTACTTTAACATTCGACGCCTTATGGATATCTTGTACACACCATCAGAGGAGACCCCTGGGTGTGTCCTTTCTTTGGATGCTGAAAAGGCTTTTGATCGTGTGGAATGGGAGTATTTA
The DNA here is from genome assembly GCA_030522415.1 of Channallabes apus. Classification (NCBI taxonomy): domain Eukaryota; kingdom Metazoa; phylum Chordata; class Actinopteri; order Siluriformes; family Clariidae; genus Channallabes; species Channallabes apus. Next base: position 61,571,693 of record CM060105.1, on the reverse strand, counting down.
TTCAGGGCTTTAGAAAAATTTAATTTTGGTCCAAGTTTTATCACTTGGGTTAAATTATTATATTCAAGCCCTACTGCCTCAGTTCTGACAAATGCTCAACAGTCTCAACCATTCAGTCTTCAGCGGGGAACTCGTCAGGGGTGTCCCCTTAGCCCATTGCTTTTTAACCTCGCCATTGAGCCACTAGCAATTGCATTCCGAAGCTGTAGAAATATATCTGGGATTTGGAGGCAGGGAGAAGAACATAAAGTTTCCCTTTATGCAGATGATCTTCTACTTTTTTTATCGAATCCAGTCTCCTCTCTGCCACCTGTGCTGTCATTGCTCAGGGAATTTAGCTATTTTTCAGGATATAAATTAAATTTGCACAAAAGTGAACTTTTTCTGCTAGATAATACAGCAGTAACAACTGGTATGCACAATTTCCCATTCAACATTGTGAAAAATCAGTTTACCTATCTTGGTATTACAATCACAAGGAAACATAAACACCTCTTTAAAGAAAATTTTATTAGGTTGTTGAACCAAACAAGAAAGGACTTGGGACGATGGTCACCACTGTCCATGTCCCTGGTGGGCCGCATTAATGCAATTAAAATGAGTATTCTCCCTAAATTTTTATATCTCTTTCAGTCTGTACCTGTTTTTATTCCCAAATCTTACTTTGGCGCGTTAGACTCAATTATATCTTCTTACCTTTGGAAAGGTAAACACCCACGATTGAATAAGTCCCTACTTCAAAGATCTAAAAGAGACGGTGGCATGGCTCTACCTAATTTTCGTTTCTACTACTGGGCAGCAAACATTCGTTCTGTTATCTTTTGGTCATATTTTCATAACCAACCTAATCGGCCTGCCTGGGTGGAAATGGAGATAAAGTCTGTCAAAAATCTCTCTGTCTCTGCACTCCTTGGATCTGCTCTCCCCATCCCCTCAATTAAATTAATCAATAACTCAGTAGTGGTGCATACCTTGAGAGTATGGGCTCAGTTCAGAAAGCACAGCGGTCTTCTAGGCTTCTCTCTGTCCAGTCCTATCGTCTCTAACCATCTCTTCCAACCTTCTTTACATGACTCAGTGTTTCAGGAATGGTACAATAAGGGCATCAAGCTTTGCAAAGACCTGTTCGTTGACCATAAGTTTGCATCATTTGAACAGCTTTCCGAAAGGTTTAACTTACCCAATTCTCATTTTTTCAGATATCTGCAAGTAAGACACTTCATTCGCTCTTTAATACCAAATTTCCCTGAGGCTCCTGCTGTAAACATTCTAGATAATCTCCTCTGTTTGTCGCCGCTGCGTAAAGGCCTAATATCCACTATTTATGGTGAATTGATGGCTTCGAGTCACACCCCTCTGTGTAAAATTAAAACTGCTTGGGAGAACGATTTAAATTTGTCACTATCAGATGATACTTGGAATTCAATTCTTAAACTTATCAACTCAACCTCCTTATGTGCCCGCCACTCTTTATTACAGTTTAAGGTCGTACACAGGGCTCATTTCTCCAAACTTAAACTCTCCCGTTTCTACCCAGACATTGATCCTTGCTGTAATAAATGTAAAAGTGGAGAGGCGTCTCTTATTCATATGTACTGGACATGCCCGAATTTGGAAAAATTCTGGAGGGATGTTTTTAAGACCCTGTCCTTCATATTGAAGTGCAATCTTGAACCAGACCCTCTGATTGCTCTTTTTGGTGTCACTGGAGAAGAGGGTAAGAGTCTAAGTCCAGCCAAAAAGAGATTGTTATCTTTTGCGACACTCCTGGCCAGGCGCTCTCTTTTATTCAAGTGGAAGGATGCCACGTCACCCACTCACGCCCAGTGGCTCAGGGATATCATGTCCTGTCTGTCCCTGGAGAAGATTCACTACTCAATTCATTACTCAGACTTTAAATTTCAACAGGTGTGGGGGCCCTTCCTTCACTTTTTTCATATACATTTATAGTTTGATTCCTGTCTTATTTAATTACTTGTTTGTTTGCTTTCTTTCCCCTTTTTATTCCTCTTTATTTATTTTTTTTTGCACGTAGAACCAAAAAACTTCCAGCTCCATATTCTTTTTTCTTTTTTGGTTTCTCTCAATGCCTGGCGTTTAGCCTTTCTTATACTTGTAAAACTGGCTTGGAGTCGGGGAGGGACGGGGTGGGTGCTATAGGGTTTATAAGGGGATTATAAAACCTGCATTAAAATATGACATGTTTACCCTGTTTTATCCCTGTTAAAATCAATAAAAATATTGTTGAAAGAAAATCATCAATATTAACAACAATAACAACTATCTAAACAGTTGTGATATACAATTTTTATTATTATGACTATTTTTCTTTTTTTTTTCAGTCTCTCTCTGTCTCTCTCTGTTCTGCTTTTAAACCCTGTTGAATTTTAAAGATGTGAAAGCTGATGACTAACTGCAGGTGGACAAGAGGGGGGGGGGGTGCAGGAAGTGTGTGTGTGTGTGTGTGTGTGTGTGTGTGTGTGTGTGTGTGTGTGTGTGTGTGTGTGTGTGTGTGTTTTAAAGTAAACCATTGTAACTAATTTCACTCATCCTCACTAGCGCTGTCTCCTGTGTTCGGGGTCGCGGGGGCTTGGAGCCTCTCCCAGACCGGGTCACTCTGGACAGGGTGTAACTAATTTCAATTATAATTTATTTGCACATTTAGCTTCATTGATTAATGAATTTATTTATTAATAGATCATCTGGAAATATTTTATAGATTGTTTGATTGTTCTTCAATTGATCAGTTGAGTCAGTGATTAATTTATTTGACTTATTAATTTATAAAATAATTAATTGATTATTTAATTCATTGACTGACATTGATTAATGTACTGGCTGATTTAAATATTGATTGATTGATTGTTCATTTGATTGACTGACTGACTGACTGACTGACTGACTGACTGCTTTTTTGATTTATTGATTTATCCACTGACTGACCGATTGACTTATTGGATTTATTGACTTATCTATTGATTGATTGATTAATTAAATGATTGATTGACTGAGTGATTTATTGATTGTCTGACTAACTGATTGATTGATTGATTGATTGATGTCTTTCCTCTCAAGCGAGATGAACAGCCCTGATAATCAGCGAGCCCTGGACGTGGTGAAGGCGTGTGTGCACCTTGGCATGTTCGTGGCTACAAGCATGTTCACGTACGTGTTCACGGTGACGGTACACGGGTCGCCACATCTGCGCCGTAACGCTCGCTACCTCCTGCTGCTGCAGCACTGCTTCTGCCTCACGGGCTTCAACGCGGCGGGCGGCGTGATACACGGCCTGCGCTTCCTGCGCCTCCCCATCACTCGCCTCGCCTGCTGGATCCTGTTCGACCTCCAGGTGGTGATGGCGCGCGGCGTCACCCTCACCCTCACCCTCATGTGCATGTGCACGTGCCTCTCCGTGTGCTGCCCGCTGCGCTACAACGCACTGGTGGGCGTCTTGTATCGCTGGGTGATTTTAGTCACATGGCTACTGGTTCTGGTGAATCCGGTGGTGTTTACGATCATGGCGTGTCTGCAGAAGCCGTGGAGCTACGTGATGGCTCTGGACACCGAGTGCTCTACGGCTCTGGAGGGTAAAGCGTGCATCATCAGCGCGTTCCTGCTCCTGTTACTCATGGTGCTGCTTATGGTCAGCAGCTACATCCTCATCTATCTGGAGGGTTACCACGCTGGACATTTCTCTCAATCCAACAGTAAAGGACGGCACACTATTCTCATCCACATGCTGCAGCTCAGCCTGCACATCTTACCCATATTCATCATTATCTCCCGCGTGCACCAGGTCCTCATCGTAGCCATCATCACCTTCCTGACCTTCAGCATCTCGCAGTTTCTCAGTCCAGTCATTTACGGTCTGCGGTGCAAAGAACTTAGCAAGGAAATCCCAAGATTCTTTCCGTGCTACTTCAGCAAAAGCGCGAACCTGGAGGCCAGCGTGAGCGCAGAACATCGTGGAAGTACCAGGACAATAAGCAGCACCTCAGGAGCCGTGAGCAGCACCGTAACCAGTAACAGCAGCAGTAGCATTACTGCCCACATGCCGGACAGAGAGGATGAGGAGAAGGAGGAGGAGAAGGAGGAGGAGGAGAAGGAGGACAAGAACAACAAGCATGTAGAAAGTACAGTGTGAAAACAGTCTTTGGTACAGCTGCTCCAACAACAGGATGTGACAAACAGGACAAAACTGAAAAACTGATAGAAAAAGGTCATGTGACCTGATGAGTCCAGACTGACCCTATTCCAGAGTGATGGGCGTGTCAGGGGAAGGACAAGCGGGGGGGGGGGGGGGGGGGGTCATGTTCCTTTTTGGCCAGGTGTGTTACGTGTAACATGAGCACGACAACTTCACTGTCAGTGGACTGAAACACAGACTAACTTACACCATTTTAATTATGTTTATTTCAACTATTAGTATAAATGAATTATTTTTTCTGTCCATCTGTGGAGCTTTTTACACTATAATGTCTTTGTAACTTAATTCAATTTATAAAAATGGATTGTGAGTTTAAATGTGTTTATATGTGTGTATTTTCCTCACTTTACATTTTTGGGGGTTTTTTTCTCCCTAATTTAGTTGTGTCCAATTCCTCCCCGTCACTAGGGGGCTCCACATTAAGGCTACTACTACCACTCAGAAGGCCGAAGACTATCACGTGTTTCCTCCACGTAACTACGTGACACCAGCCGAACGCATCTTTTCGAACTGCTCGCTCACTTGGGGGCGGCGTAACACACTCGGAGGACAGCGCTATCCGCTCCTCCCCCTCTGAGAGAGCTCGGCCAATCAGCTCTCTCTAGACCTCCGGCTGCGAGAGGTTACAGCATCACCCGGGAATCGAAAAGCGAGTGTTTTTATCACGGCGCCACTCGGCCTCCTCACTTTACATTTTATGTCATTTACAGTTTGGTTTGTTCAGTGTGTATTCGAGGGGTCATTTGATTAACCAGGGTTGCCAGGTTTCCTTAAACTCAAACAGTATTTGTCTCTGGCCACGCCCCTTTTCATTACAAACTGTGGAGTGGTGATCATGTGTTTTGCCTAAGTGACTTCAACAACATAGCGTGGGAACGCGTAAACTGTGGACTGTGTGATTTATAATGAAAATGTTAAACCATGTGTGTGTGAATAAAAAGAGAAGATTAATAATACAGGAAGCAGTTGTAGCTTAATGAGGAGTGAACGTGTGTGTGTGTGTGTGTGTGTGTGTGTGTGTGTGCGTGTGTGTGTGTGTGCGTGTGTGTGTGAGAGAGCGAGAGAGAGAGACCTCTCCTAAAGTGTTCATTCATTATTAACCTGCACTGAATCAATTATAAGCAGGTGAGAAGAAGGAGGGGTAGGTGAGATGGAGAGACAGGTTAGGAGAAAGGACAGGTAAGGTGGAGGGGTGGGTGAGGAGGAACAGTTGAGGAGGAGGAGGGGGACAGGTGAGGAGGAGAGACCCTGAGACAGGTGAGACACAGGGGACAGTAATGATTTGAAACATGTTCCTGTGTGAGTAAAGACTCTGCTCCGTCCTGGGTGGTTGGATTCCTCTTTTAAATAAATATAAGATAAAAACCACAGCAGCTCTTACAGTCACGGCAGCTCAGTGGTTGTTGCTGCTGATAAAATGCCTACTTACTGATCAGAAGGTTGTAAGCTCAAATCCCAGAGCTGCTAAGCCATGACTGGTGTTAGACTCAAATGCTCAGCTGTTTAACTGCTGTTTAAAGTTTCTCTGGACGAGAGCGACGGCCAAATACTGTAAATGTCAATATTACAAATATGTATTAAAAATGTCTACAGCAATTCGAACACACACATCCAGACTGTATTAAAGTTTTTTTTCCCACAAACCATCTGTCTCCTCAAAAAAAAGACAATGGACTGATAACACACACACACACACACACACACACACATTATCACTCAGATTAACTGATTTACAGTGGCTTGCAAAAGTATTCGGCCCCCTTGAACTTTTCCACATTTTGTCACATTACAGCCACAAATATGAATCAATTTCATTGGAATTCCACGCGAAAGACCAATACAAAGTGGTGTACACGCGAGAAGTGGAACGAAAATCATACATGATTCCAAAAATTTTTTACAAATAAATAACTGCAAAGTGGGGTGTGCGTAATTATTCAGCCCCCTTTGGTCTGAGTGCAGTCAGTTGGCCATAGACATTGCCTGATGAGTGCTAATGACTAAATCGAGTGCACCTGTGTGTAATCTAATGTCAGTACAAATACAGCTGCTCTGTGACGGCCTCAGAGGTTGTCTAAGAGAATATTGGGAGCAACAACACCATGAAGTCCAAAGAACACACCAGACAGGTCAGGGATAAAGTTATTGAGAAATTTAAAGCAGGCTTAGGCTACAAAAAGATTTCCAAAGCCTTGAACATCCCACGGAGCCACTGTTCAAGCCATCATTCAGAAATGGAAGGAGTATGGCACAACTGTAAACCTACCAAGACAAGGCCGTCCACCTAAACTCACAGGCCGAACAAGGAGAGCGCTGATCAGAAATGCAGCCGAGAGGCCCATGGTGACTCTGGACGAGCTGCAGAGATCTACAGCTCAGGTGGGGGAATCTGTCCATAGGACAACTATTAGTCGTGCACTGCACAAAGTTGGCCTTTATGGAAGAGCGGCAAGAAGAAAGCCATTGTTAACAGAAAACCATAAGATGTCCCGTTTGCACAGCAAACATGTGGAAGAAGGTGCTCTGGTCAGATGAGACCAAAATGGAACTTTTTGGCCAAAATACAAAACGCTGTGTGTGGCGGAAAACTAACACTGCACATCACTCTGAACACACCATCCCCACTGTCAAATATGGTGGTGGCAGCATCATGCTCTGGGGGTGCTTCTCTTCAGCAGGGACAGGGAAGCTGGTCAGAGTTGATGGGAAGATGGATGGAGCCAAATACAGGGCAATCTTGGAAGAAAACCTCTTGGAGTCTGCAAAAGACTTGAGACTGGGGCGGAGGTTCACCTTCCAGAAGGACAACGACCCTAAACATAAAGCCAGGGCAACAATGGAATGGTTTAAAACAAAACATATCCATGTGTTAGAATGGCCCAGTCAAAGTCCAGATCTAAATCCAATCGAGAATCTGTGGCAAGATCTGAAAACTGCTGTTCACAAACGCTGTCCATCTAATCTGACTGAGCTGGAGCTGTTTGCAGAGAAGAATGGGCGAGGATTTCAGTCTCTAGATGTGCAAAGCTGGTAGAGACATACCCTAAAAGACTGGCAGCTGGAATTGCAGCAAAAGGTGGATCTACAAAGTATTGACTCAGGGGGCTGAATAATTACGCACACCCCACTTTGCAGTTATTTATTTGTAAAGAATGTTTGGAATCATGTATGATTTTCGTTCCACTTCTCGCGTGTACACCACTTTGTATTGGTCTTTCGCGTGGAATTCCAATAAAATTGATTCATGTTTGTGGCTGTAATGTGACAAAATGTGGAAAAGTTCAAGGGGGCCGAATACTTTTGCAAGCCACTATATCTCAAAACAGTGGGACTGGACTGCTTAATCAACACACGTGCAAACGCAAGCACACTGACGGAACCCATCACCTCATTACCACAGTGTATTGTAGTGTCATGATTGTCGTGTTGTCGCTCTTGTTTGCACACATGCACTTTACAGTATGTTGTCTCGTGTATAAAAACATATGGAGTTCTCTGTTAACTTTCAGTCTGTCCTGTCCCAGCCAACCGGCTAATTAGGTTTCTTAGTTAGCTGGTTAGTGTTCTGTTAATTTATGTTGTTAATTTATGTGTCACCTCGGTCCTGGAGGAACGTTGTTTCGCTTCACTGCGTCCTGAACTGTATGTGGCTGAAGTGACAATAAAAGCCAACTTGACTTGAACAAAACTGGGGAAGAAGTTCTACAAAAAGTTAAGGGATGAATGTAAAGAGATCTGCAGGACCTAAGGAGATTAAAGTCACAGTAATATGGGACGTCTTGTTTCATCTCCACTGACGATCCAACATCTGATCTTCCATAAACACTGGATTAAAACCTCCAACGAGCTGAGATTGTTAGCTGCTGGCATGTGATGTGTGTGTTGTTTTGTTTCTCCCCTGCTGTGTAAGCTCTGTATCTTCACAGAGCTACTGGAGTAATTATCTAACACACCCAAAGTTTAAACTTGCCTCAGTGTTCATGTCCTGAAGATGATCTTGATATAAGACCTGAAGCTAGAAATCTCTCTCATTATTTGGAGTAAATTTACAGTAGTACATTTTTACATAATTATCTTCAAGTGTGTGTCCTTTGTCCTTCAGGTGAAGGTACGCCGCTGATTCTGGTTCTGAGATGTTCCTCCATGGATCTGCTGGTCTTATAGAAATGAATACACACACAGTGAAAAAGCTAAAGCTGAGGCTTTAAACACCACATCTCATCTTTCTTTGTTCTGGACAAAAACAACCTCTATATAGGAGAATGTACCAGCACAGAAGGAGAAACATCTCAGGACCAGAATCAGCGGTGTAACTTCACCTGAAGGACAAAGGACACACATTTGAAGATAATTCTGTAGAAATCTTGGACAGAGAGAATAGAAGGTTTGAGAGAGATGTGGAAGAGACCATCTACAGTGTTGGAGATCTTGGACATAACCTGTTTCAGATTATTCATGCTGCACTTTCAACCATTCTCAGGAAGACTGCACCTACAGTAAGAACTCTCTCTAGTCATTATAACTCTCTCTAACGACTCTCTACACTCTACCTTCACCTTCTCCATTGTTCTCCTAACGAGCCTTTTCAGGCAGAGATCCTCTGACCCTGGGAAATAAAAGCCTGCAAACTTCCCTCAGACTGAAGGAGCCGTGTGGAGGAGGACTGAAATGTTTCACTCCGACAAGAAATCGTGCTCCTGGAGAACCTCACATGGGTGACCAAAAACCATCAAGGACATTATTAATGGAGTGTGCACTGTACCCGTCCCTGTGAACGAGCTGTTACCATGGAAACCATAATGTACTAGAGCGGGTGCATTAATGTAAACCTGCATTTCCATCAGCAAAACTGATATAAGTTGAAGAGGAACGTGTCAGGAGACGTGATGATGTTTGTCAGCATGAAAACACAAACATTTAGGCAAGGCAAGTTTATTTGTGTAGAACATTTCATACACAAAGTGCTTTACATAAAAGTGAACTGAAGTCAAACAGACAGGTTTATATTTACAGTAGGAGACGTGCAGCGGAGTGTTTGGAGAATGTGCTCAGGGTTAAGCGGATTAGGGACCTGAATCCATTTTAGTAGAGAAAGAGAGACAGAGAGAGAGAGACAGAGAGAGGGGGGGGGGAATCGAACCCGGGGCTACCGCGTTAGAGCGCGGAAGCCTAACCACTAGACCACGAAGGAGAGAGAGAGAGAGACAGAGAGAGAGAGAGAGACAAAGACAGAGAGAGAGACAGAGAGACAAAGAGAGAGAGACAGAGAGACAGAGAGAGAGACAGAGAGACAAAGAGAGAGAGAGAGAGAGAGAGAGACAGAGAGACAGAGAGAGAGAGACAAAGACAGAGAGAGAGAGAGAGAGAGAGACAGAGAGAGAGACAGAGAGACAAAGAGAGAGAGAGACAGAGAGAGAGAGAGAGACAGAGAGACAAAGAGAGAGAGAGAGAGACAGAGAGACAAAGAGAGAGAGAGACAGAGAGAGAGACAGAGAGACAAAGAGAGAGAGAGACAGAGAGAGAGAGAGAGAGAGAGAGAGAGACAGAGAGAGAGACAGAGGGACAAAGAGAGAGAGAGAGAGACAAAGAGAGAGAGAGAGAGAGAGAGAGAGACAGAGAGACAAAGAGAGAGAGAGAGACAGAGAGAGAGACACACAGAGAGAGGTTTGAGGTTTTTAAACTCACTTTTATTGTATTATTGTAACAAATTTAGGAAGGACTGTTTTGAGGTTTTATATTAAGAGAGAAGAAAGAGAGAGAGAGAGAGAGAAAGAGTGAAGATAGAAGAAGGAAAGAAGGAGAGAAAGAGGGAATATATATATATATACACTCACATGCACCTATCTACACATATTACATACATACATATACATACACACACACACACACACACACTTGTACACATATACATACACACTCATATGCACACAATATATTAACATATGTACAATTTATTTATTTATTTATTTATTTTAATAAAAAACACCCACTAACCCCCCCCCTCCCCCCAGCCCACGTTCCTGCTATCAACAAGTCCTTTTTTTTTTTTTGCCCATTAATTTACAGTTTTATTTACAGTTTGTGGTTTTGGTTTCAGCTGTTGTCCATTTTTTTCTTCTTCTTTATGAGTGACAGTTTTTTTGTTACCTGTTGTGTTAGTTTTTTTCAGTTCTTTTAACGTGTTGACTACATGTTTTCTGTCTGCTTTAGACAGCTGTAGGAACAGGTTGACCTGCTCCGCTATACCTGCAGGTGTGTGTGTGTGTGTGTGTGTGTGTGCGGTGCTGCACGCGGCCTCCTCACCCTCCTGTGCCGCGGTGCTCTGGGTCTGACTGCGGGTTTTGCGTTTGTTTGTCAGTTCGGGCGTCTCCTCCCGTTTTCTCCTCGGTTTTATGTCCTTTGGTGTCTGTGGTGGTTCGCTGGTCTGCGGCTGCTGTGTCTCGGTGCGGACGTTGTGGGCGTGGTCACTGTCAGCACTGAACACTGTACCGGCATCGGGTTCTGCGCTCGCGCTGTGTACAGTAGTACCGGTGTCGGGTTCAGCCCGAGCGCAGGGTGTGTCTCAGTGCTGCCAGTGTGTTCAGTACTGACCTGTGGGAGTTCGGGTGTGTCGGTGAGGCCCTCCGCAGGCCCGGACTCCTCGGAGCTCCCCGGCTGCACGGCTCCGTGAGGGCAGCTCAGTCTCTTGTGACCGACATCCCAGCAGTCGAAACACCGCAGCGGCTCCGTGGTGGTGAAGACGGTGTAGCCGCTGTTCCCCTCTTTACATTTAAAGATTTTAGTGTCTGTTCTTCGTTGTTTAAAAGCATTAAAACTTGCCGGTGGAAGGACAGGACGTGCCGCATGTTGGGGCTTCTGCACCCGAGCGGGATGTGGCACTCATGGGGCCGACAAACTTCCCGAAACGGGCCAGCTCCCTCATTATTGCCTCGTTCTTTATGAAGGGAGGCACATTAGAGATGACCACCCTCGCTGCGGGTACAGACAGGGGGGTGACTTTAACCGCGGCTCCTCTCACACATAATCCACTCCGTGTCAGTGCGCTCGCGAGGTCAGCTCTGTTCAGGAACACCACCACGGCCTTGTTCATGCGGGAGGCGGAGTAGATGTTCTCGCACCCGACCTGCGCCCCCACCGCTAACAACACGTCCTCTATCGGTACGCCGTCCTCCGGCACACACCTGACACCATGCTGGAGGGACAGAGTCTCCACACCGGCCTCAGAGGCCATGGGGCCTGCTTCTTTTTAGATCATAAAAGCTCAATTTTGATCTTCTGGCTGTTCAAAAAAATTATTTTGAAAAGGGTGTGTGTTTTGCATTTTAACTAATAAGGAAATCTAAAACTTTGCATAATCTAGTATAAATAGTAATGTCACTAAAATGTTTTTGTAAAAAAATAATTAAATTCTGAAATCTGTGATATTGTACAAATAAGTTATTGATTCAATAATAGATAAGATATATAATAAAATTATTATTAATTCTTAATTCTTTTATTTATTTATTTTACATTCAATTAAACGTTATAAATAATTTCTATTAAATTTTTTGTCATGACAATAATAATAATAATACTAATAATAATAATAATAATAATGACTTTTACTTGTTCCTTTTTGTCAGGTCTCTACAGACCCACTCATCCCGGCTCGAGTCTATGTTCTCTGTTTGTCCAAATTTAGCCGGGCTTTAAAGCTTCTTAAGGGAGAACCCTCTTATGAGGTCTCTTCCCTGAATAGCGCACCGGTACAGAACACACAAGGGTACTTAAGCCGAAATCCCTGGCAGGTATTTAATTCTAAATGAGTAATTACAGCATCTTTTGGTCCTGCGTCAGAGCGGCTCATTCGGATTTCAGCCTCCGCACAAGTCACACACGAACGCAACTCTGTAGATTTTTTGTGAACAGTCAAGTTTAAGTTAAACAGCCAAAATGTGTGACATGAGCGCCCTCGATAACCTGGTGGCCAACACGGCGTACCTGAAAGCTCAGGGTGGAGATGAAAAGGAGCTGCGGAAACGACGGCAGAGTCTTGCCCTTCCCAAACTGGCGAACTGTGAGTCCATCAGGGGGTCTGTGGGTCTGGACTTCAAGTCCCTGTGTGAACTTCAGCCCATCGGGAAGAAGTTTTTCAGACTTTATCTGAACGAGACGCCCGAGTACGCCGTCGCCGCAGAGTTCCTGGACGAGCTGAACGATTGGGAGCTGGATGAAGGTGCGGCCCGGGACAAAGCGTGCACCAACATCATCAACCAGTTCTGCAAGGAAGGGTCCAAGAGCCTCCTGTCCTGTCTGACTGGAGAAGCGCTGGGGAGGTGCAAAGCGGTGAAGGAGAAAGATTTTGAGGTTGTGATGATGGGAAAAGTAAAAGAAGCAGTCAGAGAGTTCCTCAAAGGAAAACCTTTCACGGAGTACCAGCTGAGCCCTTTCTTTGACAAGTTCCTGCAGTGGAAGGAGTACGAGAAGCAGCCCATCACAGACAAATACTTTTACGAGTTTAGGACACTTGGGAAAGGCGGATTTGGTGAGGTAAGGTACTGAGATTGAGTCCCGTAATCCTGCTGGAGTTGTGTGCTTTTTTGGAGGGTAATGGGTTCTTGGGTTTCTTAAAAAGTTCATTTCTCCAACTGATTGAGAAATTAACTTTATGAAAGATTATTAAGATTATTATTACTGAAGAACCTTGTTAGACCCCAAATGTGTCCTACAGAGGCAAGACACAGAATGTTGATCAATAATTATAACAATTTTCAATCTTTCTCTATTTTGGGTGAAATTTGGTTGAAAACTTTTTTCACTTTTTTTCAGGTTTGTGCGGTGCAGGTGAAAAACACGGGTCAGATGTACGCCTGCAAGAAGCTGTGCAAGAAGCGACTAAAGAAGAAGCAGGGTGAGAAAATGGCCCTGCTGGAGAAGAGAATCCTGGAGAGGGTGCACAGCCCGTTCATCGTCAGCCTGGCGTACGCCTACGCAACCAAAACTCACCTGTGTTTGGTGATGACGCTGATGAACGGCGGAGACCTGAAGTATCACATCTACCACATCGGTGAGAAAGGCATCGAGATGGACCGGATCATTTATTACACCGCTCAGATCACTACAGGAATGCTGCATCTACATGCCATGGACATCGTTTATCGGGACATGAAGCCAGAGAACGTTCTCCTGGACAGCCAGGGGCACTGCAGACTGTCGGATCTCGGCCTCGCCATCGAGCTTCCTGCGGGAAAAACTTCAACTCAGAAGGTCAGACAGCAATCTTTAAATCTGCTGTTTGTACAGTGTGAAGAATAAAAAAATTTGTTGGTCAAGAGGAATGTGTTGGTTTCAGGTTAAAAATGACCAAATAACTGGTGAAACTTAAGTATTTATTTAATTAATGCCATCATAACATCATGACGTCTATCCGCCATCGTCCCGCCCACTTCTGGATGGCAAAAGACACGTTCCTTATCGGATGCTGGGGCCAAAACCCGAAAACAAAACCAGTTCACAGCTAACTCGCTTCTAACACAAGGCTGAATCCCAAATCCCTCTGTAACCCCTGATGAAGTGCACTTAGTGTTTGTGGAACAAGTGATTGTACACCCTACATAGTGCACTAGCTTTCGATTTAACTCCTAAACAGTTAATTAACTATTAATTAGACAGCTTAAAATGTCAGTATTAGTTAATGTTACCTGCATGTCATTGAATGAGCTAATGCTAATGCTAACACTAGCAAATGACTCCAAATTCAAGGAGGAGTCACATATCTGTAATCACGTTATAATATCAAATCAAACCCCTGCAAATTAATACCCGTTTTATCTTCTTCATCCATGTGAGGGTTGCCCACTAGAGGGCACTGTGTTTAAGTTTTTGTATGTAGACTCAGTTTCCCAGGAGGCTCCTCGGTCAGGTGACGCGGATGCTCATTAGCATTGTTATAAACACCTGTTTGTTCTGGGAAACTGGGCCGAGCATTAATTTCAGTTCTGTTGAGTGGGTTTTGTTTCATCTGGTTCTGTTTGGTTTAATTATCGTTGGCCTTTTGGTTTCTGGAGCTCTTTAAGTTAAGTTTGTATTTGTCTAGATTTAGTTTACGTCTCTTTGTCTCTGTGTCTCCTAGCAGGATTAGCCTCTAGCAGGATTAGCCTTGTGTTTACCCTCATGTGTGAGTAACTTCCTTTGCATGTGTAGTTCTTAGTCTGTATAAATACTAATGAGCGTGATACTAACCTGGTTAGCTCTTAGTCTGTGTAGGTACTAACCCATTTAACAACTAACCTTTAGAGTTCCTAGTCTGTTTCATACCTAGTCTGCTGTGTACCTTGTCTGTTCATCCCTTGGGTCTCAGGCTACTAGCCTGTTTAGCCATTTGTCTGATTAGCTACTAACTAGCTTAGCAGCTAATGTGCGTAACAGCTAGTAGACCTAGCCAAGCCAAGTGTGTGTGTTTATCCCCTGCATGTATAGACCCTAGTGTTTTAGTCCGCTAGTCTGTTTGTGTCTCGTCTCATCCGGTTTGTATCCCATGTCTGTATTGTATTAGTGTGTGTGTGTGTGTGTGTGTGTGTATAATCCCTAGTCTGTGTATGTTTTAGTTTCTTATGAGTTCTCTTTATAGTAGGCTCCAAGTTCAAGCCAACTTCCTTTGTTCATGTTTGTTTGGATTATTATTATTATTATTATTATTATTATTATTATTAAAGCCTCTTTTGTTACACCTCATCCCCCTCTGCGCCTCACCTTCATGCCCACAGTCCAACACCTAGCAGAACGTGACAATCCATTTTCACACACTTGTTTGCCGCTAGGTTAATCCAGTACGTCATCAGATGATTCAGTCAATCGTTCTGGATTTTTTTCTGGCTTCAAAATAAATTTAATTATCAACGAATATTCACAGTGGCCTAATGTTGGTGTACGATGCTTCTGCCATAATGGGAGTCATTTGATTTATTATTGACTTATTGTGGACAAATTATTTAACAACAATGATTGAAGGACTTACACAGACAAAATTGTACTGTTGTCATAAAATCACTTTTTATGGATAAGTTAATAATAATAATAATAATAATAATAATAATCTAGGACCTCTGTAGTTCAACTAGGGGCCGTGGAGGCCAGTGGTGTCCGTTGTATTTATTCCATGTGGACAACATCCAAACTCCATGCACACCGACCTGACACGGGAATCAAACCCAGGACCTGGAGGCAACAGTGCTAACCAATAAGCCACCGTGCCACTAATAATAATAATAACTTTAAAAAAAATTAGTTTTTACAAACACAGATACACGTGTTTGCTTTAATATAACTTACAAGAATATTACATACAAATGAGTGAAGCAACCACAAACATTTTAAACAGTGGAATAAAGCGCTACTGGTTTATCAAAGTTCAGGTTTAAACCCCACACCGGGTCAGTACTTCACCTGCAGGTCACATGGATATTAGATTTAATCTGAACCAATGAGATACATCACGTCTAAAGACAACATCAGGTTGGTAGGAAATTATAATAATAATAATTTTTTATTTATAATGCACTTTATATTTGAAGCAAATCTATTTATTTTTGCTACCAATTAATTTCAACCCAAAACCTTTCATAAAAAGATACATTTTAAGACCAGATTTAAAATCAACAGTCTGTGGCGTCCTCAGAAACTCTGGAAGATCATTTCATAGTCCAGGTGCCGCTGAGCAAAAAGCCCGATCTCCCATAGAATGAAGCTTCAGAGGTTTCAGAAGATGAATTGAGACAGAGCAGAGGTTGTGTGTAGATGTATGTGAAGTAATAAGTTCTTTGAGATGTGAGGAACTCCTGGTTGCTAACAGTGTGATTGATCTCAGTTTCGGTGAGCTTCCCTTGGGAATAATGGAGCAGTTCGGGCCTCTCTCCAGAGCTTGGATAAGAGCCATCCTGGTCCAGACTAAAAGTGTCGACATCAGTGACGAATGGCTTTTAAGGTGGATGCTGACATAAAGAGGGTCAGTGGTAGCTCATTGGTTAAGGCACTGGCCTACAATTTGGAAGGTCCCAGGTTCAAACGCCACAACCTTTAAATTGCCGCTGTTTTCCCCTTGAGCCACTTCAAGGTGTCTGGGACTAAGAATGCAGATTAGCACTAACACGCTAGGTTTTGTGTGTATGAGACCAGTTCAGGGTCATGGACAGTAATCATGTGAATTTGGTCATGTGACCTGGGAGTGCGATGAGAACTCGCTTAAACTCCATCACGGAGGATTCGCACTTCACTCCTGACAGGAAGCTGAGGATTACAGCTAAACCAGTTAGGCCTCGGCTCTGTGGCTGTTCTGCGTAGATCAGGGATGAGTCGAAACCCTTAGATAGGTCAAGGTTCCAAACATTTAATGCCAGCGAATGAAACGAAATGAACTGAACTTCTCTCTGACTAGACTGGTATTAAATTATCACCAGTTACACCAGCACATGAAGTCTGAGTTTAATGTGTCACTGGTGACTGACAGGAAGGGAGTCGGGATCGTCTTTTTATTTAAGTATTCGCAATAACAATTAACACAACATGCTACACAATGACCACAGACAGTTTACATCTACGTTTCCCTCTTCGGGCGTCAGGGTTTACACTCCAACATCAGGAGAGAGGTTTGTAAATCCTAAAATAGCTCAGAGTAGACGCCTGGTAATGATGACCTCTGGGGTCGACCCAGGACACGCCGCAGGAAGTGTACAGTATACTGTATATATGCGGCTGGTCTGTGAGCGGGTTGGAATCATCCAGGACGATTTGGAGGAAGGTGCTGGAGACAGGGATGTCTGAGGGTGACGCCCACCTTTTCCTCTCCAGACAAGCTTTATTCCAGATGCACCAACACAATGGAAAAGGAGATTGATCAAAGGCAATGCCTCTACCCAAGTCCTGAGCAGTCCAAGCCCTGTACCGAGAGAAGTGGGTCCGGTAAATCGGGCAGAACAGAGACTTTCAGTGCCATCTTTATGTTTTATTGTGTCTCAGAAAATGTCCATTACGTCATGTAGTGGTTGTTTTAACTTGTTCAGCGCTTTTGTCTCATTGCACTTGGTTTGTAAACAAACACCTGCACCAATAGATATTAATTAGAAAAGATAAAGTGAATATTTTGACTGGGATTAGTTCATATTTTCACTTTGTCTGAAATAACAGCGCTGAAGTGGTATAAGTGAATTTTAACACGCTGGAGTCGTTTTAAGACAAAACTTCATCTTTCATCTACTGTATATAGACTTTCATTTTTCTTTTTCTTTTTAAGTAACGAGAAAGAGAAAAAGAAAATAGGAATTTCAATCACCTTCCACTCCAATCTCTCTCTCTCTCTCTCTCTCTCTCTCTTTTCCTCAAGTTCAAGTCCGAAGTTAAAGTTTATTTCATGACTGTTTAACTTTATTCCCAATGCGAGTTAAAATGACAAAAACTTAGACACACAGTAACAACACGTAAAGCAACAGATAAATATTTAACATGCATAGACCTGAATTAGCACGTGTTCTACAGAGAGATGCCGAATTTAATGATCAATTATAAAGCAATAAAATGTCGATTGGAGGTGATTAGTGACTCTCGTCTGATGAAGAGTGAGTGTAACGGCAGCTGCAGCCCAACACTTCCATCATCTTCCTCTGAAACACGGCTCAGGTTCTGTACAGTGTGTTAAAGTTCATCCGTCTGTCTGTCTGTCTGTCTGTCTGTCTGTCTGTCTGTCTCTCTGTCTGTCTGTCTGTCTGTCTCTCAGGCTGGGACAGGAGCGTACATGGCTCCCGAGATCCTGACTGAGACGCCGTACAGGACGTCAGTGGACTGGTGGTCTCTGGGCGTCAGTATTTATGAGATGGTCTCCGGCTACACGCCGTTTAGAAAAGATAAGGCGGACAAGGATGAAGTGAAGCGGCGCATCATCAACGACGAGCCTGTGTTCGAGCACAACAACTTCGACCCGCTCACTAAAGACGTCATCCAGCAGTTCATGAAGAAGAAGGTGGAAGAACGACTCGGCTGCAAGTAAGAGACCAGGTCAAAGGTCACTGTGAGTCAGCGAGATGATTCGAGTTATTACTAGGGGTCGAATTGTAAAGAACTAATTCAAGCGGGATCAAGGGGTTATTAACACAATGTAACCTTCATTATATCAAAACAAAACACATGCATTTAAACGTGCAATTGTCAAAACTGCCACTGAATCCGTTCCATGAGTTTCAACTGGGGAGGATTAGAGGAGCAGAATAAAAATCTACACACACATTAGTAATGAACTGATTTAAATTTAATAGTACTATAGTTCTGTATGATTACCAGTCTGTCTCTCTCTCTCTCTCTCTCTCTCTCTCTCTCTCTCTCTCTCTGTTCCAACATTATTCTTCATTTTAACAACATGAGCATAAAACGTGTTATTGCATGAGAATGTTTATTAAATTACTTCATATGGAAAACAGCATCATGAGATGGTTTACTCCTGTTTTGGGGCTAGTTTGTTTATTTATTTGTTTGTTTGTTTGCTTGCTTATTATTTGCCATGCAACCTGAATAAAAAAAAACATCATATAAAACTTAATTTAGTGTTTTTATTAATTTTGTGTGCAAAGCTTCTGAGACTCAAACTTAAGTTTTTCTAGAATGAATATTCCAATATTTATTTATTTATTTGTTTGTTTGTTTGTTTGTTTGTTTTGGGATCTGTAAACGCACACGTTTATGGTGATTAATGTTCAGTGCTACACTGTGTGTGTCTCCACAGGGGTGACGACCCCCGGAAGCACGAGTGGTTCAAATCGATTAATTTCCCCCGTCTGGAAGCAGGACTCGTCTCTCCACCATGGCTTCCCAAACCCAACGTCGTCTACGCTAAAGACACCGGAGACATCGCAGAGTTTTCCGACATTAAAGGCATCGAGTTCAACGAGAAAGATGAAAAACTCTTTAGAGAGTTCAGCACAGGCGCCATTCCCATCCCCTGGCAGAAGGAGATGATCGACACCGGACTTTTCGACGAGCTTAATGATCCACAAAGGAAAGAGTCTTCTGTTGGACTGGACCAGGACAAGAAATCAGGCACATGCACACTCCTGTAAACACACACACACACACACACACACACACACACACAAAACACTTCTTTATTTGGAACAGCTCTGAAGAACGAGAATGAAAATGGTTCACTGATCAGACGGAGTGTAGATAGGAGTCTGGGTCGAACTGTTCCTCTCTACTCTTCCTGCTGTTCCTTTTGTGCAGTAGTACACCTGCTCGCCAACAGGGGGCACCAAAGTGTCCATCTGAACTGAGATGATTTTAGAAGAATTGTTTCTCGCAGGTTTCTTTAAAAGTGAAGTTATTGTGATGTACAGTGTGTGTTCAGTAATCTTGTAGCACAGAGTCAGGACTGAACATGAGAACTCAGATCCTCAGACGTGACTACAGACCGAAGCTCTACTCAGACGTTACGCTTATGTGGGCGGAGTTTGTGTGGTGTCACAGTTACAGGGTCGTTTTTGTTTTGGTCTTAATTTTGAATAAACGCTTTATATCTCGATAACATCTGAACCTTCCTGTCTGTGGCGTTAAACTATAATATACTTGTATAATAGCAGATAAACTCGATATTTCTGCTCCATAGTGACTGATTAGGAGACGTGATACAGAAATCAGATTCTACACTCACTGAACACTTCATTAGTTATGGCTGTTCGACTGCTCGTGTGTCTAATCAGCTCTAATCAGACGGCAGCAGCTCAGTGCGGTCAGGCTTGTAGACATGATGAACTGATGAAATTTCCACTGCGACATTCTGATGGTTGGGTCAGAATTAGGTTCTTATCACTTTTGGGTACTAGTACCAGTTGGTCATGGTTTAAATCCCACAGCCTACCTACTGTAAGTATCGTTGCTGTTCGTGTCCATCCCTTTATGAGCACAGAATAACACACCGGGTCACAAACCTAAAATCATCTCACACTGGTTTCTGGACCATGACAATGAGGTCACTGCACTCACACGCCCTCCACAGTCACCTGATCCCGGACAGACTCTGGTACTGTACGTGGTGGCATCATGTCAGTATGGACCCCAAACCTTTCAGGAGATTAAGGAGCAGCTTATTGAATCTGTGGCATCAAGAACGAAGGCAGTTCTGAAGATAAAAGGAGTCCAACCCAGAACTAGCAAGGTGTACCTAATGAAGTGGCCACTGAGTGTAATTAAAGAGTATCTCCCGAATATATAACAAAGGCACATGGGATGTAAAAGCGGATCAGCGATGTGTTGTACATTTGGTTTTATACTTGATACTGATTACGTATAAATAGTGTTACAGCATGAAGAAGGAGAAAATGTTGTTTTAGTTGTTTATTGTTTTTCCTCGATTCATTGTAAATATTTACTTTCCATAAGAGAGAGATTTCCTAAACTGCGTTTGTGTTTAATTCACTGATTCTGTCCTGATGCTGAAATTAAACATTGTTTGACGAAACTGTAAATGTTTAATAACTGTGTAATAGAATATATTATGTGTTAATATCTTGACATATCAATGTACATACGTACGACGCTTTGCATATTAATTAGCATCTACAGGGATCTGATTGGTTTGTGAATGATCACATGATTCAATGATTACAAATTAATAAAACGCTTTTAAGCTTTTTATTGCATAAGACGTTTGAAACGTTTGAAAACGTCCGGAATTTTTTCTATTCATGGAACTACTTGTATATGAACGTGGACAATATTTAATTCTGGTGATATACGAGGGGCGTTCGGGTCAAAGCGGGACTTTTGATAGTACAGAATAACAGAACTCCCAGAACTTATCGCAGTGTCTCACTAGTGCTTGGACACCATCAAGGTATAAAGTTCTCTCAGTACGTTGGAGCCACGATCGGACTGTCTGCTGATTGACGTTACTGTAATGTGTAAGTGGTGCTGCTGAATGTAGATGTACACACTTCTTTAAAACGTTTGCCGAAAGTCTCTACTTCTACTGTATACATTCTGTAAACGTCAATCACCTTTCCTATGCCTCCACTCCGGAAATTTCATCAGAAGTTCCAATTTGACAAACTTGATGCAATGTTTAGTTCATTTATCTACATGTGGGTAGATTGGCTGTGTCTTTGAAATTCTGTATGGAAATGTGGGTGAATCATTGTTCATACTCAATATGGGAATTTTAGATTAGATCAGATTAGATAAAACTTTATTGTCATTGAGCAAAGTACCAGTTAGCATCGAACCAGGAGTGTAAAACAGCCGACGCGATGGAGCGTAAAGTGCAAAAACAAAGAGGGTGGTAAGGTGGCAATAAGATAAAGTACTCAGCAAATGGACTGACTGTTATTTTCAGGACATGAAAATAACAGCGCAGGTGACATGATGTGTGTGAACCGAGTCTGAGACTCTGGATTACTGTAATAAAGACGGTAGACTTTAGTGTTTAGTCCATGTGCAGTGAAGGTGAATGTGAATGCAAACCACCGTGTGTGCTGCAGGATGGAGGATTAGTGCTGAGGTCAGATGGAGAAGCTGTTCCTTATCCTGTATGTAGTACCTCCAGAACAGGAAAACCCTGAGGAGTCTGTGGTTGGATTGAGAGACGTCCTTGATGATGCTTTCACCCTCTATAGACCGCGTCTGCCATAGATACATGTGTGGTGATGGCCAGTTAAGGCCACCTTATGGGGTGTACAGTATGTGCCCTTATATGGTTATGTGGGCGTGTCTTTATGGTAATTTATGGAAATAACGTGTGGGGGGGCTGGGTGGATGTGTTTTGCAGGTCATCAAAATCTATGTGACTTTTTGTCCTATTCTATATACATGATAATGATGGCATGTCTTTAAGTGTGTCCAGCTCTGAGTGGGCGTGTCATTAAGTTTAGAATGTATATGGAAATGTGGGTGCGTCTAAGAGTATATGTGGGAATATGGGTGTGTTATCGTGTCGTTTTCCAAAAGAAGCCTTCATGTAGGAAGAAGAAGAAAGGCGAGTGTATTTTTAACTCATTCGTTAGCTGATCTTCAAACAGCCCCGCCTTCTTACATCACAAATGTAATGATGTAATACTTAATGAGTTACATTATACTTCTGAAAAATAATCTGCTTATGTTCAGCCCATCATTTAGGCCATGATTATTACACCAGCTCTCTATCGCAGCGTGTCGTCATGCTGGTGTTTCACTCGACCCGACTATAAACTAGTGAAAGGCAGCGAGTCGAGTGAGCGTGTGAGGAGCAGAGACCAGGAAGTGCACTTCACTCAGGCTGATTCTCAGAGGGACATGTAAATCTCGTAAGGCGATTGAGTGGATTAGAGCTGTGGACTTAAATCAACCTGAAAATCCTGCGCGATTTACAGTAGGAGCGGACGAGCCCCCATGCCGTCTGACTGCAATAGTGATGAGTCGTTCATAAACGATTCGTTCTTTTTGAATGTGACTCGAGTATCTCGGAGACGGAGAACGAGTATCTCGGAGATTGATTTGTTCATGTTCTATTGGGCGCGCATGCGCAAATCATCACGACACCGCCGTAGGTTATATACAGGAAACAGAAATGAGTCGTTACCTTTGAATTTTTTGATCGGAGTCGTTCATTTTTTTGTCACGTGACTCCCATAGACGCTATGCACTGCAATAGATTCAGAAGAGCGAACGACTCGGACTAGAAGATATTAGAGCGGAGCTGCTCATTCTGTTTTATATTATATTATTATGTATTATAATATGTTCTTAGGCTGCATTGTAATATTTTCATAACTGGAACTATAGGCAAAATGTGTGTATGTAGACGTATTGGGCGTCTGTTTATTAAAAATGTAACCTTTTATTTTATTTCTGATCAAAAGAACGAAATGAACTAAATGACTCAAAAAAAAAAAATGACTCATTTTGATGAACGAGATTCAAAGAACTGAGTCACTAAAATGATCCAAACTTCACATCACCGCAGGCTACACGAGAAGTTACAGAGAGGGTGTGTGTGTGTGTGTGTGTGTGTGTTTGTGTGCATGGATGAGAAAATAGCTGAAATCTTGCTTAACCCTGGATGTACCTGAAAATACACACACACACACACACACACACACACACACACACCCACACATTGCTTTATGGTAATGTACAGAAGGTGAAATGTGTTCTGATGTGTGATTATATGTTATTATGTGTGATTACTGTATGTGTGATTATACAGCTTGTTCCATTTTCTGCCCTAAATCACACACAGTCCAACATCACAGCTCACACGGTGCATTAGGAGGCGTTATAAAAGCGTAAAAGCATTAGAACAGTTTGAAATAACATTCTACTGTAAATTACATTCCAGATTTACAGCTTATAATAGATTCTAATGTCACATTACACTGAAGTGATGATCGACTGATTACAAAGGTCAGGTCAGGAGATACAACAAAATAAATCCTGCAGAAAGTTACGGGTCGCGCTGCCTTAATGATCAATACACTGTTGGAAATCATTCTGATGGATGTTAGTGTGAGATTTTCTTTGTGAGAGCAGGAAGCTGCTCATGACAGCACGTCTACTGATGTCTGTGTGTGTGTGTGTGTGTGTGTGTGTGTGTGTGTTCATTTACACAGAGGACGAATGCATGAAAATCATTAAACACTATGGGGCAGAATAGGAGGCAGTCCAGTGCGTCTCACACACACACACACACACACATTTTCACATTTTCTGTATTTCACTCTTTCAGGAGAGATTTGATTGATGTTATTCATGTGTGTATAATAATATTCGTGTTCGTGGGTCTGAGGTTCTCATTACCGCCTGAAGAGACTCAGGTCTGATTTTTTATACTGATGTGAAACAGGTCTAATTTTTAGGGTCTGATGTTTTCCATATTCTAGCTGAATCACTTCTGTATGCGGGTCCTAGATCTGATACAGATCCCATACACGGTCATGTGACCTGAATGAGAGCTCAGATGGGGATTCATGTGATTTATTCCCCTTTGCACATGCGTAAGGCGCTAATGTCAAAACTCTCATTTTTCTTGCAGTCGGTATGAATTAAAAAATAGAATATGATGATATCTGTTTCCTCACACAGAGGTTTATCATCGGCCCACCAGAGCGCTTATGGCTACGGTGCTAAATTATACTCTGAATAAATAAATAAGAATCCTGGTGGATTGAAAAATGGGTGATTTCTGCATTTTATAGAAATTTTAATAAATCTAACAAAAACACGTAAAGTTCCTCGGCTCAGAAATGTAGATATTAACTTTTTATTATTATTTTTTTTAATATGAACCTTTCTTTTTGTCCATGTCAGTTTGATGGACTGTAAATTACGGGACATCATGGTTTAGTTCCTGTATGATTTGAGGCTTTTACCTGATTTGATGTTTGGTCGTATCCCACCTGTTCCGAGTGTTTCCTGATATTTATGAGGTTTTAAATAAACCTGAGTGGATGCGAGAGAGAGAGAGAGAGAGAGAGAGAGAGAGTCAGCAGGAGACGAGCCACAGGAGCCGTGAGTGCACTGAGATAATTAACGTGAGACCTCTCACTCCTGCGGTCTGAAACGTTACACACTTTTTATTTTTAGAACAAAAAACAACAACAACAACAAGTCGAGTTTATAACAGCCGTGCTTTATGTGACAGGATGCAATAAGGCTTGAAAAAGTTGGAAAGTCAGATAAACATCTGAAGGCGTTTAAAGTGTTTGACGAGTGTTCCTCACGGACGGATCTGAACCTCGAGCAGGTGGACTTCAGATCCTCTCATCTGCACGATGCTGCTCCGTTCTCTCTTATACAGTCTGTACAGTTCAATCTGTTGATGTCGATGAGGTGTAGAAGCTGTCGAGGGTTTAGACGACCGTATCCAGAGAGAACTTAGAGCTTATTTTATTGCCATTAAATAAACAAAGAAGGGTCGGTGTAGTGGTGTAGTGGAGTTTGCATGTTCTCCCCGGGCCTCGTATGGTTCCTCCGGGTTCTCCGGTTTCCTCCCGCAGTCCAAATACATGCAGATTATCCTAACTGATGTTCCCAAATTGCCTGTACTGTGTGAATGAGGGTGTATACGCGTGTGTGTGTGTGTGTGTGGGTGTGTGTGTGTGGGTGTGTGTGTGTGTGTGTGTGTGTGTGTGTGTGGACCCTCTCATCCTTTCTAAAAGAATGTGAGCTCACACAGTCACAAAATGAACTAAACACAGGTACCTGTACCCCCTACAGAAAGGTGATGGTGATGTATAGTTGCAGGATCGTCGTCCTCACGTTTAGCACGTAGCGTTTGCGCGGTTTGATGAAACCCAGCTTTGGTGAAAGATTGATAGATGAGTCCTGCTGTGAGTTCACATAAAGTGGCACAAAACAGACACATTTCATCCACAATTTCCTATTCGAAATTATTCGATATTTTATATTTAAATGTCTATGAATTTGCAAATACAATTGTATAAGCCCCGCCCACTTCTGCTTTTGATATGTATAGACTTGTTATTTGCCTCCCAGTTCCTGATTGGCCCGTTCTGAACCTCGCTCTTCTGTTGTACTTTAGCTTTTACACATTGTAGCGCTTTAATAAACGTCTTCTAATGAGCTTAAACTCAATATGCTGTCAATATATATATCAATGCTGTGTGTCTGAGAGGTGTGTGTGTGTGTTACCTCCCGCTGTACATCTAGGCATTTGGCAGACATTGTCATTATACATGCATATATGTCATTGTCTGAGCAATTAAGGGCCCAACAGGGGCAACTTGTGGGGTTTGAACCTGGGACTTTCCAAACTGTCGTCCAAAGGCTTCACCACTGAGCTCCACCTCGCCCCTCTGTGACCCCTCTGTCACCTCACTGTCACCCCTTTGCCACCCCTCTGTCACCCCTCTGTGTAACTGGACACCGAAGATAACATTCATCCAACAGAGGGCGGAGCGAGGAAACACACATGATAATCATGTGACCCGCTGAACACAAACACACACACACACACACACACTCGAGTGTTTACTGCAGATATAAAATAAATCCTGACTGACAGAGAGAGAGAGACAGAGAGAGAGAGAGAGAGACAGACAGAGAGAGAGAGAGAGGACAGTAAGGCAGAGGAGAGTGAGACACAAAAGAGAGTGAGACACAGGTGAGAGAGACATTGAGAGGACATTGAGACACAGAGGCGAGTGAGACAGAAGAGGGGATGAGGGAGTGCAGTTGAACTTTAGAGAGTGTTTAACTCCGACCCTGTCGGTCTGTAATTTAGTAACAGGGTTTAAAGGAACGAGAGGAAGAAATGAATGTGTCTGAAGTTCTCTGGTTTATTCCCACAGTGGGGGTTAATAGTTCAGACACACGTCCACGTCCTCCTGTTACTGAGCTACAAAGGTGATGCTCAGGGTAGAACGAAGAGAGTTAGTTATACAGAGACTCAGACAGACAGACAGACAGACGGATGCTAGAAAGCACATCAGTACGCTCTGATTAAACAACATGTTTCTGGGGAGCTGGAGGAAGCATGCCCATATAAGGAATGAGGAAGCCCAGTGTTATAGACATCCAGTAGAGGAAAGAGGGATGTACGAGACAGAGACACAGGAAAGTCCTCACAAGGTCAGGAAACCTGACAAGAGGGAAGTTTGCAAAATAGAGGAAGAAAAGAGAAGAAAGCAGAAGTTTTAGAGAGAATAGAAATAAAAAGAGAGAACGCAAGAGAAAGGAGTGGAGAGAGAGAGAGAAAGAGTGGGGGGGGGGGTCCAGGAAAATGAGCTGTTTTCATGCGCTATAGACATCCACCATGTGCGTACCTGTGTGTGTGTGTGTGTGTGTGTGTGTGTGTTTCATTATTTCTATGTTGTCTTTTGTCCTTTCTTAAGAACATTTTTTCTTTTATCCTATTACTTCATATTATTATTATTGTTGTTGTTGTTGTTTACGTTGTTGTTAGCACTGTGTCTCCTCCTCTTCCTCCTCACATGATCAGGTTGCCAGATTGAGTAGAATTGCTACCTTGGTTCAGCTTTGTGTCTCAGCACTGAATTATTTCACCTGGTTGATGTTTGATTATTATTTATTTCTATATTATTCTTTTCATTTGGTGAGTAAAGTTGTTGATGTTTTTATGATGAAGTGTAAACGGTTTATATGAATCAGGGGTGAATCACAGGTCTGACTGGACCGCATTCCTTTATCCATCATATCTCTCAGACTTGGTTAGATGTTCTTAAACGAATAATTAATCTGTACACGAGGATCTGTAGCGGCCATTAGGACAGAAATGTTCTTATACCACCGTATTACCTGATGATAATGTTGATAAGTTCTCAGTTGAACCTGCTCTCGGTACGAGCGCTCGCCTGGAATAACCTTCACCAGCTGCTGTATGATCTCACCCTGTGTCACATCTGGAGACGGGAAGGAGCCTGACCTCCTGTCTCACTCTCTGGGGCTGGAACCGCCACCGTCGTGGTGTTAATCAGACGGAAAGAACAACTTTCCCTGAAGAAAAGTGAGAAATAAAGTGTTTTTAGTTTATAACACTGAAAAGTGATTTAGTGTAAATACCAGGATGTAAATATCAGTTTACTAAATGTGAAATGATCATCTGTAGTGTAAATGTGTAAAAATGTTTTTATTTATTTAATTATTCCCCATAGTGCTGCATTATCCTTCAATATGGCAACCTAGTTCAAAGAGCTGGAGCTGTAACACTGTGAGAGAGAGAAAGTGTGTGTGTGTGTGTGTGTGTGTATGTGTGTGAGACAGCTGAGAGTAGAGATTAGGTTTTATTTACTTTTATAGACAGCAGGATTCTGAAGCGGAGGCAAAGTTTAGACTTTAGACCTGAGATTAAACCGGATTACTGAGAGAGAGAATAAACTCTGATCTGGTGAGGATGATGATGATGATGGTGCTGCTCTTCCTCTTGCATTTCTCAGACAGTTTTCCTCTTAAAGGTGAGAAAAGAAAGAAACCAGACAGTAACTCTGACTTTACCTTCTGTGCATTATGAGATTAACTACCGGCTGCACGGGTGTGTGTGTGTGTGTGTGTGTGTGTGTGTGTGTGTGTGTGTGTGTATTACCTGTCCCTCAGGTGTGCTCCTGCTCTCTCAGTAATTTCTGGAAGAAGATCTGGAATTTGTCTAATAAATATATTCGAACTAACATAATGAGAGGAATCTATTTGACATCACTGTATGAATATTAAACATCCTCTAACCATCACACGTACCTCTATATCTACAGTATATACAGTATATTTGCTCAGATGTTCTCTTTATCCAAAGTCTATTTCATGAGTTTTGTTTTCCTTGTTGTTTTCCTTTTTGGTTTCTTAAACTACAAGAATGAGGAGAAGAAATATTTGATAATGAATTTAATCTTTATCATTACTAAGGTTTTTTTTTAAAGTAAATGTACATTTATTAGTAGTAAACTTCTCTTTCAGAATTGATGTTGGAGGATATTTTGAAAGTATACATTTTTTTGTAAGAATTATATATTTATGTATCCATATGGTGTAGATTTGTACTTTTGAATTCTGACGCTTCTTCAACATTTTTTTCCGCAAGTGACAAAATAATTAGTTTGTTGTTATTTGTTATCTTCTGCTCCTTTTATCATCGCCGGCTGTTGTTTTGGATTGTGTGTGTTGCTGTTCGAAGTAAAAAAATAGTGTGTATGTGTGTGTGTGTGTTTGCGTGTGCGTGTGTGTGTGTGTGTGTGTGCGTGTGTGTGTGTGTGTGTGTGTGCGCGCGTGTGTGTGTGTGTGAGAGAGAGAGAAACAGAAAGTAAAAGTAGATCAGCTGAGAAGGAGAAACTGTATTCGGTAATTAAAGTTACACTCTGGGTTTTTCCTCACTGTTGTTTACTGTAACTGTTGCGTCTCCGACTCATTAAATCATTTTAAAGTTATATAACTCTATCCAATACTTCTGTGATTATAAGATATTAAAATAAATTAAAGATTAGTTCTTAGTCCTAAATCCTCAGTAATGCAGAAGCAGATGTATTTGTGAGCACTACAGTATTTAACATCATGTTTCTTTCACATTATTTATTTATTATAGTTCCAGTAGGTTATGTACAGTACATTACATTATTGTTTTTCTAATTATTATTTTTGTTTGTTTCTTTATTTCATTATTATTTGTCACTGTTTTACAGTTGCATGTTTAATTCTATTTGCTGGTATGAAAGGTGCCATACTGTATAAATAAAGCTTATTATTAATAATATAGTTTTGTCTACAAAATATCTGTATTTATTATCACATGTAGAAAATTCATTCACACACTCCACAAAGTTTGAGAGATTGGTCTTTAATTATTACAAGGGTGCACATACTTTTGTTTGTATGAGCTTAATGTCATAAAGCAGCCCTGTGTGGTTTCTCCGAATCAGTGGGTTTATCAGAAAGGGTTCCTGTGATGTTCCTCTAAGGTGAGGTTCAGTAACCTGAAACGCCTTCATGTTAATGCTGGTGTTTATTCTGTGTACAGACTCGGTGCGTGAGCCTGGAGTCAACACCATCAACACCATCAACACCATCAACACCATCAACATTACGCGACTCGTCAACTCACAGGAGAAACAGAACGACACACACACATCCTCATGTAAGAAACTGTGGTGCGGGTGTGAGTCAGAACTCTAGATGTTTCTACATGTGGTGTTTAATTCAACTACAAACTACAAAGCTAGTGTTTACTGAAGCTCTGTACATTGTAGTTTTCCATGTATTTGCTAAAAGTTCAACTTTTCTGTGTGTGTGTGTGTGTGTGTGTGTGTGTGTGTGTGTGTGTGTGTGTGTTTCAGACGTGCCCACAGTGTCTGTAATTGTAGGAGTTTCGGCCTTCTTCACGCTTCTCCTGCTCAGCTTCATGCTGTGGACAAGACCTGGTATGGAAAGCTCACTGACTCCGCCCCTTAATTGTCTTGTTATCCATTTAGCCCCACCCCTTAACTCTCTCTATACCCATCCACGTAACTCCACCCTTTCAGCCATATCTATTTGACATTGCTAGTTAACTCATTACAGCTATCTATTTAACTCCGCCTTCTCATATCTCTTATGTATACATCCACATAACTCCGCCCCTCGTCTCTCTTATCTATGACCAAACGAAAGGGTCTGTTTGCGTGCCATCCGGCACCGGGTACACCCCAACCCGGAGGTACATCCGCTGTTTCTGTGGCAGTTATGTACAGGGTCAGGTTGCAGCTCGACACCCGATTATATCTCAGCACTTTGGGGGTGAAGGTCCGTGATTCAGGGTCCAACAGTGGCAGCCTGGCGGCGCCGCGGCCCGAACCGGGGACCCGAACCTATGATGAAAATTCTCATCTTTTTAAGTGGGAGAAGTTGCACAATTGGTGGCTGACTAAATACTTTTTTGCCCCACTGTACATATCACTCCATGTAATAACAGTTACAGAAGAATATTTATGTGCTTTTGAAGAAAACATTTTACATAACGGACCAGTTTTCAGATGGAAACAAAAAACCCATCCTGGGTTTTGCATGAAAATAGCTCTCAGCTGATTAACTCCACCCTCTCAGCCCCTTACTCAGGAGCATTATAGAGATTTATTTTTAAGTTAAATAATGAGATAAATATTGGCACCTCATGCACTAACCTACTTTTTTTTTTTAAATATGAAATTATATTTATTATGAACTGATGTGAATATTTTTATCTTTTAGTTAACTTGTGGATTTGGTGTGACCGGTGTTACTGCATGCTATGGCATTAACAGCTCTCTCTGTTTTCCTTCTTTTCTTTCCTGTTCTGTGAACTTCAGAGACTCAGGCTGGAGGTGAGGACGGTTTTCTCAGTAAAAACACTAATGACAGGTTACAGATTAGCTGCGGTGTGCACTGCTTCACCTCATGCATAACCATTTAAACATTTTAAATATGTTTTACAGTGTGTTATAGTACTGTGTAATGTATGTATGCAAATGTATAAAATGTATAAAATGAAGAGGTGGAAAAACATTCTTTTCTCATAACAGCCACAAATGAAACCGGAGCAAAAGGAAGTCAGAAAATCCAAAACCAAACAAACAAAAGTTGTTAAAAATAATTATTAAAAATGTTAAATCCACTCCAGCGATGCTCCCTAATGCAGTGACGGTAGGTGATGCATCTGTCAGTCAGGTGTTTGTGTATTTCGTGGAGTGTCTGATTACGTCCTGTATGTCTGATCTTGAGGAGCGTCTCGGCCGGTTCGTCTCTGCGTCTGTCTAGTTTCCTTCCACACCTGTGAGACTGACCTGAAGTGTAGAATTATGAAGAAATGGGAACCAGTGTCAATGTGACACTCCATCCCATGTGAACCCCACATTGTTCCCCAGTTCCCTGTTTATAGACTGGAAACCCCCTGTGACCCCAGGCAGGACAGGCTGAATGAAAAAAAGATGGATGAATAAAGGTATAAAAAAAAGAAATGAAAATGACTCAGAGCTGATTGATAGAGAAGCTCTCGCCATCTGCTGGCTGGACAGAACAATTACAGTTCCTCTTCCTAGCCTAGTGTTGTGTTAATGATATCACTACTATATAAACATGTATATAATATCACTTTGTTTTTATTTCTAAGGTGTTTTAGGTTCTCTTATTCACTACACCGCCGGCTCTCTGGGGAACAGAACATAGCAGGGAACCTTTTTACATTCAGAAACCCTCTGAAATTCCCTGCTGATGTGGTAAATGTGTGTCACAGTTCAATCTGACCTCACATTGTGTTTATAACATTGACCTTACAAAGTTATATTGACATCAATATGGTGCATGTTACCAGTAAAATAACAGTTTTTTTACGCTCCTACAGAGTGTACAGCTGAGAGCTCGAGCCCGGAGGTGGAGGATCATGGACTTGTTTTGAAGAAATAAAAGATTTTTTACTGCACACACACACACACACACACACACACAAGCTTCCTCCAAGTGTCTCAGGATGTCATGATGCTGTGTAATGTTTCCTTGCTGAGCTGAAATTACTACTTGGGACTCAAAGCAGCCTCATGTTTATTATTTATGAAAAGTAAGTATTTAATCTGCAAACCAGCACAGTAATCTTTTAATTAAAAGTTAATGCTAATTATACACATCCTGCAATGTTTGTATTAATAATTCAATCATTTTGTTGTTTGTAATTACCTTGAAACCCAGACTGCACTATAATATGCTGAAATTATTTTAGGAAAAAAGTTTGAAAATTAATTGTATTGTTTCAAAGTTGTGTTTTTTTAAACAAATAAACAAATCAATAAAAATATGTGCAAATTTATTTGCATATTTTCGAGTTACTGGATTTATTTTGTGACACAAAACAACACAAACTGGAATAGATGTTCATTACACAAGAACTGGATCCTTTTCAACCCGGAAGAATTATCGGTTGCACAATGTTTTAAAATACTTGCATTGCAAATATTTAAAACGTAAAAAATAAATATATATATATATATATGTGTGTGTGTGTTCAAATTTGTTTGTGCATGAATTAAATTAATCATTAACAATAATTTAAAAAAAAACTCTTTAGAATTAGATCAGAGATTCCGCACGGACATTATTACTGGTCGGACAATAACCTTTACTGCTGGTGGATTTTATTTTACTACCCGTTTTAGCTACTTCCCGCCTCCTGTGCAGTGATTGGACACTACACGCTAAGAGCCAATGGTTGTGCGTGTAGCCCATTGTTCTACCCAATCCAAGCGCGGGAAGGCGTAGCGTATCAGAAAACGAGTCGGAAAACAACCTGAAGCGTAAACCTGCTAGCTGTAACCCAACACTAATACCAGGCTAGCTATCAAAGTTTATGCAGCTCTTCACCTCCGTCTCAGAGATTGATTTACCGATTATTAGATTTTTGTTGTTTTTCTCGGGAAGATGGGGGTCCCTAAGTTTTACCGATGGATTTCAGAACGATATCCATGTCTGAGTGAAGTTGTGAAAGAGCACCAGGTTTGTGTTTTACCGCTTGTTAGCTTTAGGACTAGCACCCGGCTAACATTCCCCTCATTCAGGTTTTTAAAAAAAATATACATAAACACCTTATTAGGGATTACGTTTAGTTTAGAATATGACGTTACATCTTAAAAGGAGGTTAAATGTGACGTGTCACATTCTGAATTCTTAATATGCAGCGCTTTAGCTGGTCAGCTAGTCAACGCTGAGGAATTCTGGTTCAGTCCCAAAGTGTACAAAACCAGTACACTTGTAGTGCGCTAGATAGGGCGCGAGGGGGTATGTACAATGATGAACGAGTGGTCCTAGTTAGGGAGTAGGGAGAGATTTGGGATACGGCTCATGTGAGATCATTTATCGGATTGAGCGCTAGTTTGTCAGCATTAAACTGTAGTTTTAGCTTCATAGCTATTCATTCATAAAAAAGGCAAAATATAAAATGAATATATTTTAACGAAATATGATTTAATTTATTAAATATTGTTTAATCCTAAATGTACACATTTAATCTATAGGCACATTGTGTTGAAAGAATCCATTTTTAAACAGATTTTATTAGGTAAACAACTAGTTTGGTGGCGTCCTCTTGTGGGAGGGGCTTATGCTACTTTTCCTGTCAATCACAAGATCCACTAGCCAATCCCAGGCTTCATTGAGCTCGTGTATGTGGAAGAGGGCAGATAGACTTTCCATTGAGCAGCTCGAGAACCGACAGATGGGAAGCGCACGGTTCTCACGCTCGACTCAGTATTTCAGGAAGACAGAAGTCTCGTTTATGATTTGAATGTCAAATGAGTCCCTAAAGCGCCTGAAGCTTCTTCCTGATCGAAAGATTTTGACCCAGTTTAGTCCTCGGATAATCTGATGCTAAACGTTTCCAGTCTTTCACACTGTGTCTGGTGATATAAACAGATATAAAACATTTTCCCTCTTTCCCAGATCCCAGAGTTTGATAATCTGTACCTGGACATGAACGGGATCATCCACCAGTGCTCGCACCCCAACGACGAGGACGTGCACTTCCGCATCACAGAGGAGAAGATCTTCTCCGACATCTTCCACTACCTTGAAGTGCTCTTTCGCATCATCAAGCCCAGGAAGGTGTTCTTCATGGCCGTGGACGGCGTCGCACCCAGAGCCAAAATGAACCAGCAGCGTGGCAGGAGATTCAGGTACGGGATATAGATTTGGGTTCAGTGTCCACTTTCACGATTTTGCTGTGAATTCATGAATGGTGATGAGCCACGGATGTGATAAGGCGGGGGTGTGTGTATCAGGGTGACCCATAGGGATTCACATCATGGGGCTACAATTAGGGGCAAAAATTTTGTAATGTATCTATGGCATTTTATGATACCCGGGTACAGTGACCCACTGGGTCACTTTGGGTCATTCTGGCTGACCTGACTGAAGGTCACAGTGGGTCACATGATGCTCTTTTTCTTTCAGATCAGCAAAGGAAGCGGAGGAGAAGATAAAGAAGGCCCTGGAGAAGGGTGAGGTTTTACCCACCGAGGCTCGATTCGACTCCAACTGCATCACGCCCGGTTCGTCTCTCAACTTTCACTAAATAGAACTTTTTAATGCACTTAATTAGATAACAGGAAAATGTTTGTACTGTTTCTTTTTAAATAGTAATAATGGTGGTAATAGTAAAAATAATTAGCTGTTTAATTCTTGTTAATGAAGAGCTCAGATAGTGGTTCGAATAATTATTCTATAATTATAAAATAAAGGTCGTAAATTAGTTTAATCTATACCATGTAAATCCTACGCTTTGTCATTTAATTATATCATCCTCAGAAAGTTATGTAAATAGCATTGCGTATGGTTATATTTATTATTTTACTTGTATATGTATTTTATTTTTAATTGATGCACTGTCTAGTCTACCGTGCTTTTGTCAAGAAATACTTGAAATTTACTAAAATTAGATTAATATTTATTTTGACCATAAATGTATCGTCATAAAATCTAATTAAAATATCACATTTAATCAATCAATCAATCAATCAAGTAAATTAAGAGTTTCATTCTCTCTGCAGTTTATTAATTATATTTTCTCTGCAGGTACGGAGTTCATGGTCCGGCTTCACGAGCAGCTGAAATACTTTGTGCAGCAGAAGCTCTCCACAGACCGAATGTGGCAGGGAGTCAGAGTGTACCTGTCCGGTCACGAGGTCTCTCTCACACACACACACACACACACAGTAATAGGCCCTGCCCAAATCACTTTACATCCATAAATATTAGTAATGTCAATCAGGCACACTATATTATATTATAATCTCCACTTTAGCGATGGTGAGACCTTCAGATCATCCAGGTTACCATGACAACTGGCTCCTGCTTAGGCCTCCATGCTTAACAACTGTATTGTTATAATGATAAACACACACACCGTGTGTATACAGTGACACATTTATCCATTAAGAATGAGAACGCATAGATTGAAAGAACAACAATAAAAAGTTTTGTTTCTACACTTAGACATGGGCCGTGTCCCAAATCAGCAGACATGCCACGGTCATGAAACTCGCGGTTCAGATCGAATCATTATTACATAAAACAGTCAGTTTGCAGTTGTTGAAGTAAAGTGCAGTATGGGGCGTGACGAGTCCTAATGACAATAATCAGGATAAAAGTTTAATTTTAGTGAAGCAAACTCTGTGTATGTAATTATCACTGCAGAATGAGCTCAGTGCAGCTCAGCACACACAAGGTGCTGAGGTGCCATTATTTATAGGCAGTCATGTTTTTACATTTTGATGTGCAACTCAAAATCTGTAACTTAAATAAATGTTAATGTGTGTAGATTGAATCACTTTACTGAGTTAAGGTAGTGTATAATCTGTGTTTATTTTTTTCCCCTGTGTGTGTGTGTGTGTGTGTGTGTGTGTGTGTGTGTGTGTGTGTGTGTGTGTGTGTGTGTGATGAACCTCACAGACTCCAGGAGAGGGAGAGCACAAGATCATGGAGTTCATCCGTTCTGAGAGCACCACACCGGCCCACGACCCAAACACACGGCACTGTCTGTACGGCCTGGACGCTGACCTGGTGTGTGTGTGTGTGTGTGTGTGCGCGCGCGTGCAGAGAGATAGAAAGCGTGTTTGTATTTTTGTCAGTAATTGAACCCCCCCTCCCCCCCTTCTGTCTGTAGATAATGTTGGGTCTGACGAGTCATGAGCCTCACTTCTCACTGCTCAGAGAGGAGGTCCGCTTCGGGGGGAAGAAGAACCAGAAGAGGTGTGTGTTGTCCTGGAGGAGACCTGTGTGTGTGTGTGTGTGTGTGTGTGTGTGTGTGAGAGAGAGAGTTTAACCGGTGCTAGTGTTTTATCTCTGCAGGATAACGGCTCCAGAGGAGACGACGTTCCACCTGCTGCACCTCTCCCTCATGAGGGAGTACATCGGCTACGAGTTCTCTCCTCTCAGGGTCAGAACAACTACACACACACACACACACACACAATCTTAAGAGCATGTTATTGTAAGTTTAAGGTCTCTTTGCTCAGTGGCACAGTGCACAGCAGTGATGTGTGTGTGTGTGTGTCTCAGGAGAGGATCTCGTTCGGCTATGATGTCGAGCGGATTATAGACGACTGGATCCTGATGGGCTTCCTGGTGGGAAACGACTTCATCCCCCACCTCCCCCACCTGCACATTAACCAGGACGCGCTGTCTCTGCTCTACAGGACCTACATCGCCGTCCTGCCCACGCTCGGGGGTCAGACGTCTGCCTGTCTGTCTGTCTGCGTGTCTGTCTGTCTGCCTGCCTGTCTGTCTGCCTGCCTGCCTGCCTGTCTGTCTGCATGCCTGTCCGCATATCTGTTTGTCTGCCTGCCTGTCTGCGTGCCTGCCTGTCTGCGTGCCTGCCTGTCTGCCTGCCTGCCTGTCTGTCTGCCTGTCTGTCTGTCTGCGTGCCTGTCTGTCTGTCTGTCTGCGTGCCTGTCTGTCTGTCTGCCTGTCTGCGTGCCTGCCTGTCTGTCTGCCTGTCTGCCTGCCTGTCTGCGTGCCTGTCTGTCTGTCTGTCTGCGTGCCTGTCTGTCTGTCTGTCTGTCTGCATGCCTGTCTGCATGCCTGTCCGCATATCTGTTTGTCTGTCTGCGTGCCTGCCTGTCTGTCTGCGTGCCTGCCTGTCTGTCTGCGTGCCTGCCTGTCTGTCTGCGTGCCTGTCTGTCTGTCTGCGTGCCTGTCTGTCTGTCTGCGTGCCTGTCTGCGTGTCTGTCTGTCTGCGTGTCTGTCTGTCTGGGTGCCTGTCTGCGTGCCTGCCTGTCTGTCTGCGTGCCTGTGTGCCTGCCTGCCTGTCTGCGTGCCTGCCTGTCTGTCTGTCTGCCTGCCTGTCTGTCTGCCTGCGTGCCTGTCTGTCTGCATGCCTGTCCGCATATCTGTTTGTCTGTCTGCGTGTCTGCGTGCCTGCCTGTCTGTCTGCGTGCCTGCCTGTCTGTCTGCGTGCCTGCCTGCCTGTCTGCGTGCCTGCCTGCCTGTCTGCGTGCCTGCCTGCCTGTCTGCGTGCCTGTGTGCCTGCCTGTCTGCGTGCCTGTGTGCCTGCCTGTCTGTCTGTTTGTCTGTCTGCGTGCCTGCCTGTCTGTCTGCGTGCCTGCCTGTCTGTCTGTCTGCCTGCCTGTCTGTCTGCCTGCGTGCCTGTCTGTCTGCATGCCTGTCCGCATATCTGTTTGTCTGTCTGCGTGCCTGCCTGTCTGTCTGCGTGCCTGCCTGTCTGTCTGCGTGCCTGCCTGCCTGTCTGCGTGCCTGTGTGCCTGCCTGTCTGCGTGCCTGTGTGCCTGCCTGTCTGTCTGTTTGTCTGTCTGCGTGCCTGCCTGTCTGTCTGCGTGCCTGCCTGTCTGTCTGCGTGTCTGCGTGTCTGTCTGCGTGTCTGTCTGCGTGCCTGCCTGTCTGTCTGCGTGTCTGCCTGTCTGTCTGCGTGTCTGTCTGTCTGGGTGCCTGCCTGTCTGCGTGCCTGTCTGTCTGTCTGTCTGGGTGCCTGTCTGTCTGTCTGCCTGCCTGTCTGCGTGCCTGTCTGTCTGTCTGTCTGGGTGCCTGTCTGTCTGTCTGGGTGCCTGTCTGCCTGCGTGTTTGTTTGTCTGTCTGTCTGCGTGCCTGTCTGTCTGCGTGCCTGTCTGTCTGTCTGTCTGCGTGTCTGTCTGTCTGTCTGTGTGTTTGTGTTTAATTTCTCTCTCTCTGTGTTCATTAGGATACCTGAATGAAAACGGTCATCTAAACCTGGCTCACTTCGAGAAGTACCTCGAGAAACTGGCAGAGGTGTGTGTGTGTGTGTGTGTGTGTGTGTGTGTGTCTGTGTGTCTGTGTGTGTGTGTGTCTGTGTGTGTGTGTCTGTGTGTGTGTGTGTGTGTGTGTGTGTCTGTGTGTGTGTGTCTGTGTGTGTGTGTGTGTGTCTGTGTCTGTGTGTGTGTCTGTGTCTGTGTGTCTGTGTGTGTTTTTATAAAGCGTTTACATAAACTCCTGAAATTAAACTGCAGGTACTGGAAGTGTGTGTCTTTTCTTTTTGGGAAAGGTATGTACTTTTTAATCAGGGTTTTTTCTCACACACTCTCTCACACACACACACACACACACACACACTTCCAGTAACTGCTGTGTTTCATTTCTGGAGTTAATGTAAATGTAACTCTGAGGGATTCCAAGCTTGTATAAACAAACCCTGTCCGTGTGTCTGATCCTGTCTCTCTCTGCAGTTCGACCGTGAGCACTTCAATGAGGTGTTTGTGGACCTGAAGTGGTTCGAGAGTAAAGTGGGGAACAAATATGTGAACGAAGCAGCCGGTCTCGCCGCCGAGGAGGAGCAGGGCAGACAGGGCAGGAGGAACAAGGTGTGTGTGTGTGTGTGTGTGTGTGTAAACATAATCAAGTAAATATAAACAAAATAATTCTCAAGGGAAATTAAAAGTTGTGTTTCGTGTTCAGGTGTGTAAAGACTCTCTCAGTCTGGCAGCTTTGGATGGAGAACAAGATTTACCATCTTCTACAGGAAAAGGTACACACACACACACACACACACACACACACACACACACACACACACACACACACACACAGTTATCACCACGACTCTGCCCACGTTCTAGTGTCAGACATGTTTAATCTTGTCTCCTGCTAGCTCCATTCTGCACTCATTAGCATTTAGCATAAATTCACGCGGCTAGATCCTAGCGTCTTATTCCAGATTAGCGCAGCTCTAATCTTTCACTTTATTCCAGAAAACACTCCGTATTTAACACACCCTCGCTTCAGTCGGGAATATTATCCACACGTGCCTCATTTCACACGTCTCCACTTCTTACCCACAATGCAACAGAAGGTGGTGAGGAGGACGTCGAGGACGAGGACATGTTTGAGACGGAGTTCCGGCAGTATAAGAGAACGTACTACATGACCAAGATGGATGTGGAGGTCGTGTCTGAGTGAGTGCGCACACACACACACACACACACACACACACACACACAGCCTTGGTTTTTCATGACCTCAGACCGTTGAGTTTTCACTAAGCGCTGAACGCGATGCGGTGCGAGACGAGCTGAGACCGGAGTAGATTGGTGTGTTAAAGTCGGTAGTGTGATGATGTCGTGTCTGTGTGTCTGTGTGTCTGGTTCGCAGTGAGTTCTTGGCCGGTCAGGCTCGCTGCTACGTGGAGGGAATCCAGTGGATCCTGCATTATTACTATCACGGAGTTCAATCCTGGAGCTGGTGAGGGAGCGCGCACCGCTGTCTCTCTCTCTCTCTCTGTCTCTCTCTCTGTCTCGCTCTGAGTAACGTAGACACATGTTTAAGGCGTGTCTGTTTGTACAGGTATTACCCGTATCACTACGCACCTTTCCTCTCAGACGTGAGGGACGTCGCTAACCTCAAGTTGACCTTTGACCTGGGGAAACCCTTCATGCCCTTTGAACAGCTGCTGGCGGTTTTACCCTCAGCTAGCAAAGAGCTGCTGCCTAAATCATACCAGGTACCCGTCACATGTACCCCTTTTATACAGAAAAGCAGAGAGAGAGAGAGACGGATGGAGAGAGAGAGAGAACTAGACAGGCAGGCAGACAGGAGAATAGAGAGACAGACTGAAAGGAAGATGGATGGATAAGTAGACCTAGTGGCAGACAGGTGGAGGTAAAGATGGAGATGCAGTTTGTTGGATGTGTAGACAGATAGTCAGACTGACAGGAAGACAGTTTAATACTGGAGGAATGTACAGACAGACACATGGAGGAGTAGAACGACAGATAGAGGAATGAACGCAGAGGAACAGATGGGTAAAGACAAACATGGATGTACGGATAGACTGAGGGCAGACGGTGGAACGGACAAGCATGGAGACAGAAGGAGGAGGAGACAGACGGGGAGACAGACGGAGAAATAGGCAGACGGGGAGACAGACTGACAGATGAGTAGACTGTCAGGAAGACAGATGGAGGAATAGACGGATGTGGAGACAGACAGAGGGAACCGTCTAATGAGACGAGGGACGGTGCAATAGATGGACAGCCAGACAATAAATAAAAGGACAGATGAGAGAATAGACTCATGCAGGTAAAAACATAAGCAGACAGACAGACAGACAGACAGGCTAGTGAGTGACAAGATTAGCAGGTAGACAGTCAGACAGACGTGTGAATAAACAAACGGCGGATAGACGTGTAGAAAGACATGAGTGGGTGAATCGATGAACGGAGAGACGAAGATGCAGTACAAGACCTCCGAAATACAAAACCATAGTGTGTGTGTGTGTGTGTGTGTGTGTGTGTGTCAGGACCTGATGACGTCTCCGAGCTCCCCGATTATCGAGTACTACCCTGTGGACTTCAGGACGGACCTGAACGGGAAGCAGCAGGAGTGGGAGGCCGTCGTCCTCATCCCCTTCATCGACGAGGTTTCACACCTTCTCACACACACACACACACACACACACACACACACACACACACACACACCTGTTGTACTTCTAATACACACTCTCCTGCACCATGCTCCACCTCATGGTGTGTGTGTGTGTGTGTGTGTGTGTGTGTGTGTGTGTGTGTGTGTGTGTGTGTGTGTGTGTGTGTTTCAGAATTGCTTGTTGGCAGCCATGGCCTCGTGCACGGACACTCTGAGTAAATCTGAGCGAGAGAGGAACCGACACACTGAGTGTGCAGTGTACTGTTACGACAAGGAGCTCGACTTCACACTCGTATCTCCACTGCCTGAGGTGTTCCCCAACATCATACACTGCCACGCCAGGTACACACACACACACACACACACACACACACACACACACACACACACACACGCTATTTAAATAAAACTTATTAGGAAGTAATTTAGAATTGCGTTCAAATTGAGTGAACAAAACCTGTGTGTGTGTGTGTGTGTGTGTGTGTGTGTAGGTCGATGCCCATCCCCATGGACGCCTGGCGAGTGTCTCTTGACGTCGTCAGACGCAGAATAGATAAGAGCATGCTGTATTTCTGCGGCTTTCCCACCCTGCAGCACATCCACCATAAAGTACACGTCTTATTATTATTATTATTATTATTATTATTATATTAATGTAACTTTAAACCACTTCCTGTGAATGAGATTAACTTCCTGCTTGTGTTTCTCAGTTCTATAAAAAGAAGTGCGGCGTGGTCGTGTTCCAGCAGAGCAGCCGAGGAGAAAACATGATGCTGGAGATTTTAACCAACCAGCAGGAGGAGCCGGTGAGCACAGTGTCTGGATATGAACGCGAATTAAAAACCAGTTAATTCAATTTAAACAAAGGCCGTCATTGCAAACACCAAATAAAATAACATTAAATAAAACATCACTGTTGGAATTAAGGTATATTGAACTGATTTTTAAACTGGTTAAAAATTGAACTAAATTAACCTAGTGCAAAAAGCTTAAATAAACATCTGTATAAATTCTGTAAAAGTAAATGTCTGTATGAAATATAATATATCGGTAAATAAACATAAACTGTATAAACAGTGGAAACAAAAGTAACACTTAATAGCCAAAACAAATTAGAGGTAAAAAAAAAAAAAGCTTGTGTGTGATATTCTTTTGTGTGTGTGTGTGTGTGTGTGTGTGTGTGTGCTTTAGGTTTTGGAGGATGTCGCAGCACTTGTGTTGGGAAAGTGTGTGTTTGTGAACTGGCCTCACCTGGAGGAGGCGCGTGTAATCGCCGTATCAGACGGAGAGACAAAGTAAGACTTTCACCTGAATTGTGGGCGGGGTTATGGGCGGAGCTACATCCTCTTCACAGGACAAAGTCACTCTTCTAGACTTAATTTTTTGGGGGCATTTGTGTGTATTAATAATAATTATAATGTTTCTCTGTCTCAGGTTTTTCCTGGAGGAGTCGGCGGGAGTGCAGAAGCTGTACGAGAACACGCCTCCTCCCATTAAAGTGCTGTATCTCAGCGATAAAGAGCAGAAGGAGTGGGTTAAGGAGGTGCAGGGCCTCACTGAGCAGTAAGCGTCTGATTTATTAATTTTTTTTGGGGGGGGGTTCAGAAAATAAGGTGTCGATTAATTCTCTGAAACAGACGCAGCGACCGCAGTGCAGGTTTATTTTAACGTGCTTGTGCCGGTACGTCATGGTTTCTATATTAACGGCTCATAATTGTTGCAGTGATGAAATTTTCTTAAAGTAGGAGGACGTTTCTATAATTTGAGTGTAAGGCATCTCCAGTGTTAGTGTTGGACAGACGCAGTCACATGACACACTACACTGTTTCTGCACACACACAGTGTTTATTGTTTACTTTAATGAGTTTAGTAGAATTTGTCCAGTTTAGTTGGAATCATTTATCATGAAGAAAATATTCCAACATGATTAAAGGGGTTTTATAACAGCAGTCTCTCTCTCTCTGTCTGTCTGTCTGTCTGTCTGTCTGTCCGTCTGTTTGCAGCCATCATAAGCGTAAGGGTGTGGTGATAAACGAGACGTCTGTGGTGATCTACGCTCAGCTCCTCACAGGCAGGAAGTACGTCATCTCCCCGAGCGGTCAGGTCAATCTGGAGAAACAGTGGGCCAGACAGATCCTGCCCTTCGCTTACCAAACCGTCGTTAAGGTACAATTAATGACCATCAGCAGCCAGAACACCAGACCGTCACAGCAGTGTTTTACTTTTTATTCTCATTAAATACATTTTATAACAGCTCTCTCCATGCTGATTATAATTTATGCAAACGAATCCACACAACAGTATAATATATATATATATTCCGTATATATAATGTACAAACAAATCCAGGAGTGTTTAATTAAGACAGTTAAAAAGGGTTTGGTCTGAATGAGGATTAGGTCGTGTTATAGTTCTACTGTGTTTCATATAAATTACCTGCCTTCTGTATTTTCTAGATGTTATGCAACATATATAAACCAGCCTTTAGCATAATAATAATAATATAACTATATTAGCATGTCGCTAGCAACATCGTTAGAATGTTGCTAACATGATGCTAGAGTGCTTATCATGT
The DNA here is from genome assembly GCA_030522415.1 of Channallabes apus. Lineage (NCBI taxonomy): Eukaryota > Metazoa > Chordata > Actinopteri > Siluriformes > Clariidae > Channallabes > Channallabes apus. Next base: position 61,528,068 of record CM060105.1, on the reverse strand, counting down.
TGCTAGCATTATGCTAAGAATATTAGCATGTTGCTAGCATAATGCTAACTATATTAGCATTTTGTGCTTTACATGATGAGCATCTTGCTAGAGTTAAGCTGATTAGCATGTTGCTAGCATGATGCTAGCCATATTAGCATGTTGCTAGCAACATCATGAAAAAGTCACTAACATGATGCTAAGATCGCATCGTCATAGAGATATGGGGGGCCCGAGTTTGGCCACGGCAAGCACCACTCACACTTTCTTCAGGAAATTCAGTTCAATTCAATTCAGTTTTATTTGTATAGCGCTTTTAACAATTGACATTGTCTCAAAACAGCTTTACACAATCAAAAGAATTATTTAAGTTTGTATGGAATGTGAATGTGTATGAATCAAAATGTTCAGATATTCCCTGGCGAGCAAGCCCGAGGGCGACATGTACCTTTCTAGTTATTATTAACACTTTTAATCCACAAATCTATGGTAACTATAGCCTATGAAAGAAGAAAGGAACGTTAATTTCAGGGTTCTGGGGTCGAATCCCAAATAGTGTTAAATGGAAAGCTAGTGCTCTATGTAGGGTGTACAATCCCAAGTAGTGCCCTTGATCAGGGGTTAGAGAGGGATTTGGGATTTATAAGCTAGTTAGCTTTGTAGCTAGGCGTTAGCCATGAACAGAACGACGCGGACGGTTCAGAATCGATTCAGAACGACTTAGAAGTGATTAGTTCAGAGACGGCGTGTTGTTTAAGACGTTACATAACGTTATCAGGTGTGTGTTCTTACTGAAAGTGCTTCTGTGACTCTGGGTGTGAATGTGGGTTTTGTCAGGCAGCTGCTCTCTCCTCAGTACTGTGGACCGTACAGACCTACTCTCACCCACGCTGACACACACAGTTAGTGTCATTAACCACTGGACAACACCTGGGACACGCCCACTCATACATACAGTTATACCTCACAGTGCTGTTACTGTCTGTTATCATCACTCGTGGAATAACGCCTCTCGTCCAATCAGATTCCTCGCTCAGAACTAACTGTA